>VZRX01001307.1:486488-548075 GCA_013398075.1 Notiomystis cincta
GGGGGATATGTGGAGCGGGGGATATGTGGAGCGGGGGATGCGCGGAGTGGGGGATATGTGGAGCGGGGGATATGTGGAGCGGGGGATGCGCGGAGCGGGGGATGCGCGGGCTCTGTCCCCGCACGGACGAGCCGCACCTGGGGCGCTCGGGAACGGTCCCTGCGCGGCGGGGCACGGACAGGACCCCCCGAGCGGGGGTCCGGCACACGGCTTTGGATCGAGAGGAGATGACCATCCTGGGCCGGGGGGCAGAGGCCGTGAACGCCTCGGAGCCGCCGCCGCCGCCGCGGATGCTGCAGCCCCGGGGCTGCGGGCAGCACCTGCCGGCCGGCCCTGCTGAGGGAAGGTCAGAGGAGAGAGGAGCGCGATGTGAGACAAACCAGAACTGACAGCGGCTGAGCGGAGACACAGCTCCAGCCAGAGGAGAGCAGAGATCCTTCGGATACCAGTTGCGGCTGCGATGTGCCATGAATACCTGAGCAGCCCGGCTGGGCTCGCCGATCAAAAGGAGATGCCAAAGGGCCAACACTAATGGCAAGTCTGTCTCGCCACAGTCATCAGCATGACAAGGCTGATGCTGTAGGGGCCTGAAGAAACAGATCTTTTATTTTCTCAGAGACCCAGGTATAAACTATGGGCTTAGCTCATGCATAAAACCCAAAATGAGCACAACTGATGGCTGCTAGTAATGTGACCAATTAAGGACTATAGTTTTCACTTTAGATTAACAATTTTAAGGACAGGATTCCAGTGTGCTACACCACTGCTGAATGAAAAAAAAAAAAAAAAAAACAAAAAATTTACATAACCCCAAGTAAANACACAATGCTTTGCCCCCCACACAATAAAAACTGAGGTGGCATCTGCCCTGAGGGATGGGGGTTTCACCTGTGGGACATTCATCTCTAACTCAGCACTCCCTCAAGTTGGGGCTCTCTGCAGACCAAACCTCTCTACACACAAAGGTGCCTGGGCCAGAGGAACCCAATGCTCCCTCTCCCCCTGCCTGGCCCAGCTGCAGCCACCTGCCCGGGGGACAAAGTGAGGAGAAGACAGAAATTCCAAGTTTGCTCTGGCTGGGGGATTTTTCATACAATCACAGAATGGTTTGGTTTGGAAAGGTCCTTAAAGATCACCTAACTCCAATTCCCGCACCCGTGAGCACACGCCTTCTACTTGAGGAGGTTCTTTGTTGGTTGTTTCGGTTTGTTGGATTTTTTTGGGGCGGTAGGAGGAAGCAAGGAGGATAGTTGTTACTGTATTTGCTTTCCTTTTCCCCTGGAGCTCGGCCTCAGCAGCTGCCCGAGCAGCCCGGCTCCCAGGCCGTGCCCCGCCCGAGCCTCGGCCGGAGCGGAGCCGCTCCCGCTGCCGCCTCGTGTCCCTCCCNGGGGCTGCGGGCAGCACCTGCCGGCCGGCCCTGCTGAGGGAAGGTCAGAGGAGAGAGGAGCGCGATGTGAGACAAACCAGAACTGACAGCGGCTGAGCGGAGACACAGCTCCAGCCAGAGGAGAGCAGAGATCCTTCGGATACCAGTTGCGGCTGCGATGTGCCATGAATACCTGAGCAGCCCGGCTGGGCTCGCCGATCAAAAGGAGATGCCAAAGGGCCAACACTAATGGCAAGTCTGTCTCGCCACAGTCATCAGCATGACAAGGCTGATGCTGTAGGGGCCTGAAGAAACAGATCTTTTATTTTCTCAGAGACCCAGGTATAAACTATGGGCTTAGCTCATGCATAAAACCCAAAATGAGCACAACTGATGGCTGCTAGTAATGTGACCAATTAAGGACTATAGTTTTCACTTTAGATTAACAATTTTAAGGACAGGATTCCAGTGTGCTACACCACTGCTGAATGAAAAAAAAAAAACCAAAACAAAACATTTACATGATCCCAAGTTGAACACTTTAAATTAAGTTATAATCAAATAAAACACTATTAAAATTTATTTGCCCCATTAGCGACTCGATTACAATTCAGCAAGACCAAAAAAATCCATGAAAAAGCACACAAAAAAGAGTAGGAAATTGAACAACAGAGGGAGACAGGGACATGCAGAATCAGTACATATTCCAAAGAACAATATGTAAACATGGAAATACTTTTGCTCTGGCTACAAAGACCTCACTCAATATGTGACTGTTTCACTCTGAAAGCAAATCACTTGCTTGGAACCTTAACTCAGCCAGTTCCTCTATGGCCTCAAAGTACATCAAACTCATCTCCCCTCAGCTGTATCTTTCATACCTTGGCACACAGATTTCCCTGAACCCAGACATGCCCCTGCAGGCTGCTGAGCCTCACCTCTACGGGCCACAAAGGGCAGCAGTGAGCTCTGTACCACTGCAAAGAGACATTCCCTCCATCACCATGCCTACACCTTCCTAGCAAACTGATATTCCAAGTAGTAAAATCTAAAAAAAATCCCACAAAAACCCAACCAAAAAGCAACGAAAACCCCACAAGCACAGAACTCTTCCTGTAAGAGGCAGAGCTGAGAGCCCTGACTGACCCTGCCCCGCTCAGGCTGCCTGCACAGGTGACAGATGCTGCCTCCTCCCATACCCACGCTCACCAGGGGGAAGGGAGGTTGCATCTATTTCGGTTATTAAGTGCATAATGACTCCATATGCTGTCCTGCAGCCAAGCAACAAATAAAAATCATAATGTACAGGCCAAATAACTTCCTTGGAATCTAGACACATTACTGTGCATAATTCCCTTCTTAATGGTTATAAACAGACCAGAGCAATATACAAAAATAACATTCTACTCAGAAGCATGATTATAATCAGCTATGTATGACATTTCTGTGCCATTTGGGTTAACTTTCAACAGCATTCTAACAGAGCTTGTCATTTTTCAGGTAATATCTTGCTTCAGTAATTCTATTTCAAAGCAGAAAACAACACCTAAGGTTACAACTACTAATAGAGTTATACAGAAGCCATCCAAAATCCCCCCAAATATTTTTTTATTTGCAGTAGGGATCCCCGAAAATACACAGGGCTAGTACTGACAACTTTCTTCTATGATGACTAGAAAATAGAATGTAAACAATAATATTTTTACTGTTCAGACAAGTTGCATTGAACTCCTGGGAATCAGTGTTTTAAAGCATGCAAAAACCATGGCTGCAACAGAGCCTTGGAGATCAAATCACGTCTCAGTTTGAGATTCATTGCTGGGTCTTGGGAAAGACAATTATCTTTGATGTGGTCAATTTTTTCAGTTTATATAATGGTCGTAATGATACCTCACAGGACTCATTTAAGGGTTTAATAACTAATGCTTACACAAAATTTTCAAGTTGCTAATTACGATTATTTAGCTAAGTGTTAACCTAATGCATATGTAAGAAAATATTAATGTATTCCCAAAGATGATTATGAACATAATTATTATTAATGCCACGTGGACAAGTGCAATTGTTCCTGGCCCACCCAGGTGTGAGGTGTAACACACCTGGCACCTGGCAGGAGAGGCAGGGCGCCTCAGAAGTCATAGCACAAGGAAACCATGCTAGAACTGGAAATGCTGGCAGGAAAACATGCTCAAAACAGAGTCTGAGATGCCTTGAAAAGCCTGGTTTAGAGTCAACCTGAATCATTCAGGCTGTATTTGGACTGGCTGGCTCAGCTGTCAGACAAGGCAGAGCTGGGAGGTCAAGGAGGAAGCAGCAGGAGCAGCAGCAGAGCTGGCCAAGGATGGGTCTGGAGCAGTCCTGACACGGAGGAACAAGAGAGAAGGCAGCAGAAGTCGTGGTCAGAGTGGGAGGGCACAGAGAGATCTGGGAAGTAGCACTGCCAGGTTTCCCAGCTAACATTTCACCCAGAAAACACTGGGAACAACTGCACTTGCTGCAGTCCTCCTCAAAATAGAGCAAGTTTTATTCCAGCAAATATGAATACATTAGGGAAGAGAATAATTGAGAAGACTTTAGAAGGCTTCAGGAAAAGAGAAATCCTGTAAACAAGATTGAGCAACAAGTCTTTGAAAGAATCCTTTTGTTCCCGGCACAATGCTCCCAAAATCTGCTTCTTCAGAACAGTATTCATTTAAGAGAAAGAAAAAAGAAGAGAGAGATAAAGGGAGAGCCAAGAATACATTTTAAGGCAGAAGCACTTTAAAACCATTTTTTTACTCTACAGATTTTAGTAGCTGAGCCTGGAGGTACATTGTCCATGCTCTGTGACACAGGAGGTTCTCTGGCTCTGCTGCTTGCATGGCCTTTAGTGGGCCAGCAGAAAACCTCCACTGCCTGGCCTGCCAGGTGGGAATGAGATGGTCTCAGTTTCAAACTGGGAAAACCCCCACACCTCACATTTCCCAGAGGAGTTTCTAGAAAAGCTCTCTCTGCCTTGGGTTGGGAGCACCCTCTACAGAGGAGGGAGGAACGTGCAGAGGAAGCCACAGACCGAGGTTTAGGGAAGGATGAGAGAAAAGCAGATGACAGCAGCAGCAGCCCAGGGAGGGAGCAGGGTAAGCTGGGGACACTCTTAGGGGACTGACTGGCAATGTGGGACATTGGGATCAACTTGCCATTGATTAGTTTAGGGCGTGTCAGATCAGAAGGAAGCTGCAGCATAGTAAGGATTTCCCTAACAAACATCAGGGACTGCTATTAGCATATCAAACAAAAGCACGGGTTTCATTTTATTAAGCACTGTAGGAAAAACCCAAGCTGTTAATACCTACACTTCCTGCTCCTGCAGTAGACTTGCAGCAGAGCCCCGAGGCTGTAATGATTATTGTCACCTTTACTAAGGATTATTGCCAATCTCCCTCTGCCCAGAAAAGGCAAGGCTTGCCACAGTCCAACTAAAAATATCCACACTTTAAAGTTATTGTATATTCAAAGTGTCTCGTGACTCCTAAAGAATAGACAGAAGAGCAACAATCAAGAGGAAAAACAGAGTTCTAGTTTCTAGACCACTGGCTTTAGAAATCAAACATTAACTAACATTGGTGCGTTTTTCCTGTGTCTGAGCAAATCTGCTTCTCTGTCAGTCCTTCCTTGAAGTACTCAGTCAGCTGGGTACACAAACTCCCAAAGCTCTGAAACACCTGAAGTTTCACAAACTCCCTCAGATGAGTAGAGAACAGGCCCCTACAGCCAGAAGGGCTCTGACACGAGCCAAGAATTGCCTGTTCCATCAGGTCTGGCCAGGACAGCCTGCCTGTATCCTGCTGCAGAGCTGGGGCAGGAGGAGGGAGGGGAAAGGAGGAAACTGAGCAGGTGTGGGAGAACAGAGGGTTCTGCTGTCTGGAGATGTTCAGTGGGTGGGATGGGGCTTTTTATTCCCATGTGCCAAAATCCTAAAACGCTACAAGCTCTACTGAAGTCCGCAGGGCTCTGGTGATGTACACTAACTTAAAATGTAATCTTTAAAATTTGCACTTTTCTCTGATACTAGAACATTTACCTTCTTGTAATCAAGTCTTTCCTAGAGTAAACTTGTTTTTAAACTCCCCTGAAAACCCTAAAACAGCTTCTGCACCTGTAATACACATAGCATATTTTTCAAACAAGAAATAAAATAACTAGCTGTTAAAAATCCCCCATAATTAGAATTATGTATGTATTTCAGCTGCAGTCAGTAGTAAGAAATACAACTCAGTGTAAAGCAACGACAATCAAACATATTCATGGCATTCAACATATTAAAATTAGATGACAAATCCAAGACAGAAGTGACATTTAAGTGAATGATTTCCATAGTCTATGTCCCCATATGTTCTCTATGCTCAAATCCTGTCTCTTTGAAAACACCACAGTGACACCAGAGGCCACAGAATTCCTGCTGGGGAAGGGACAGTTTTGTGTTAATTACTAATGAAATGCAGTGACTTCTTGCAATATTTTTATACAATACTCTTCCTGCCTTGAGCCTAACCCCAAACTAAACCATGAATGAACAACCCAAGATGCTCCCTGAAGGGCTGCAGTGGAGTGGGTGACACATTTCTCATCTCCCTAGGGGTGAAGTACATCACATCCTCAGAACTTCCAATCTCACCCCTCTGCAAAGCTGCTGACTATTCCCAGAGCAAAACATCTCAAATAAATAAATTCACACGTGCTTTATGTGCCGTGGGACTGAAAAAAGCAGAACAACTCCTCATTTTTCAAGCGTACACAAATCAAAACCGGAGTAGAAGAAATGCATACAAATAAATTCTGAAAGAAATAATTCAAACAGCTTTAATGTTGGACTTCTAGAGTGTCTATCCATCAGCAAATACTGATGCAAGCAGTCAGTTTAGGTTTCACTTGGAGGTAGCAGACCCATTGACTTTAATGAGGCCAGGATTTCACTGTGAATTTAATCTCAGTACTATTCTTGCAGGATGGGGCAGGGCACACTGCTACATGACTGAAAGGGCCACATAAAAGCACACCCAGAATGTCACCAAGACACACAAGCCGTGGTTTGATGAATGAGAACCCAGTACAATGCAGCACTATATACTGCACTAAAGGCTTTTTGGTTCTGGTCATTATTAGGACCTGTTATTACAGGTTTTTATTAAAATTATGCATAATTGTAATTGCTAATGTGTTATTATTTCCTCCTCTACGTGAGGAGTAATGAATAGCCTAAATTGAGGAAAGGAACAAGCCAGTAGGTGAATGCAGGCTTGTTCCCACTGAGGTTATTGCAGGATGTACTTCTCATCCTATGGACTGCCCTCAGACAAAAAGGCAGGGCAATGTTTTCTAAGGTTTCTTTACCAATTTTTTTTTTTTTTTTTTAAATTTGAGAAACACAAATTATAAAGTGATCCAACAGGTTAGGAAGTATAAAGTTCTGCTTTATTTATTTAAATTTTAGAAAGTAATCATTTCAGCCTGTACATGTTCCAGTAGTTCATAGGTAGCACAGAGCTGGGGAAGGTGCAGCTTACCCAACCATATGCTGCTTTCCTTAAGTAACCCATTATACAAAAAAAATAAATATCTCGTGACAGATTGTTTTGACAGCTAAAAAACATTTAAATTTTTTGAATGCATTTGACTGAAAGGCAAAAATGTTAGATAGATGTTAATTTAACAGATGTCTAGTTTTGCATCATCAGCCTGAAACAGGCAATTTCTAGCAAGTCTCCTTGCTGTATCACAACATGAAATCCTATGAATTCCACGAGGATATGCCTTTCACTAACTTCAAACGAGCCATGCTCATTGAAAGGGAAGGAAAATTGTTTTAAGAAGATGGGACCACCTGGTTGTACTTCTGATCAAGCAAATAAACACATCCAGGGATAACCAAATCAATGCACTGTCATTACATTACAGTCTGGAATAAGGGAGCTTTATTTGAGGCTGGATGCTAAAGGCATTAATTTACATGAGAGAAATAAATAAGATGGTCTCCTAAAAACCCAAATAAATTCCTTCAAATCTAACTATCCTGTGGATAAATATGAACTAAGGATTTTTAAATTTTGTTTTGCATGTCTTAAATACAAATCTTTGCATTCTGAGTATACTGTCATACTCCATAAATGCTTCTGCAAAAGAGTTTAATTGTGGTTCTGTATTGATTGTAGAAGGAACTGAAATAACTATACATTAACTAAAGCTGGTGCTGTTGGCACAGCCACCTACAATCTGAGAAAGCTTTGGGATTCAGATCATCATCATCAAACCTGTTTTGGTGCTTTCATGACTTCAGTGGGTTATAGAGCAGAGAAGAAGTTTTACTCAGGGAGAATTTCTCAAAACAGTACCACACAGTTGGCTCTACCTGTTTGGGATCTCAAAAGGAGCAAAAACTGTTCTGTGAATTTCTATATTGAATTTGCACAGAGCATTACTGTTCTCACTTTACAGAAAAGGAAACCGAAAATAAAGAGATTTAATTACACAGGAGATTGAGAACTCCTCACTACTGACTTCAAAATGATCCTTACATTCAAACTGACAAGCTGGAAACTCTGTTGCTGAAATATAATGGTTTATATTGTATAATATAATGTCTTTGCTAATGCCACCTGATCTCTAAACAATGAGGATCAGTGATATTTACCTACTTAATAGGAATATTATGAGACAAATCTAATTCATTTAAGGGTACTTAAAATCACAGTCTCTGATATGCTTATACAGATTGCATTTACCTGTTCTAGTTGTGATCTACATATCATGGCAAGCCAAGGCATTTCTGCAATTGAGTCCAGACATAAAATCTGTGCTTTTGAAAAGGGCAACCATGCTTCCCTAAAGACAACATTCATCTGTTCAGTTTCCTTATCAACTTTATCACCTTCAATAAGTAGACACCTGTTATTTCCTGACCCCAACTCAGCTTTAACTCTTGTTCAAAGAAGCATTTGGGTTGGATCAAAAGGTCCACTTTTTTCTTAATTTGGAATATGTCCCATTTTTTTTTTCACTAAGACATAACATTACACATAATTTCCACAAGCTGAATAACCTTAATGACAACTCTATGAATTCTGGAAGACAAAAATATTTTACTTTCAAGATTGTTTTTTCTTTAACATACACAGAGTACAAGTCTAAGTACATTCAGATTATTCAAAGCCAACTTTCTCAAGAATCAAAGCCAAAAAGTTAAGGAATGATGAAGTTTCTTTCTCTAGTGAAGCCATGCCCTGAAGTGACTTAAATGAAGGTTTTGAAATTTATGGAAATGCTTCTGCAGAGTAACTTTTTGTAACAGAGAAAGGTTAAACCCACATGGTTAACATAATCTACATGGCAGAAATACAGTAAATAAAGACCCCAAAGGAATGGTTTTGCCTTAACTATGTCACTACATCAAGCACAAAACATTATTTTTTTAATATATCTTTACAATAAGAGAAAAAATTAACTAAAATGAGATCAAGTTTTTCCACAAGCAATAAATCATCATGGGATACCAAGAATCCACTTATGATTCATATTTACGTCCTGGTCACCATTGCTTTATAAAAATATCTTTGATTTTTGACCTTGCTTATTAGGCTGTGTGGAAATAGTATCAACTGTTTGAGACAGATGTTAAACACCTGCAAAATACTCCATAAATTGATGTTTACAAGCCTGATTCCATCTGCTTGACTTCACAGAAATCTTCTTACAAATACCAAAAAACATTACTAACGAAGATATTCTTTATCATTATTTTTGTTTTGCCCAGTGTAACAATCCTACAATTTTCACTATTTTAATTTTGCTTATTATTCTGCTACATAAAGTCGATACAGGCCGGTAAGTCTGGATATACAGAGCACACCTCATGTTGATCTACAAAAATATTAAAAGGATTTAAAATGAAGTAACAGCCCCTTGCTCTGGACTGACACAAACTAAAAGATGGCACAAAGGGATGGATGCACTGAAGGCATTTCCAGAGATCCTTTGGAGAGAGGGTAACAGCAGTGCCTCAGTCTCCCTGTTAACCATGGAAGGGTTGCTCCTGCATTTTCCTTGACATGCCAATTACTTGGAAGGAGCAGGAATAAAGCCTACAGGTGTTGAGTTATAAATCAGGACACTCAAATTGACAGAGAGAAGAGGGGCTCTGTCTGTGAGGAGAGAAGAAAGCCAGAGTCCTACAGCACTCCTGCTATCAGCTGGTTCTGCTTTCATCTCTCAGCGGAGTTTTAGCACAGACATTCTCCAAAAGTTAACGACAAAATTCTTGTCCTGCTGAAACCTGCCCTGTTCTGACAGATGTGAAGATTTAAAAAGAAATAAACCACACCTCCCATGTTTAAAGAAACATAAGAATAAACCCCACAACCTAACAAAAAAATTACTATTCAATAGAAGAAAACCTTCCAGTGTTGAATTTTGCCAGCATCTAACAAATTTAAACTAAATATATATTAAAAAAAAAAAACTAAAAACAACCAAAATGCTAAGAGCACTATGTATTCTATTTTATAGCAATTCCTGACCAACTACAGCCTTAAAACAAGGAAAAACCTCTAAGGGAAGATTTTTTACCTAAACCCAGCAGTATATGCTTTAATATTTTAGTAAGATTCTCATTTCTGGTACTACAGATAATACATAGTGAGGACAAGTGACTAGAGCAGCAGGCTGGGGTTTGGAAAAGAAGGTTGTATTCCTGAATTTGCTTCAAGTAATTAGCCTCCTCTCCTTTAATGTTCTCATCTGTAAGAGAAGCTGGTGGCAGTAACCTTTCCTAGGGAGCGCTTTGCAACCGCGAGCCGCGCGTCGGAGCTGAGCGTCCTTACCGTAAACGGCGGTGGGGATTAGGGAAGTCACAATACATGGAAAACTGCCATTAGGCAAACCATTTGAGCAGCATTCTGATGATGAAAAAAATGTGCTGATATGCCCCCTTAAGTTCCAAGGAACATCAGCAGACCGTACCAGTGTAAATCAGTCTATTTCCAATAATGCTGTTAAGCCACGCATGGAAGCTTCTATCAAACGCACTCATTTTTCCATTTTCACAGATTCAATGCACAGAAATAACATCTCCTTCATTTTCCAGAGGTCTCTTGCAAAACTTTTCTTTTCCTCCCCTCAACATTTCTATTAAGTCCTCACAGAATAATCTAAGCACACTTTGGCACATTTCATTTTCATTCACATGTTTGAAAATTTCAGCTGCACTCAGTAGCCCAAGCTGAGGAATTCACAGTGGTTTTAAAAGAATCTATGACAGAAACCAACAAAAGGTAAAAAAACCCCTGTAATTAAGAGTTCACCTGGATTGAGTCTGGGGAATAAATGCTTTGCTCAGCAATATGATGGGTAAGATTTTTAAAAAGCTGACACTTGATCAAACAGTTGATAGTCACTTCTTCTGTGTTGTTGACCTTTTTAAATAAATTTGGGATATAGGTGTGTTAATCCCATGCAGATCCAGCTGCCTGAACAGGAGAAAAAATAAGTACATCCAGTGTTTATGCTGTTTATTTACATCTGTTTTCCATTCAGCTCCTGACTATTCCATTTCTCTAATATTTAGGAATGAGATTCTGGAGAGTATGACAATCTGATACTGTGCAAATATTGCATCATTAGGAGGAAACATTCTGCTGAGGACAGTTGAAACTTCAGGACGAGCCATTTCCACTGAAATGGAAATCAATTTAGTGGAGATCACAGATGAATTGCTTTTTCTCCATCTAAAAGCTCCAGTTTGAACCCACATTATCTTTAAAATTAAACTGATAGTAAACAGTTACTGAAAAAATGTTTATGAATATGAATTAGAATGCACCCAGATTTGATAGCCAGACATTTCATTTTCAGGAAGTTGAGCAAAAAGGGTTGTGCTATCAAATTTGTCAGAATCAAAAAAGACTAATTCTTCAGTCCTCCAGCATTTTTCAATATTTTGTTGCATATTTAAACAGTATCTAAATATTTTATCATTAATATTATTTTCATATATTTCCTACAGTCTGTCTATTTTCAAAATCAGGCACCTGCTTGTATCATTTTAGAGTGAACTTAGAAGTGTTGCAAAAACCAGGTGTGAGAAATAGTTGGTTTTATTTCCTCCTTCACATTCATAATTTTGATGCTGACAGAAGCACAATGCTCTGTACTGAACACTGTTTCCAACTAAGATGTATTTATCTGCTCTGTGACAAAATAACTACTAAGGTGGATTCTGTTCAAATAGAATTTATGTCTCTCATAAAAGAAAATGCAAAATAAAACCCACGTAACTTAATAATTAATATTCATAACAAGAGACTTATCACCATGACACACTTGAACCATAAAACTTAAAACCAGTAGAATTCTGATAGCATTTTGATTATTCCATCCCTGGCTGTGCTGTGTGTTCCACTCATTTGGGGTACATAGTTATCTGTTTTGTAAAGAGCAACATTACAGATAGGCTTCCACCTGGAGAGTAGAATCAAATCAAATTAATATTATATTCTGTTTGGTCTAGTGAATTTACCAGCATCTGCAGAAGTTTCAAAATACCTAAATTTTAATTTTTCTGGATCTTGCCTCACTCTTTATGAATGCATTCATTTTCCCACCCCCAATTATTGGAGCTTAATTTTGCTTTTTATTTTAATTCACGCAGTTCAGAGAAAAATAAAAGTTAAAGTTACTGTACCTTAACAAATGTACCTAAAGTGGCACTATTTTTGCATGCATGAAAGCTCAAAGCCTCAACAACTCCCATGAGCGATTACTCTTCTAACACTAATTAGATATTTGCTAATTAGTGTCTGATGTGTGAAATGAAAAACATTTTGAAGCTGAAATGGATAGGGTCTATAAAGATAGCAGCGCTATCCCAATTCCCTTTTTTCTGTTATCATATTTCATAAATATTAATAAGATCACATGATACTACCCCTTCTATAAAATTATCTTTCTGAAAGCAGTCTATTGTTTGGTATAATAGGGCTGTGTCAATATTTTGCATTAGCTGTAAAGCACTCAATGGAGGGAAGTGTTTTCTCTCAATGTTAAAGAGATGTCACATTTCATGCATCATCTTTATGCTGCGTTAACTGGGCCTTCTTTTTAATAGTGAAACTAAGAATGCAAAACTTTATTGAGTAATCCTTCACATTTCTGAATAATTTACTAAACTTATCTCATTTCAAATGGATCCCAAATAAAATATAAATGATGAAATAGCTTTTTTCTTAAGCAGACACTGAGAACATCAAATTAGTGTCTGTGATGATAATTTCCAGGAAAGGTTTTGGAATGCTAGGATAGTTAAAAAGGAATAATGTCTTGAAAAGTAACTTCTAAATTCATATTAGAGATGTTTGAACAATATTTGCCTGTGATCATGCATAGAAAATTGTTTCAAACTGACAGGGACAATTACCTGTGTCATTTATTGATACAAAACTATTTATCTGTCAAAATTTTGAGATCCAAGAAAAAAAATCAAAGGAAAAAAATCATCAAGGTGAATAATTCCTGATGAGGAAGTTAATTCCAAACAGGAATACTGAAGCAGTGCTCACCTGTAAACACTGGCTACATCACACCTGGTATCTAATCACAGGACTAACATCAAAATTTTAAATAGTAGCTAGGCATGAATTGACAAAGGTGACATTGAAACAAAATAATGACGAGATTATCACTTTCCCCAGGCTGACATTTTGCAGTTATAATAACACCCATCAAGGTGATTAAAACGATAATAAAAGGCAAGTTCTGAGAAAAAGAATAAAACAGACACAGGCAAGATAATACATGACAAGTGAAGCTACAATTTTGCATTTCACTTTTTTCAATGAAATTTCTTCATTTCAGATTGAAGTTAGGCAGTTCATCAGTCCCAAAGGTGTTTCTGAAATAGAAACTGCCTTTTCTACCCATACACTGTGCTTTTCATTTTTCATGTATTCAACGGAAGAATAAGCTCTTCAATATCTATTTATCCTGAGACAGTAATTTACACTTCACATTAGCTTGATACTTTTATCTAACTTCAAATAATTAAAGCATCACAATATTATTGACACTGATGTTCAGAGCAAATTCTGATTTCATTTAAATGTGTTTGTTTGCTGATGCAAACACATTAATGTCAACTACAATGGCTCTGCCCTCTACCTTTAATTACTGCTCCCTCCCTGGCAAACAGCATGGGTTGTCCTCTAGCACAGACTGACATGTTTTGCCTTCTGTAACCCCAAAATCACTGTGAGAACCTGCAGCCATGGGGATACACAAGAAACAAACCAGTTCTGATTAAAGCTGCACCCACTGGGGCTGGGCAGAAGCTGAGGACAGACTTTCCCTGGCATTCCAGAGAGCACCAGTCAAGACAGGTGACATCAATGATGTAGAACATCCATAGGTCAGTGGGGTTTGTGGTGCACCCAGAGGTTCAGGGTTCCTGTTACACACTCCCTTACACAGGGCAAACCCAGCTTTGCCTGAGGAATCTTTCTCCTTCCCAGACCATGACAGAAGTGACAGCACTCACCAAAAGCAACTCCACTGTAAAGAGCAGCGAGTTCTCTCCTCACCTGATAAGTGCAGTCACTGTTCTTGTAGAGCTGAGACTTGTGTGGCTGGGCAACAAAGGGTTTGCACTCAGCTGCCAATTAATGTGAGCTAAAATGCTTGTAAATAATTAAACTTTACATTTCTGAGTTCTGTACATATTAATCTATTCATGCTCTGCTGACACTGTGAAGTAGAAAAGAATCACAACATATTTGTTTCTTTGATCTGTAAAAGAAATGACTGGTTAGAGCCAAACATGTCACAAATACAGAATTCATGGTGCATCTACCAGGAAGAAAAAAGGCAAGAAAGTTTAGATACCTGGACAAATGTTAGGATAAGGTGTTAGGAACAAAAACACTGCAATAGTCACTCAACTTGAACAAGCTGCTGTGTTCAGGGATGTGTAACTGGTACCCAGCCCAGCTATAACCCAGTTTTTCACTGCTTTGGATACAATGAGGATCTTTCCAACAAAATACAGAAGCCAACTCTGGTTCAAACACGTGGCTTCTGAAACTGGAATGACTCACTGGGCATTTTGAAGCAGTACAAAATAACTGAAAAAGTCTGTGCTAGTGTATTTCTGATGGGAGTTTTGCCACTACTTCCAGAGTTCAGTGGGGTCACGCAGCAGCCTCAGAGAAAAGTCATGTCAAGCACATGTGCAGGCTTGCACAGGTAGGCACAGGTTGCTCTTTCTTGCAGAAATCATTATGGTCCTAAAGAAGTTGATCCTATCTCACCACTAAAATGTACCTGCTGCATCATCAGTGGAGCAGGAGCAGCTGCTGTCCTAAAGCTGCCTGTAAGAAACATTTTTACCAGGTACGATCAAGGGACAAATCAGACTTTCCTTCAAGCTACTTTTACTTATGCAAAAATAGGAGAAGCCTTGGAAGGGCAGGAATGTACCTATTTTCAGAGGACATGTAGCTCAAGCAACATGCCCTCTTTTTTTTTAATAGGCAACTTCAAAGAAAACCTACATCATTCATGTGTGGAATACTAATAATCTGCACCTTTGTATTCCTCTGTTTTACATCAGTCTTACAACCTGTTAAGAATATTTCATTAATATATCAAAAATATTTAATATTCAGTATCTAATTCTTTTAATTTCAACTTTCTTGATACTCTTACAGCACAAATGTATGGAATTATAGTGTAGGGCTAATCAACCTCACTGTATGGCTTAAGAAAAAAAAAAAACACTAATTAAAATGAATCTTTCCTAAGACTCGTTTTCTGAGCCATCATCTCGATGCTTAGCAAAAGGCTTGTCTAGGAACTCAGCAGATCACCACTTTCTGTGCTGTTTTTACCATTTCCTTGCAAAATACTGAATTAACTAAATCTTTAGAAAGACAAACTCCTTATATTTTACCTATTTAGCAGGGAAGTTGTTCCTAAAGCATGTAGAGAAAATCACAGCAGAAAAAATGCCTTTCTTAAAATAAAAACAATTTTTAAAACCGTTTCTGTTATGACTAAACATTTCTTCATTTAAATGTCTGTAGAAAGAGTAATAGCTTAAGTTCTAAGATAATGAAACTCACTTTCTATGAAAATGAAATGGCATTATATTGTGTAATAAATGATTGTTTCTGCATTTTCTCTCTCTTTCACTAACTGAAATTTGACATTCATTGGCAAAGTTTAATTACTGAACTTTTTATCTAAATAAAAAATGGAGAAGAATTTGTCAGAAGACTGATTTTATACACCTGTCAAAGAATAACAGTAGGTATTAAAAGTATTTAATAGCCTGGATTCACGTAGCTGCAGATCTTTCCACACCTTGGTGAAAAGCCTGAAAACCCAATTGCATTTGCATGCTCTCCTAATGTTTCCTGGCACATGGAACCTGCTATTTTTTATCAAATGAATTTTAGTCTTTCACACAATTCCATTGTACCTTGGAACTGTAAGTTTCTATATTCTCTCTTTTTTTTTCCCAAATATTTCCAAGTGCATGAGCTTTTATTCCGAGAATGAAAGTCTTGCTTGACTGAAACTTAATGAGCTGAACATTCTGCTTTAATGTTCTTCCTAATGGATCAAATGGAGGATGTGTTAAAAAACAAACAAACAAACANTATTTATTAAAAAAACCTATTCCAATCACATAGGACTAATAGAAAGAGAAGCTTGACTGGCCACACTGAACTCCTAACCTAACAGGAAAATTCCCATGGTAATAAATTGCATGACAAAGATTGGCTCCAACCTGGCTCTACAACTGCTACCAATAATGCAAAGCAGTTCTGGCAGCACCAGGATTCTAAAATACAGCTGTATTGACACAGTGCTTTTCCTAACATGACTGATTTTCCGTTTGTAACTTCAATGTGATAGATTTTGAAAGAGTCACTCTGGTGATCAATAGCAATTTTTCACGGCATTTTTGTTATTTCAAACTTCCTTTTCCTTTACTATTTTTACATTCAGTGCACCCAAAGGATTAATGTCACTCTCCATTCAGAAATTACTTGAGTTTAGGAAAACATATGCATTCACTTTTCATCTCTTCAAAAATCTCACTTCTTTGAATTCCATGGAGCTGTTCANAAAAAAAAATCAGCAAGTTTGTGCTCAGGAAATTAAGCAAATGTCTGTGCCCCCTTGCAGCACAGCTGTTTCTAAGCCTGACCTCACAGAGTTTAACTCTGTGGAGCTGTGAGTCTGTTCCATGCTGTCACACTCATGTGAAGGTCAGTGGTAGGAACTGCTCTGGAGAAACAAGGAACTGATTAAAGTCACATATATTTGTATCATGGAATCCCAGCATGGGCTGGCTTGGAAGGGTCCTTAGAACCCATCCCATCCCACCCCCTGCCATGTCAGGGACACTTCCACTCTCCCAGGTTGCTCCCAGCCCTGTCCAACCTGGCCTTGGGCACTTCCAGGGATCCAGGGGCAGCCACAGCTTCTCTGGGCACCCACCCTCACCACCCTCACTGGGAAGAATTCCTCTCTAAAATCTAATCTAAATAGAAATGGTAAACTGTATAAATCCTCATGCTGCCACCAATAGCCCTCCAAGGCTTCAATTTCCCCCCTTAATAATTTACATATTATATATATATATTTATTAAAAAAACCTATTCCAATCACATAGGACTAATAGAAAGAGAAGCTTGACTGGCCACACTGAACTCCTAACCTAACAGGAAAATTCCCATGGTAATAAATTGCATGACAAAGATTGGCTCCAACCTGGCTCTACAACTGCTACCAATAATGCAAAGCAGTTCTGGCAGCACCAGGATTCTAAAATACAGCTGTATTGACACAGTGCTTTTCCTAACATGACTGATTTTCCTCTTGTAACTTCAATGTGATAGATTTTGAAAGAGTCACTCTGGTGATCAATAGCAATTTTTCACGGCATTTTTGTTATTTCAAACTTCCTTTTCCTTTACTATTTTTACATTCAGTGCACCCAAAGGATTAATGTCACTCTCCATTCAGAAATTACTTGAGTTTAGGAAAACATATGCATTCACTTTTCATCTCTTCAAAAATCTCACTTCTTTGAATTCCATGGAGCTGTTCACACTCAGGTGGATGTGATCCCCTCAGCAGTATAAATAAGTGCACACAGGGAAGCCAGAAGCCATGGACAGTTCTGTGGGAAGCAGCCAGGAGCCCTCTCACTGGTCTGTTCAGGTAGAAGAGGCTCTGGCAGTGTTTGTGGGGTAGCAGGCTCCGTGCTACCCAGCAGCCTCTGGCCATGCCAGCCTCATCCTGCCTCACTGGAGCTTTGCTTTAGCTCTGATGATGACTTTGTTTAATTGACTTTGTTTAACAACAAGTGCTATTGTCTAATCGGTGTCACTGGTCCTCAGCTTTGTACAACCATCATTTTTAAAGAAACTGATCATTTCTAAAGAACCTGTAATGAGGAGTGGTCGGTGTGGGCAGCACTCCACGCTTCTGGCCCCGCTGTGATGCTGCAGCAGTGATGTGACTGCAGAGAGGGCACAGGGTGACATCAGGGAAACACCAGCACTGTGAACCTGCCACAGACCCAGCCTGGGAGGGGCAGAACAGTGTTTGAGTGAAAGGATGAAAACAGTGAACAGTCTGTGGCACACAGGGGAGACTGCACAGGCAGCAAACGCAGATGTTACACGGAGCTGCAGATCTGTGGAGAAGGAGCAAGGTGCAAAACCACTGGGAACTTAATGGGAGCCCCAAGCATACTCGAGGTGAGGAGGGTGAAAAACCCCCAACAGCAGCATCGTGCTTTTCCCAGGCAAAGGGAAAGAGGAGCTCCTTTCCAGCAGAGCCGTGCCCCTCCTGCACCAGGAATGACTCGCCAAAACCTCCCTCTGGGCTGGCAGCCACAGCCCTCAGGGCCAGGGGCAGAGGGAGTGTAGCACAGTGGGAGAAAGAAGGGGTAGGTGCTCGGTAGTGTATGAACTACTTTAAATTTATTACTTGTATTGCTTTTTCATTTCTGGAGACTTTTTGTGTAATGGCTTTCTCCCCTCTCCCTTTCCTCCTTTTTCTGTAACAGCTGCATGTGGCCTAACAGTAATTTTTGGATTAGTCTGCTATGTTATATTAACAATAAAATCTTGACTTTACATATGATTGTCTCTCTCTTTTGTCCATAACTAAGACATGCTAACCTGGAGTTAAGGTTAGGTCCCCTGTTTCCCAGTGAGCTTTAACAAAATACAATGATCCAAATCATCTTACGCTTCTGTAAGACAAGGAGACAAAAGCAGAATGTATTCCTTTAATTATTCATGTTCAAAATCCATATAGATTTTGTTGTGAAAGGCTAACTGTGATTAAAGAACAGAAGGAAAACATATGTCTGAAGAAGCACTGTTAAAAAAATACTTTAGAAAAGTCTTTCATTGCCTAAACCCCCCTCTAACTTCAGGAGCTATTTAGCTGGATATTTGCGCACAACCAAGAGGAAAAAATGCCTGAGTCACTCCAAATGAGTGCGAATTGGCAGGTCTGCAGAGCTCAGCACTGCCTCTCCTGCCAAGTGTCATGCTTCATACAGAAGACTCACGCATCAGGTGTCCATGTCACACTTTTATTTCACTCTGCATAAATCTCACACAGAGAAATCTTGACAAGGTTTGTTTTATGCCAACACAGTACTCCATAAGCATTTCTCTGATAGGAACTGGAAAGACCAAGAGCTGGCAGCTAGATCAGCTTAGGTGAAGTTTTGATTCCTACATCAGAAGTTATCCAGCAAACTGTTGTGCCAGCCACTGCTGGAGCCTCAGCACTCACCCAGGAGCATGTGTGTGATGTCCTCAGAGCTTCCCCAGCCCCAGTGGTCACAGCCATGCTCTGCTGCACTGGCAAATCTAATACTCAGTGACCTTGGTTATACTCATGCTTTTAGGCTCTGGAGAAAACTTCTTTGTTTTTGTCAAATGAATGATATAATGAAACCTGTCATGTGGCAAAGCACATTCAAACAGATTTTAGTGTGTCATGTAACTAGTATTTTATGTTTTATTCTGTTTAGTGGTTTAAGTTCACTCTTTTATACAACACTCACATGTTTTGTTTAATTCTGTCTATATTTCATTCTATTTTGTCACATCTGATTAAGCTCTATTTGAAACTCTTACTTTGCATTAGCACACTGGCTCTATTCCTATCTGTTTTGAGCTACGTGGATAAATCATGTGCTTGGAGCAGTGCCTCAGTAATCAAATTGTCTGCTGAGAGTGCAGTTCCATGCTGTAATTTTTGCTAGTGCTGAACCCAGTGTAAACAGATCCTGGCCTCCTCCCCTCACACCCACTCATCCCTGCCCAGCCTGCCAGCTCTCCCCTGCTCCAACACAACTGCAAACACAGGGGCTGAGGAGCTGACTTAGGGCAACTGCTCCAGTCTGAAAAAAACCCAGAAAACAAACAAAACACAGAATGCCTCCTACAAAAAAAACCCTCAAACCAACCAGCCAAAGACAAAGAAACCTGGAACTGTCATTTATAAACTGATGTGGAAACTTCACCTGTGCAATATCACCTGCACAACTCCAGGAAGTGTCACAGGAGGCAGGAGGGAGAAGAGGAGCAGGAGCTGAGCAGGGAGGTCTTGCACCAACCAGCCTTGCTGGAATTGATCATCGTGCAGAGCTCTGCTGGCAGGGAAGGGAGGTGATGGAACTTGACAGGCACCTTGGAAGGGAAAGGTCATGAGCCTGTACCTTCCACAAAGAAGAGAATTTGCTCAAGATTTCTTCCTCTATAGGGACACAGTTTTGAGTTCAGTTGCCTTTGTATACTTTATTCACCATGTATCAAGACATCCATCCTCTATTTTGCACTGTTTGAAGAAATACAGGTATACACTCTGCAGGTTATGAAATCCTGGCACTACCCCACAGCAATTTTGCATTCTGTTGCCTTTTCTCTCAATATATTGTCCATGAAACTTACCCATTTATTTTTAAAACATCTTTCAGATATATAAGCCGTACACAGAAGAAATCCATTCTAAGAATTACTGGAAGCTAACAACTCCAGAGTCACCTAAGAGAGTGGCTCTTCCATTTATAAAATCCCTGCAGAACCTTCTGAGTGATTCAGACCTCAGAGCTAAGCTGACACCTGCTTTACAAGGCTCAGGAACCCTCTGCATCAGGCACCTCCAGGTCTTTTCCTTTCGTGTGATACTGGGTCTCCCTCTGCTTTTGCTGCAGAGGGATCCTCCCAGTGCTCTGATGCCAGGCATAATTTGGCTGCTGGCTTACCAAGAACAGCTCTTCTACTGAAATGTGCCCTGCAATAATTTTGTTCAGAGAAGGAGGTTTTGTCCTGGGAGCAGCAGTTTTCAAAAAGAACAACGTTTATCAGGAGAAGAAAAATCACTACTCCTCATGGTATTTTATGAAAATTCCCTGGAAGAGTATATGCAGTAAACAACTTATGCATAATGCCTTCTTAAGCACAGGATTCCTTGGAAACTTTGTTTTCTGCAACAGGCAGGATGTTACATCTGCCTGTGATTCTTCTGTCCTCCACCTGCACGTTTATTTCCCTACCTTTTCAACTGACTCCTTTAAAACACTTTACAACATCCTTGATTCCTGGACCAGCTGAGGCAGTGAACTCACTTTCCTGCTAAAAATGACATACAATATCCCACACCTGAAACTTTACTAACCTGAACCAAGCTGAGATAATTTAATTAGAGAGGAATACAACCTTCTGTATTAAATATGATAATACATTTTCCCCTTCTAGTGACCATTTCTTGACTCTACTGTCAGCATCCATTCCCTTCTGTATGGCAGTGGAAAGCTGGAAGAAGAATCACTGATACATTACTGTACTTATGTTTACCATGTGTGGCAAAACGTTCTTAGATAACACCTCTATTTGTCTGTGACACAGCAGGGAGTAAATGAAAATGTTTATTTGACCCCTCAGCAGAAAGAACTCCCTTAATCCACTCACTGATGAGATAACACTGTAGGATTACAATAATCAACTTGCAGTATGTCCTCCATTAGAGCACTAAAGATAGAGAATTTCATATCCATTGGGAAATGATCCTTCACTTACATAACAGTGACAGGCTTTTGCCCTTTGAGATCACATTTTTCACCCCATGCTGAGCCCTCAAACAGCTTCTGTATCAAATGGCTAACATTAAGCTAAATACTACAATTCTAAAAAGCCTGTAACTAAAAGAAAAATTGTTTGCAATGCCCACTATTGATTTAAGTAATGGCATGATAAAGAGACAGATGTTAACAATACACTTAAGCTTCTAAGCATCCTCATAGGGGTAGAGTTACAATGTACTGCTTGTGAAGGGCTCTTATTTAAATGTAGATACAAATCTCAATCACTTCCTGCCCTAAGAAATTTAAAAACTGCTAATACTGTGGGGAAAGCGATTGCTCCATAGATTCCACCACAGTTCCTCATGACCACTGCCTAATGTCATGCAGGAGGTCTCCATTTGCCACAGAATTACTGAGTTTTGTCAAAATTCAAATAACGAAACATGGGGAGGAAGGGAGGGAGGACGAGAGAACTCAGATAATTCATTCAAGCCAGAATTTTTTCCATACACTTTTCTAAAGGAAATTTTAAGTGTCAAAAAATACATATCTTGTGCTCATTATTAAATGCTAAATACCACAGTGTTTTGAGCTGCCTTGTGGCCATTGTAAAGAAAACAGGTGTTCTGATAGATTATAAAGTGTGAGTCAGAGGATGTGCAGAACAGAATTTTAATGAGGCTGTGAGCACACGAGTCTGACTAGCCTTTTGAACATGATGCTAAAACACTGAAAGTAGTCTTAAAAGAGACAAAAAGCAGGAACACAACTAAAAAATCCTCATTAATGTACAGCAAGTGAATGTGGTGCCGAAAGTCATTAAGTCAGGTTTTGTAAGGCCCCGGTGACCGCGAGGTCTGCGGGAGAGGAGCGAGAGGCTCCGGACAAGCCCTCAGGGGTGGGGCTGGCTGGTTCAAAGGGGGATTCATCATTCTCGCCTTTGGGCTGTCCGACTCCTGCTGCTCAAACATGCAAATTTCTTAATGATTTGCTCGGCTGTGTGAAGGGCCAAGTCTGACTTTACAGTAACAAGAGCAGAAAAATCTCCGCCGAGCACCTAATCCAGCCCCACTCTCCATCTCCTCCGGTGTGAGCAGCAGATGGCACAGAGCCTCTGTGTGGGTTTGCTGACGTGTGCTCTGAGACCTTCCCAAAACAGGAGCTAAAAGCATCCCCATCACAGCCGAGAACCACCCAAATCACTCCAATCATGACACTCGCACAGAGCCTCTCCAACAGTCTTAAAAGACTATAAACAAAGACATTCTGTGGTTGGCACTTAGGAATAAAGTAATTTTGGGGGAAAAAAAATTCTTGCAAGCCCCATATCTCATAAAAGTTTTCTCTGACTGGTAATAAAAATGCTGGCTTGAAATAAAACCCAGGCATTGCTAAAAGGAGAACATCTGGGGGTGTGGGGGGGAAGGAGAATGAGTGAAAGTGGTCTCCCAGACTGACATCACACCAATTGCCCTTTAGTTTCCTCACATGAGTAAACCAAAGGAGAGGGTGAGGGGGAAAAAATCACATCTCTATACCCGGTATAAATGAGCACTTGCACGTACACCCAGTTTTGAGACAGCGTTTGTTTTGATATCTGTGAGCTTCAAGTTAAGCCTGAATGTAAATACAGGAGTGGATCTTTGGTAGGAGAACTGCATCAGATATAAACCCATGTACAGAATATACAGAAAGAATATTTGGGGGGAGGGGGGGAATATGACATTTGCTTTATAGGAATTAACTATTTCAGTATAATTCCATTAACTGTTAATGATTCCCACACTTTATTAAGGTTATTCTCTTTCTGTCAGGCACATGCTATCAGTAGCAGCACTGTGTTCTGCAGCTAGCTGGTCCATGCTTTGTGAAGCACACAAGTTGTTAAGCGTATGCATTTTTCGCCTCCCACACACTTTTGGACATATGCTGTTTACTTTTTAAACTCCAAAAAGTGAGCATAGAAAATTACTTCTACACAGAGGATTTCTTTAGCTCAATCTTAGAAGCAACATCCCCCCTTGGGTTTCTGGCATTGGATGCTGATGGGAAATGACAGGGCATTAACAAAGGGAGGGAGCTATTCCTTTCTGCAAGGGCTACTTTAAAAATATCAGGTATAGAAGTCAGAACAAGACACAGAGCATCAGTCTCCCTTCATAAAGCTCCTTGTAACACCAATGGGCAGCCTCTTCTGACAACACTAGACACATTATTTCTACCACAAAACGAGGATCTACAGTCTCAATTACAAATGCAGAACAGTCTGATCAACTGGGCTCTGCTAGTTTTCAGTACAGGGGGACAAGGCTTTAATAGTTTTCCTTAAGGAGAGAAAGTAAAATGGCCCAATAATGGGAGAACTACAGAAAATGTTTGAAAAGACCAGGTGAGAACTTCCAGGAATTCTGAATAAGAGATATCCTTGGGAAAGCCAGGCTGACAGTGTTACTGGCTTGGCTGGCCAGTGCCTTCAAGGGACCTAGGAAGTGAAAAAATCCAGAATGCCAGGTTTGAAACCCAAAGTGTCAAAAGTTCCTTGGAAAATGTAGTCACATTATTTGTGGGGGAAACTGTGATCTTCTGATGCTCATGTGGACATATGAATACATAAAAGGATGTGTGTGTGATATATTTGTATGTACGTGGGAATATAAATCCTGTGGATACATAAATGAAAGCATCAGCTTCAACACAAAATATTCCCTAGCAGGGGTAAGCCTGGAGTGCATTTCTCAATAGCTGAACTCATAAAACATAGTGCAGGTGCCTACAAAATACCCCTAGGAGTACTTTAATCCTTTCATTAAGCCTCTAACCTTGACACTGTATAGTTCATGTTATTTTCTGTCAGAGTTTTTTGGTTCTGTATTTCTTCTGGATGGATTTAGACATTTTTAGAACTTTGTCAAATTAAATTTCTCCATATTTAGATAATCTTATAAAAACTTTAGGGATGTTCCCTGTGCATTTTTACTCTTTTTCCCTGCTATTATAACGTTAAAAGTTAGATGGAACTTGGCAAAGCCTAATTAAGAAAATCAGGAAGTTCAAAAATTGTATTAAAAGAAGGGAACAAGCAACTGAAAGAGAAAGTGTGTTGAAAATCCAGTTTGTATCCCTACAAGCAGAGAAAGGATCTAAACTAAAATGTGTGCACCAACGCCTCAGTCAGTACAAATATAATGAAACTACCCTGAGTTACAGTGAAGCACCAGCCCACACAGAAAACAACTCTATTATTACAGCTTAAAGCATACATGTAGGTGGTGGGAAAGGTGACTAGATTTCGTTTGCCTTGGCCATATACTCTGGTCTTTCTTTAGAAGAAAAAACCCCACAACGATAAGAAACTGCAAAAACCTGAGTACATTGGGATGAATACCTCTAAATTATTCCACACACCCACCTCTCCCAATCACAATCAAAATAATTCATGATGCAGAAAACCTGTGACCCGAGCACACTTTCTGCGCTAAAAATACAATTTATATTACTTATTTGCAATGCTCATGAACAATACAACACAGGCAGTGGGTACATCTGTATCACAAGCATTCAATCTATAACCTGCAGAGCACCTTCAGCTAATTATTTAGTGCTCCTGATTTCCCCTTTCAGTGAACTGGAGATCACTGGTGCCAAGGATATTCATTCAGCCATGAACACAAGATCATCTCCGAGCACTTTCAGAATTTTTCTCGTATTAAGCTTTTTAATGCATAATTAGGGATTTCTATAGCAAGTGGATACTTGTCAGCTCTTAACGACCTAGTGCAAAACATATGTTCTAAAAAGATATTAAAGAATAGCTTGAATGGGTATTTTGGTCCCTGTCTGGATATTCCTGCAGATACTGGACATTTTCAAGGCATGTATTTACACACACAGTGCCAGAAAACACAAGCCATTAGAACTGTATCTCATTTTGATAAAAAAAAAAGAAGTTTCAAAGATATCTTTCTAATGTAGGCTTTATTTTCACTGGGATTTCTATTTCAATGTGTAAAAACAAATTATAAAAATTGGTATTTTACTGCTTGCTTTAGTTGGATAAATGTCCCTGCTTCTAAACTTGTTTCACCTACCTCCCTGTTCTCTCAAAATCTCTATTAGTGTAATCCAGCTGAAGTGTTAAGAACAGATACTACTGTTTCAATTATCAACAGATGGCTTTCATGCATACTTTTTTTCAGTCTTGCAATCAAATGAAACCTGCTCTAACAACAACTTCTTCCAAGTTTCTGTTTTTCAAAGTCAAGGTGAAGTAAAGGAAAGGAAGCCCTTTTCCAGCTTAGTGAAAATGTGTTGAATGTCTTCTGACTGACTCCAGCAACAGAAGTTTCCAGGAGTGGAGCCTGGGCTCAGTGCATGTAAACACTGAAGTTTTTGTGTTAGTTTGCTGCAGGTACCGTTTAAGTTACATTTTAAAATAGCTCTATTGTAAACGTTGCATATTTATCACTTGCCTACAGAGAGTAGGTAGGAGTTTGACAGTGTTGCCAAAGAAATGTCAGTAAATGAAAAGCAAGTGCCTAAATTTTCAGTTGGAGAACAATAAACCTTCTAATTATTGCACATAAGTTGCAGCCTTTGTGTAGTAAACACCAAATAATCAGGAACCGAAAGTTAACCCTTTAGGTCTGAAAACAAAACATTTGAAATATTTAAATGATGAGAGTGCAATGGCTCTTTAAAATTAAAATTAATAGTTTACACCCTACCAATTCCCCAGCTAAGTTCAGAATGCTCAGGTCTTCAAGGAAATAATGTCTTCCATAGTACATAAAAGAAGAACCACAGCTAAAAAGGACCATATAAATTTTTCTTTTCTTTTTTCAAGTTGATTGCTTGGCAATACCAGTGCACGAGCATGTCTATAAATCAATTGCTTCAAAGACTCAATCCAGGCAACTAACTAAAGAGAAATGTTTAATTGTCCCAAGGGAATCTTTAGCTTTTCTTCCCTTGCTCACTGCGGTAGAACTGAAAATGGCACAAACACACACCTTCTTTCCAGTAACAAATGTATCAGATGCTGACCTTGGAAAAACCAGGCCAGAGAGATGAATTTACAATTGATATCAGAACTGTAATGTCTTTCCTTCATCCACAGAAAGTAACTTTGTGCTGTGTCTCAGAGGTCCAGGTGGGAGCTGTACAGCGCAGTCAGGGAATGGGGACCCCAAAAATCTCCCCTTGGACCACAGAGTGCCCAGCACAGCCTCACCTGGCCATGCTGGGCACTCTGTGTGGCTTCCAGGGGCTTGGAAGAAGAGGCAGAGGCAACAGACTCATTGACATTGGTGTAATAATGCCAACAGACCAGCATGCTTAAAAAGTTCCCTGTTCCACTTACAACAGCACTAAATGGTCCACCAAAGTTTATCCTTAAATAAAGGAAAACATACAGCAAGATGTAAAAAATATCCCTCTCATTTTGCACAGATATTACATTCACAAGAACAAGTAACATCCAGAGGATTTCCATATTTGAAGCACAGCCAAAATAGTGCAGGAGGAAACAGCTGTAACACAGCCTGGTGGATGTATTCATTTCTGTTTCCTGAGCATCATTCCAGTGGCACAAATGATATTTCCCACATGCCCTCGGTCTGCAAAAATGATGATGAAAGCTTCATAAATTACTGATGCATTGCTTAGACATACTTTATAAAATTAATAAATTCTTCATGAAGCAATGGAATGATGTGAAAGCTTCCAATAGAGATTGTATGGAGGTCTTCCTTGAGCAGTTGCTATAAAGAAAAGGCCCTTTAGAATGGAGACGAAGATGAACCAGCTTCCTGATTAGATAGAGTACTCACACAGCAACAAAATCAGAGCAACTTCATTATTTTCCAGCACTCTAAAGAAGAAGTGTGCACAAAAGACTAATAAAAGTTACACAGAGAGAATGTCAATAAAGAGATCCAACTCTGCACTGGGTAAGGACAGGACTTGGCTGTGAATGCAGGTGCACAGCAGCACAAACAGCTGTGTCCAACTAACACCCAGCAAACCCAGGCCTCTACCTTCTACCCCCTCTCCTGGAAAGCTGTCAGCTGAGAGAGTAACTGACTTTACAGGACATTAATTAGTGCATGCTGCATATTTAGCGACAACTTCAACTTCTCACTTGGGTTCCAGAAGCTCCACAAGGCCTGTAAAGCTTTTTGTAATGTGCTCTACTTGTATTGAATGGACAATATCTCTCAGAAGACTCAAAAAAGTTACACAGGAGAACAAACTCAGAGAGATACATATTAAATAAGTATTAAAATACTTTCAAATTATTTAAGGAAAGATGAGCTCTGCCTTCTCTCAGTGGAAGGCAGGATTTCAGAAGTTCGTATTTTCTTTTTTCCTCCTAAATGTCAGCTGTTTCCTGCTTGTTATTTTCACATCTGAAGACACAGGACAAACCTAAACCTGCTGCTCAGCTAATCCTGCATGGCTGATACACACAAACAGGCTGAAAACAGTCCCTGGGTTTAGAAACACAGCTCATCCACCAATCTCTTCTTACAGCAGGGCAAAAGAGGCAGGGAGGCAGCTGCCAAGGTAATTCTATCCCAATGCCCATTCACCATGTCAGGGAAGCTGCTGCTCCTCAGCACTGGGCAGTGCAGGCTGATCCCTGCAGTGAGACCCCCACTTGGACACACTCATGGGGATGTGTGCTGGGAGAACCCTTTGGGACTGATGCCTCAGGTTTCAGCTCTTGTATTTCCAGCTCAGCACTGCTTTAGTGTAAAACTCTAAAACTCCACAGCCTGTCAGCTCCTGTTCTCCCATTCTATTCAGACAAAACCACTTCTCTCCAGGCCTGAAACCCAAGGCCACCTTGTTTTTCAGAGTCCCCAAAAATGTAAACAACAGTGAAATGGGGGCAAGCTTGGGGAATGGGATTGCACTGCCTGAAGCTTTAATTGGACAATTAATTAACCCCTGATAAGCAAACAGACCAAACTTATCTCTGTCCCAAAAACGTGTGACCTGTCCATCCTGGGTGTGGTCTCTGTGAGACTCCTGCACTGCCCAAGGTGTGCCCTGGGAGTGCATTTCAGTAAATCCCTGCCCTTTAACCTCTACCTCTGCCCAGCCTCTGTTCTAGGTCAGCCTCTCCAGGCATCAGGACCAGGGGACCCACAGTGAGGGAGGTGCACACACTGAGCACCCTGACCAGCAAGGAGCATCAGTGCCCGACCTGCAGCGTGCACAGGGCACTGCAAAGGGGCTGGGCAGATCTTTGAATAAAATCTATGGCTAATGCTCTGCTGGACTCACTCAGGGCACTGCAGAGGGGCTGGGGAGGTGTTTGAATAAAACCTGTGGCTAATGGCTCTGCTGGACTTGGGGCCTGAGCATGGAAGCCTCTGGCAAGCCCACTGCAAACAAGGCTTGTATGTGCCTGCCCTCTGTGGAGCTCAGCACGCCGGCTGAGGAATGCAAACGCTCCCAGGGTAAGGGCCTCTGTTTGTCACAGTCCCTTCCTGGCTACTTGCTTACATTAGCATCAGTCAGACAACCTTAAAACCCAAACAGAAACCTGGTGCTTTGTTTCCAAAAGTATCACCATGAACTTAGGGCCATCACTCATGTTGCAGCTGCCTTATAGCCATGGCAGGCTTTATTATTTTATTTAGCTGCAATTATTGCCATCATTCCTGCAATGCCATAAGTAGGCCTGGCATTTAAAATATTAGTTTCTTTCTCAGGTTTCTTGGATGTACAATTGCAATATTGAGCTGTTTACGGTTACTAGATGCTATAAATTCCATTGTCATTTCTAGGAACCATTTCTTTTAAACACATATCCAAATGTACCTTAAAATAAACAAATCCATATAGGAGAATTTAATTTCTTAAAATATGCAGTGGGTAACAGAAGCTGTTTAGAATATGAGGAAGATCATCTTTGTAAACCCATCCATAAGCTTGGGATAAATGCATATTTTAAAAAAGACTTCTTAAATGGATATACTTTACATTATGGGATTGAGGAATTTACTGAGGAAGCTGAGATGCCCATGATTAGAAGAAAAAAAAAAAAAGAGAAATGGTTTAAAAGTTTACAGACTGGAAAGAAGCAATAAAATGCAACAGTTTCCATAAATGACTGTGCTAGTTTTGGCCAGTGAAGAGACAATTTTCTGTAAGTGTGGTATGGGCTGAGTTTTAGATTGTGCTGAAATTGTTTGCTAACACAGGTATGTTTTCCTTACTGCTGAGCAGGGCTCACACAGAGCCAAGGCCTTTCCTGTTCCTCACCCCATCCCAGGAGCGAGGAGCCTGGGGGTGCCCACGGAGCTGGGAGGGGACAGCTGGGACAGCTGACCCTGAGTGACCACAGGGACACCCAGACTGGATGGAACAGTGCTCAGTGTATAAACCCTTCCCTAAGAAGGAAGTGGGGATGCTCACAGTGATGGTGATTGTCTCCCCAAGGCACCAATGTGTGGTGGGGCTCTGCTGGTCTGGGGAAGGGGTGAATGAATTCTTTGCCTGCCCACAGGAGGTGGTGAACGAATTCCTTGTGTTGCTTTGCTCCTGCACAGGTTTTACTTTTGCTATGAAGCAGCTTTTACCTCAAACCAGAAGTTTTCTCTCTTTTACCCTTCCCATCCTCTCCCCCATCCCACTGGTGGGTAGAGAGCTGTGTGAGGTTTAGTTGTTAATTGGGGTTAAACTACAACAGTCGGTTTTGGTGCCCAGTGTGGGGCTCGGGGGCTCGAGATAACGACAGATTTGATTGCAGTGTGCCAGGTGGAATTTATAGCTGTCATTGCAGCTTGGCTATTAATCAGCAGGCTCCCGTGCTTGCCATGGGGCTCTCTCACCTGCCTGGCTATTAGAGGCCAGTGCCTGTTAGTGGCTGCTGTGCTGTGCTCTTATCACCTCGCTGCTGTGCCTGGGAACGTTTTGATAACAGCAACGGCCACACACCTGGGCTGGCAGGTGGCCAGGGCATCGCTGCTGTGCCTGTGCTGGACAGGCTGGAACTCCTCTGTGAGCTCCTGTCCGAGGGACAGTGACCAGAGGGTGAGTCCAGGTGGGAGTGGGGCACCCCGTGGCCATAGCCAGGCCCAACCAGAACAGGTACATCTCCAAGGATCCCTGGCTGTGGAGCAGAAGGCCCATCCCTGAAGGCACTGTGGCCTGTGGATAAGGCCACACTGGGGAAGATGCACCTCAATGATAGATAAGTCTATGCCACAGCAGTACTCTGCAATTATAGAAGTATTTGGAGTTCATTATTTGTTAGCTGTTTCTTTCACAATCAAATTAATACAGCATTCAAAGCACTACAAATAAAACTCATGTATAGAACACATGGTTGGCATATCAAAATTATTTAGGAGAGTGACAAATTACATTTTTCAATTACTGTTGGTAAGCTAAAATTAGAGAAGCCTTCTGCAACTTCTTTTGATGACTATTTTGACTTGACACAAAGATCAAGGTCAAAATATGGTCATTATCTCCTAAGGAGGACCTGGCTTGCAAAGCAACGCCATATGAACTGACCACTGAGTGCAGCCACTTTTTATGAATGCTTTTCTCTAAAAGGAAGAAAATCTGGACTTCAAATACCTTTATAACCATAAGGATTGGTATCAGTCTCCAGCAGGAGACTAGAAATGGATTTAGTGAAGTAATGAGGTAACTTTTTTCAAGTGATTTCCCACCCACCTTAATGACTAAGACCGATGAGACACAAGTTTAGTGTCAGCACAGACACAGGTTTGAGAAAGAGGAGGGGAAGAGCTCATTCTGCCCGTGTCAGTCTCCTGTAACAGCACTTGTACAAGGTGACTTTGACAACATCTTGCATATTTTCAAAGAAAAGACTCATGTGAAACCCTGTGTTGTAGCTACAGAGCCCATACATCACCCAGACAGAGCAGGCATGGTACAAATCCATCCCACCCATGGAAGGAGCAAGGACCTCACAGTGTGTAATGTGGAGCCACCCAGGGGAACCTGTTCAGGAACCTGTTCAGTAATGGCACAAGGAACACACTGAGAGCAAAGCCAGCAGCACTCTGTAGCACCTACAACTAAAAAGCCACATACTAAAAAATAAAATAAAATAAAATAATCTAAGAATGGCATGGCCAGTCCTACTGGGTAGAAGATGTTAGGGTATGTCAGAGCTTCATGGTCCTATGCCACAGAAAGTGCTGGTGCTGCCCATTGTAAGGTTGGGGGACATCCTCAAAGACTCATTTCCTGTGTCACTTTGAGAAGGTCATGCCCACTCATAAGAAAACACACAGCATAATTCCATGCAGACAGAAAAAATGAGACAGTGCTTCTTGAAGGGTTCAGTACAGCCCATCCCATGCAACACAGAATTCTTTTCTTCCTGCTGCAGAGTTCAATCCATTAACTTGTTTTGGGTTAGGGACTAGAAAGCACAGCCTACGAGATCATCTTGAACTGTTTGACAGGGCTTTTTTCCCTTCCAAAAACCACAGATTGTGAGCATCTATCAAGCCATCCTGTCTAATTTAATTGGGTTGTAGTTTACACTCACAACAAACAATAAAGTTGGAGTAATGAGTTTCATTCACAGGACGCTAGCAAAGAGTTTAATTTATACACGTAATTAAAGTTACTGTCCTTTCCTTGCTCTTGGTACTGTACTAGAAGCATTATCACCAGAGATCTTCTCACAGTATTAGAAACTTCTCCAGACAATGTTTCTACCTGAAATCAGTATCAGGCTCCACTGCACTGAAATGAAGTGAGCAGAATGCAATCCTGATTTCTTTTACTTATTCCAGTTTTTAAAAAGATCCAATAATACCTTTTGAAAGGGCTTCTAGCAACTTGCTATGTTTTAATAGCATTTTAATAGTATTAATAATTAAGTAGTGATTTTGAATGCAGTAAACCCCATGTACATCTTCTGACTGAATGATTAAACAGGTGCAGGCCCAAACTTAAACAAATTTAACTCAGCATTCATTATTTTTGTTCATTTAGAATCAAGAGCATGTATAGTGTTCAAAATGCTAATTAGCAATGTGAAAATAAAATCCTAAAATGGTTTCAAAGAGTAACTTTTGCACGATTTCTGAATTAACCTAAGCCAATCACTTCTTCATCCTAAGAATTAAACAAGAATTCAATTAGACAAAACCATTAAACCGGCAGCTTTAAGAGCAACTCTTCTTTCTGCATTTGAATATAAACACTTATCTTAATACCAAGCCAGACATCGTTAAAGTCCCTTGTATTCAAGAGAATCCTTGACTCTTGTTATAGGAAGCAATTTTGATATCAGGAAATCAGTTGCTTGATTATTTTTTGTTTATTTATTTATTTTTCAAACTAAATTAGTGTTTGCCAAAACACTCCAGAATAGAAAGCAGCCTTATTATGAAATTACAGCTGGTTGGTTCATACTTCCTACAATCCCCAGTTCATGGAAAATATCAGGTTTACACACTTTGAAGTAATCTGAGCAACCAGTACCAGAAGAACCTGGACAGAGTAGTCATCTTTATTTCCATTGATCAGTAAGACACTTTTCAAAATGAAACACTTGCAAAAACTACATTCAAATGAGGACTGGGAAACGCTGACTGCCCCTATTATTCTGGGATCCCTGAAAGAAAACCTTCTTAACACTCTAACAAAGCACTGCTTGCACTTGACACTTTCACGTGCATGAGAGCTGGATTGGAAAAATGGTAACTGAAATCTGTTGGTGTGTGAAGGTGAGAGGAACTACAGGCACTGCTGTGCTCTGCATGTCAATAAAAATACCAGATAATTAGTACATTAATGGTTGCTTCGATTGCTGGGCATGTTTACCAGAGCATTTTCTTAGGACCAAGCAACACCAGAACCCAGTCACCATGCAAAAGAGAGACTTCTTTGAAAGAAAAGACACAGAACCACCTGCTGCCCCTTCTTTGCAGGGGACACTGACCTCAGAGGAACAGCCAGGATTTGCATGTGCAGGACTGAAAGCAGAGAGCAGCACAAGGAGCTCCGCTGGTACCTGCCTGTACCAGACACCTCCTGTGTCAGGGCACTGCTGGGGGAGCGGTGTGGCACAGGAGGAGCAGGGGCAGGGCACAGAACTGCAGCAGGAGGCTGTGCCAGCGAGACAGAGCCATGGAAAGGCAGGAGAGACGCCTGAAAACAGCAGCATTAACGGGCCAGGGGGAGACCAGAAGGGAACCCAGGTAATGAGGGCAGGAGAGGAGCCAGTCAGAACTGGCAATTAGCTGCAGGGCAGAGAAACCCACCAGAATCTCAGACACGTCTTCAGAGACAGAAACTCCCTCTTTTGGCTGCCTTTTCAGCCACTCCAAAGGGGCTTCCTCTTGCTGCATGAGAAATGGAAGCAGGAATAAGTTGCATTGGCCTGGCAAGTCCTTCTAGGAAGAATCTTTGCACATTAACAGGTAATTAACACCAGGACTTAATTCCCCTCCAGGTAAGGGAAGGCAGCACCTTGCAGGTGATGCTGCCCAGTGCTCTTCTCTTCCCCCTGCACGCTCAGCTCTGAACGTGACCTCTGGTACCAATGGCCAATTCCATGAAGAAAAGTAAAATAGCTCTGCTGCGCAATTTCCCTGCCTGAGAAACACGGGCACTGCATTCCTCTGGATATGCCAGGGCTTGTTTTTCTCTTGTTTTGTGTTACAGTGTTTTGGTTTTTGTAAGGCTACATTCTAGCATTGTTGAAACAGGTTAATTACATTCTATTTTAATAAGTATCCTGGTTTAACCTCTGCTTGTATGATATTAAACTCTCAACTTCACCCCTGCATTCTTTTCCAACAGGGAAATACCAGACAGCCTGTGGTGGTTATGAATTTTTCTTAACCTCTGTGATGGTTTTTCCAATACATCTTAATTTATCATTAACTGCTGGTGCAAGTGTTCTGAATCCAGTATCTGCAGTGGTCTTGGTCACTGTGGTCTCAGTGATAATCCCAGCCCTCACAGAGGAAAATGACTGCTTCTCCTCCTCAACCTCACAGTTTTGTACCAGTTCAAGGACTTTTCCCAGTGGAAGCTCCTGCTCAAACGACAGGCAAAGAGACACATTCATGTTCCAAACATTCTCTCCAGCTCAGGGTTTGCTGCCCAGCCCTTGTCTGCCCCCCAGCCCAGGGTTTTGGTTACTGGGGGAACCACAATGACACGAACACAGAAATGAGCAAATCACACCCAGCCCAGTACTTGGGTACGCACTGTGTGCTCCAACCCACACAATCGAGGGGAGAAATAAGGAAGTGGAATTCAGTTAAACAAAACAACCAAGGGAGAAAGGAAACCCAAAGGCAATTCCTTCTGATCAAAAGCATGGACATGGAAGAAAAATTAAATCTCAACTTTGACCAGAGATTGTACTTGGCAATGTTTCCCAGATTTGTCTAACTTCAGGATTTCTACAATCCTGTGCTGTACTGGAGCCCTTAGCCACTGCTGCTCATTGCCAGGCTAAAGAAATATTTTATGCTTCAGAATGCATGTGAGTTTTCATCCTGTGGCTTTAAGACAAGCTTCATATCCAGGAAACATAATGAAAAGGAAAATCAATGTTGTGTAGTATTTAGGTTCTACATATCTAAGTAGCCATGATGAATTAATCACAGCAACAATGATCAGCAGGGAAAAAAGTCAAAAATACATTGAACTTTAAAATTTTACACTGAAGCAGAATAACCCCCTCAAGTTATAGAGTACAATTACCATAACACTATTTTGGCTGTGCACAGCCAGTTAAATAAGATTCATTTAGCAACTGTTAAATACCAGCAAAAGGCAAACATCTTCATGTATAGGCCACACTCACTCATTCCTGTGCTCTGGAGTGTATTCAGAAATGATTTCTTCAATTAGCCAGACACAGTGTCTAACGAAGGACCTACTTCTCATTAAGGATTATTTAATCATGTGGAGATTGGAAGGCATTTTCTCCAGCTATTTTTGAGTTCCCGATTAATTAAGAGATGTTTAAAATGTTTTTCAAATGTATTTTCACCCCACAATAATCCCAAAGAATTTTCCCTATCCCGATTCATTCCTCTACCACCACCAGGCACTGGAAGCACACAAAAGTTGTCAGGGATGTGCCACCAGACCTCCACCTACAGTATTCACTGCTCTGAAGCCTGCAGCAGGAAAAGGGGAAAAAAAAAAGTCCTTGAAAAATTACAGAATAAAAAAGCAAGAGACAATCCTGCTGCACAATTCCACCTGGCCTTATGATAGCCTTGGCTCTGCTTTTTAAAAATCTGTAAACCTCTGGTAGTATTGTACTTCATTAGCATTTTACAGCTGAAGGCAACACCTTAAAAATCTCAAACAGTAGCAGTATTTCAGTTATTACCTTATTATTACCTTAGTTCTCATCTATGAAAGTTCCTGTTACAGTAGGTAAGCTGATACTGTTCAAATCATATGGCCTGAAATCCATACAGAAACACATTACACACAAAAAAGGTCTCCCATAAAATACTGTTTTCACTCTAGACAACACAGAAAATGAAGGAGAGATGAAATTTGTAGCATACATACTAGAGTAAAATAAATAAAGCAGTAGCTGTCAACGTATTAACAACAACTTAATCTCTTGAAAATGAGAAGCAGAAATGAAATCAGAAAGAATATTCCCGACAGCTACAGTTACAAGTGACACACACAAATCCTGTTTATTGTTCTCCTCCCATGTGAGCTGGTATCTTATACATCCCACTGCTTGGGAGTTGATTATGAAAGCAATGCTGGGGTCTAAGATTTTCTTACAACTACTCCTCTGAATTCCCACCAGAAATGCAGAAATAGGTCACACCAGTTCTCGTAGTGCTCTGCCTCGCTAATTTGGCAGACTAACTTCTATTAGCAGCACACTACATTTGCCTGTAATACATCACAAGCTGCTGACACTTTCATACATACAAATAATTGCTTCTAGAGAAAGAATTACTGCCTCAGTACTAAGTTATGGAGTACTAAGTAATTCGTAAGAAGCTCATCTGAGAAGTCTACCACATGGCAGGGTTTCCCATTCATTTAAATAAACACAGCTGAAAGGAAAAGTCTCACACTCTAAGTGTTCCTCTTCCCTCTACTATTAATTCCATACATCATCAAGAATACTGAATGAGCTTTAGCAAATACAGAGACTGACAAACTGTATTGCTTTTGGTGAGATAAATCCTTCCTTCAACAGCCTCCAACCACGTTCCTTTTCTGCCTTATCTCCTACTCTGTTCTGCGCCTGTTCAGACCACTATTTTCTCTGCCAGTCTTCTAAATCCTTTGCCTGTCTGTTCCTCACCTTCTCTTTGCTCCCATTACCACTCCTGCTTGTCCATATTTTAGCATTTTTCCCTAGGTACCACCCATAAGAACAGGGTAACTCATAAGCAAATGCCAGAAACCAGAGCTCCACTCCTGATGCTCCATTCCTGACATACTTGTCCTGCACACATCATCCCAGACCTGGGACACAAGAAAGTAAATTCACAATATCAGTCATTTTCCCTGTTCCCATAACTAGACAGGAATGTCATTAACAACAGCACATTTTCTGTGACATTTTTGCCTGAGTCCTTTTTTTTTTCCCTGAACTGATAACAAGAATAGAAAACAAATTACATGGTCTATACACTTAAGTGATTTGTAATGGATTCATTTCACACCAAGACGTGGTAAGTAACACCATCCAGCACACCATGTCAGTATCACAGGGTTTGAGATTAAATGTGAACAACAACTGTGCAGAATGCAGGTGAGAGACCCCAGAAAACTGCTGGAGCTCTCCCAGTGTCCCTCAAAGCCAGCCCACACCAGGCAGCTCCCAGAAGGGCCAGAGTGGCAAAAGTTCAAGCACATTTAGCTACAAAGGCATGGCTGTGAGATGGGTGATCCTGATTCCTTCTGGGGAGTAAAGAATCCATCCTCAAAAGCACAGCCCAGGACAGGCCAGAGGGGCTGGGAGAGCTTGTGCCATGGTTGCAAGAGCTGTAACGGATCAGTGTCCTCAGAACTAAAGGAAACCCCAACTATCAAAAACACCCCACCAGCTGTTGCTGAAGGGGGATCCTACTCCATTTTGAAATTTGTTTCTTTGCTTTTTCTCTCAGTAAAGGAAATGAAGTTGTCTCAAATAGGAGGGTACAGGGTTAAGTCCTGTGCAAATCTATTTTCTTTGCCTCTGAAACCTCGTGGAGCTTAAAGAGAGAGAAGACACTTCAGGATGTCTTTACAGGTGACCAAAATGCCCAGTGTTGCTAGTTTTGTATGATGGAGTAGACTTTTAAAAGGTAAAATTAAGACACATGACTAGGAATTGCAAAGCAGAATTATTCATTCAAAATACCCTAGGGAGAAGCAGAAAAAGGAAAGTACAGACCGAGGAAAGGACGTGCAAGTTCAACAAAAATCTGAACTAAAGCAATACAGATTAGTAGAAAAAGCAGAGGCTTTTAAATTTCACTTAAAAATTTTGTTCATCAGGATGACAGAGAAGCACCTTGAAAAGGAAGAACTTCAAACTTAAGTTGATGGAGCAGGGAAGATCTCACCAGGTACACAACAATTAATTAACATGTTGTAAGAGTACTGTAAAAGAACAGAAATGCTTCCAGCTGATTTAGGTTCTGATTTATTTTATTGTTGATACTTAATCCTCCTTTTACTTCCTTTTCCACTGACTGGGCTGAGATAAGAGAACTGCAGGACCACTCAGGTTAGCAGGGCCCTCCAGAGATAACCTCCCCAGAGCTGCTGCTCAGCTGGGTCAGCACAGACCTGCCCAGGGCTCCACCAGGTGCCTGCAGGGACAGAGATGTCCCCAGCCTCCTTTGCACAACATTTTCAACAAAACCCTAACCAAAGCTAAAGAGAAAATGGTATTAATGTTCACAGACTATGAAGAGCTTGAACAGGAGTTGTGAGGCTTAAAAGTGTATTTGCAATCTGGTTTATATAAAGCTACCTACATGCAGCAAGTAAATGTGCCAATGTTTGCAGCCTCGAGTCTCCTGCCTAGAGAGCTCCCTGAGAGAGAGAAAGCATTCTGCAGTCAGCATTCTCAGTGGCAGTTTTGACTTTATTTAGGAGGAAAAAGTGAGCAAACAGAATTTGAGGGGGGAAAAAAGTGCATAATTGCTAGTTCTTCCTTGCCTAAACTTTTTGATTCTCCATTTTGATGCCTGATAGAAACGGTGCGTGCATGAAACTGAAACCATTCCTTGAAATGATTCAGGATAATTTCCTCAGCATAATTCTGTGAAAACTGTGCATAACCCTTGGCCTAAATAATATACAGTCTCAAATTAAAAACAACACTGAAATCAAAGGACTTGGCTTTTTTGTGCCTCCTTTGAGCAGCCTCAGCAGTTAAGACAAACATTACAAAGTTTTCATGCTTACTGTAACATGAAGAAGGAAGCAAAATAAATGTTTCAAGTATCTTCAATATTGACACTTGAGAAACACATCATACAGGTACACAAGACATGCTGTGCCTCTGTGAAAGGCTGGATGTGTTAGCTTAGATCTCTCCAGCACTGGTCTGTTTGATTTCTCAACCCTACAACTGCATGGATTTTGTGGTGGCTTTTGCACCAGTATTTTGTAAAGCTGTGTTTCCCAAAGGAACACAAAGCACTTGGAGCACTCCAGACAGAAAAACTCAATCAAGATTTGGAGTAGGAAATTTTTTAGGGACAGGACTGATACCCCAGCCCCACCATGTTAAAAAAGAAACCTTCCTTCCTTCTTACAAGAAAAAAGGAGAACATTGGCTATTTAAATCTACCTAACCTTCAAATCAACATAAAAGAAAGAAAACAAAAACAACACACCAAGACTGAGGTTAACAGATCACAGTCATTGTTATGCTGACTAGAAATTTTACCAGATGGTTACCTTTGATTTGTTTTTGAAAATGCATTGCTTGAGGAATCAAGCAATGTTTAATCCTGGTATTATGTGTCTTATTAAAATCCTAGCTGGTTCTACACTTGTGGATTACTATGAATTTGAGAAGTACAACCACACTGTAGAAGAAGCTTCACAAACTCCTCAGCAGACAAATCCCTACTTCTAAATATTATACAAACTCCTGCTCAGGAAGTTTTATCCCACTGAACCCTCTTTTATTAGAAACTTTATGATTATAAACGTCAGCACAGTTTAAACTGTTGGAATACTTTTCTCACTGAAATATATTAGCTATATTTTACTGTAGCATTCTGCATGGGCTCAGCTTCAAATCCTACTCATAACAGTTATATTAGCAATAACACAAATTACACATAATTGGATTTTTTAGACTGCTAGTCTCCCCCACTCCACTAGCAGAGCACATAGAAGCCTCTTCATTATAAAAACCTTTCTTTTTTTTCAACTTTTTTTTTTCCTTTTATGACATTCCAATAGAGAGAGGATACTATGTAGCACATTGACTATGTAGCAAATTAGGGGATCTTTACCAGCTGCTAGTAAGTCTGAAAAGAAATGGTATAAATCCACTGTAATTGAGAATAGGTTATAAAAGAATGATGTACTGGCTATGTAATTACATTATTTCCCTTTGAATATTGGTGGTACTAACAAAAGGGTAGTGTAGATAATTAATGCATGAAATCCCTTTTAAGCATGATTTATGATAAAAACTTGAAATATCAGGTTTTCTGCATAGATTGAAACATAACATTTTCTCAAAGATATTACAATTTATTTTTTCCTAAAACTATTTATTTTGAATAACTGCAATTATTTATCATGTACTACCTACTCCTCCATATTAAACTATACTATAAAGTGAGAAATTCAAAATAAAATGCACTTCTCCCCCACCCACCAAAAAAAAAAAAAAAAAACAAAAAAGAAAAAAGAAAAAAACACACACAAAAAAAAGATGGCACGAGGTACTTTAGGAGCATCAGCATTGTTAAAACTGAAGTAATTTGCTCCAGTTGTGTAAGCTGAGGGGTTTTTGCTCTGCTCCATTAACAGTATAATTACTTGTGGAAACCAACCATTAACTTCGTGTATTTGCCACAGCAAGAATCCGAGTCCATTATTTTTAAGGGGTGTTTTTTTTTTTTTAAAAGCTCCCTGTGATTTTTGACATTTTGCACTGAAATGAGTGAGTGGGAGGGTTAATGTGCACCTGAGCAGCTGCAGCAGCTTTGCTGAGAGCTTTGCAGTGCCCGTGCCCAGCTCCGTGTGACGCTGCAGCTGCGGAGCCGCGGAACAGCAGCAGCCTGGCACACCTGGAAAGGAGCCCAAACACCTCAACCAGCCAAAGGCCACCACGGTTCAAGGGGAAAAACAAAACAAAACAAATCGTTAAAATGAAAGAATTTTAAATCTCTCCCTCCCCTCCCGCAAAAAAAAAGGAAAGAAAAAAAAAAGGAAAAAATAAGAAAAGCGCCTCAAGTTTTCAGCACAGAAAGGGATTCAATCTTGTATCTACTTTTAGAATTTCAGGCATTCCCTTCATGTTTCTCATCCTCGTGCTGCAGAAGCATGAAATAAATGCAGGTTGCAGCATGTCCCTGAACAGCCTTTTAGCAGAGAGGACAGACCTAGCACAGCACACGGAGTTAAAGCAAACCCACACGGGCATCTACGGGAAGTAAGATTTTAGAAAAGTTAAATTAAGAAAAGGGAATCTATTGATTAATGCAGTATTGTAAAATGTACAAAATCGATGGGGCATTTATTACCTTGGCAATTTCCAAAGTTCATTTCATTTGGTTCCTTTGCCATTATTTACATTTAAGAAACCTACAGGAGTATTTGTAAACAAGACAAACACCACAAAAACATCCTGAAAATTCCTCTTTGAGAGGAAACTGGGGAAATTGGAAAAAACCACCTTAGTAAACACCTAGCATATTTACAGCATAATGTAAGACCTTTATGTTAAAGATACAGGGGAAAGTTGCAAAATACAATAAATGAAAGCAAAATAACTGTGAAGTTTTAACCACAGCTATGGTTTCACTGAAACTAAATTCTGACTTTTTTTATAAATCAAGGTTTGTCTTGACATGCCAAATATAATAAATTCTAAATTGTCATGGCAGTGAAAGAATATTTAATGTTTGTACTAAAAAGACAAGAGCCACAAGAATGAATCACTTGTTCACAACCAGGAGTTGCTAAATAGAACAGTCTGTGAGATATTTGATAAGAGATTCACACATGCCTGTTTGCCAGAGCCAAAAGCAACACTTGTTATAGTTTTTCTGTCTTCATTTATATGTGTAATTTATTCAAGAGATGAGTAGGTAATAAATGATCCATAAATTTAATTTTAGCAGCAGAACATAGAGGGCTTTGTGGATCACCTGCAGGTGCTTTGCTGTGGGCAGCTCTCGGATACTGCTGGCACCTTTCCTGGGGAGCAGCATCAGCGAGGAGAGACCAAACCCAGCTCAGGGGAGCAACCTCTGTGTGCCACCCTGCTCTTTGTATGAGACTGGAGAGACCAAACCCAGCTCAGGGGAGCAACCTCTGTGTGCCACCCTGCTCTTTGTATGAGACTGGAGAGACCAAACCCAGCTCAGGAGAGTAACCTCTGTGTGCCACCCTGCTCTTTGTATGAGAGTGGAGAGACCAAACCCAGCTCAGGAGAGTAACCTCTGTGTGCCACCCTGCTCTTTGTATGAGAGTGGAGAAAAAGGCCGAGCACAGCGAGAGCTGGGGACACAGCTGGTGCCACATCTGTGCGAGGGAACTGCCCGACTTCTCTTTTCATCACCTGCCACTTCAGAGAACTCTTTTCCCTTGCATCTTTAAGCAAGGCTAGTCAAAGGTATGCTGATGAATGCTATCACAATCAGAGCACGAGTGTTACAGAAAGTGAGAACTAAAGGACAGCTCGCAGTGAGTTGCTGGAATGATGCGGTTGCCGCTTCACCCCCGAGATCCTGATGCTGCGTGGGAACAACACCTGGTCCCACTGCCCTCAGCAGGAGACCCTCAAATCCCAACTGCTGCCAAATGTGCTTTGAGCACATCCTCATTTCCTGCAACTCTACCTACAGCAAGTCTCTAGAAATTATTTGCTACTTTTGCAGCTCTGATCATCAAGCAGATTTCCAGCTTTGTGGCTGTGTCTCAGTAAAAGTGCTGCTCCTACAGGGTTCCTGCAATACCCGCCTCTTGTCATTCCTGAATAGTTCAAAAATGCCCAAACCCCACGAATTCTTTACTAAAGAATTTTATTGTAGATGATGACTTGTATCATCAAAACAGTTTTTTCACATAGAATTTTTTTTTTCAAAATAAGGCAATATGTATTGTGAAATCAAAGAAAAAGTAAGTTCACTCGAAGAACTAGAGCAATTCAAAGCTGCTGCTTGCTTGTCACTTAGGAATGTGATTTTCAATGGTATGTACATTAAAGTACTTGAAAAAATACATTTGTTTTTTTTCTCCTGCCATTGTCCCCATTCTCAGAAGCACACAGTCTCACTGACTGAAAAAAAAACGCTCTCAGGGTGACTGATACTGTTTTGTAGTTGTGCACATCTATTCAGTACTGCACTTTACATTAGTAGTTTCATAAATATTTTCTCTGCCTATAGCAGTGATAGGTGTAATCAAATAGCTCCAGTGGATCAGCCTTACAAACCAGAACTTTCACCACAATAGCATGAAGGACTGGTACAGGAATTGAAATGGACCAACCCCACAGATGGAACTGAGCAAAATGAATGCTTTGCAAAACCTCAGGTTTTACTACTGCAGCTTAGATTTCATTCCCTGACTTCAGTTTACATAGGCAAGAGAGAGAGATCACAATTAAAAATATAATTTAAATAATGTAAGTAAATCCTCCATTTACCTTTGAACGCCCTGGTATTGCTATTCTTACCTGCCTGTGCATTCTGCATTTTTAAGGAAGCTTTCCTGGCCCTTGAACCCATGAGTTAGGCATATATAGAACTTATTTTATGAATAAAGTTTATGCTTGCCCCAACAGCCCATCTGGTATTTTTTAGTCATGAATGGCAGCATTCAGGTAGGTGGGACATCTTCTGGGAATAAGGTCTGAAACCCTCAGCTTCATTTCTGGAGATTGCTGTATTCACTTGATGGCAATTGAATAAAAATAGCTCTCTGCAAACCTCACACAGCTGCCTGGAAACACACTGCTCCTGCAAGGCTGACAGATTGGGTTAATTGTGAGGAACTCCTTCACTCATAAAACGAAATGGCTTCATGTCACTTCAACAAGTGTGTACCTGGGAACTACAATATGAATTACTCTTAATTTATCTGCAGTGCTGCCTGCATGCTTTATGAAAAGTATATGTGTATATATAAGCAGGGTAGAAATTAACTTGTGCCTAAGGCTACCACCAAATGTCAATTAAGCTGCCAGACTTTCAGGGGTTGGTATTCTGTCTCTCTGCCTGGGGGAAGATTTGTATTCAATTTATTGTTGAATAAGACAACCAGTTTGGCAGGGAAAGGAGATTAACAAATTATAGACTAGTTTTTTAAAAGGTGAAGATAACTTACTGAAAACAAATTTTAGGAAGCTTTCTTATTATTCTTGAAACTATTTTTCAATGTATAAAGCTGGAGAGGGGGGAAAAACCCATTAACTGTCTGTAAGCAGGATCTAGTACAAGCAATATAAGTTAAAAATGCACCCTTGTCTTTGTTTTATTCTTTCACTATTTTATTAACATATAAATATCATTGGGAGAAGCTGCTGCCATGCCAAGCAGAGGATGTAAAAAACAATTGTGCTTCTAAACAAGGTAGTAATTCACTAGCTGTTAAAAATGCTTTGTTTTTTCTATTAAACAAACACATAAATTATCTCCCAGTCTGTCTTTGTCTTTACAAAGAAACACTTCTTACCATTTCAAGCTTAGGTCTGTCTCAATATTGCCATATCTTTAGAGCTGCTCAAACACTTAGGTGCCAATTGATATCCCAATTCTACTCAAACACAGCCATTCAAGCCCAAACTCATTAATTAGGCTAAAATTCAGAGTGCTGATGTAGACAGAAGGGGTCACAGGTTTGGGTTCACCTCACATCACACTCACAGCAGTTACTTCCTTCCGTGGACTCTACAGTTGGAAGGTTCTTAATTGACATTTGGTGGTAGCCTTAGGCACAAGTTCATTTCTGCCCTGTTTATATACACACATATACTTTTCATAAAGCATGCAGATAAATTAAGAGTAATTCATATTGTAGTTCCCAGGTACACACTTGTTGAAGTGACATGAAGCCATTTCATTTTATGAGTGAAGGAGTTCCTCACAATTAACCCTGTTAATTTAATCTGTCAGCCTTGCAGGAGCAGTTCCTGTGTGAGGTTCTTCCCCACCCCTCGACCCTCAGAACTGCCCAAGTTTCCATGTCACTGGGGATGTAAAATTTCCAGCACTCCTCCATGCCAAGTTCTCCCCACATGGGTTGGGCATTCCAAATTAAAACAGCCAATTTTATGCATTGATTTTGCTGAAGCAAACCCAGTTTTGCTCCTATCATTACACATATGATGTAATTCTTCCTCTAGAGTGTAAACTGAGACATTCTGAGGCAAAGGCTCCACGTGCAGCCAAATCTATGGAGGAAACCTACACCCAGCTAGATGTTTCCACTGTCAACCTGATACTGACTAATATGGCTGGTATTGGAAAGGGAATGTGATCTCTAGTGGGGTGTCTGAGGTTTGAGTTTCTCTTGTCTCTTACCTTGTAATCTGAAGAAAATCATTTTTTACAGAAAGTATTTGTGATTGTGGGGACAGTCTATTAACTCTCACTGCATACAAATATATGAATATATATATATATAAAAATGTATGTATCTATGTGTGTGTGTGCACACTGCCTTAGAGCAGAGGAAAACATCCCAGAGAATAATGTGATTAATCTGCTGGATTGGTCACATGCCCAGCTACTGCTACAGAGCTGCTCTTACAACATCTTCCACCAGGCTGGCACACAGCCTGTGCGAGTTTCTCCCGCTCACTCCCAGGAATTCTCCTCATCCAACTGCCCCTGCACCCAGGACACGGGAGCAGGAGCTGAGTCCCTGCAGGAGTCCTGCAGCTCAGCTGCTGGGAGCACACCTCACACACTCCCAGCACACCCCAGCACCCTGCAGTGCCTTTGCCACTCCCTGCACACCCGGAGCCACCAAAGGTCACCAACACCTCCACCACCAGCCCGCGGTGTCCGGACACAAACGCTGGCTGAAGGATCTTTGATTCCATTGGAATGACTGGCACAAAGTTACCAGTTTACAAACACAGAGCATCAGAAAGGAAAAGGCCTGACAGAGTGCTGTGGCAAACAAGAAAATCCTCACAGATGGAGCATCTATTCTCTCCTTTTCTCTCCAGGAGTGTTCTCCACCACTTAGATTCTTCCCACATTTAGCTGTACAATAAAAATATCTCTTGGTGTCTTTCCTCAAGACATAGTTTAGTAGAGCAAGAAAAAGATTTGAGAGTAAAGTGTTAAAATGACTAAAAAAATAAATAAATGTGCAAGACTACTGGCTTTTTATTTTTTAATATTTTGCCTATTTTATCTATACTAATTTTTAGTCTCTTTTTCCACAGGGCCAGGTGGGCCTTAACCTCTGCAGTGCTCAGGGCCTCTTTTTTCCACAGGTCCACAGCTTATGCTGTCAAAGACAAAGGTAATGTCAACAGGAAACTGAATTATCACATTAGCAAGTTTTCTGAATCACTATCACTTTAAGACAAAGGAGCAAATAGAGATGTCAGCAAACTAATCAAGTTTCAAAGGGAAAAAAAATCTATCAAAGCAACGGTACTCATGAAAAATAAAATATATTTTTGATTCTATTTTTGACTAGAATTCTAAATATTAATTCTCGTGGCAGCTTTTTTTTTTTTTTTTGCAATTATGTACAAGTATACTGTTTATTGTGGCAGCTGTGCTCATATCTCATTTATTGAATGGCCATCATTAGACCCAGCAGAGCTCAGGAAGGTTATTAGAGCCTCATCTGAACTATGAAAATGTCAAGTCAAGTGGGAATGGTGAACAGTGATAGGAAACTTATTCCAGTTATCTCACGTTAACGAGAAGAAACACTGCTGGCTCTCCAACACAAACAAAGCAAAGCAGGGAAACAGTGACACGAGCTCAGTTTGTCACCACAGCCATCAGGATACTCACTTTCATATATTCCCAACATCATTAAAACAACCCCATCCTGCCATCAGCTGATTATTGCTTCCCCCTCCAGTCACCCATCAGGGCTGGAGGATGCTGCTCACAGCAACAGGGAAGGGCTGGGGGTACAGGGGAGTGGAAACAGCCAAAACCCTCCCTGGAAACACAGAGCTGCCACCAGTCAAACTCATGTGCCACATCACTTCTTTGTTCATAAGCTTTTCTTTTTTCTTTATTTTTTCCCCCTTTAATTTATTTGATGAAGTCAGAGAGGTCTTAGAAGATTTTAGAAATAAACAAGTATGCAATAATTCTACAGATTAAAAAAAAGAGTAACTTTCAAAATCCCTATCTTTCCTTGATACACCTGTACTATTTCAGTGAAAAGATGTCTTAGAGCTGTCAAATAAATGTGTGACTAAGGAGATGCACTTTTTACATCAATTTTGGAATAAAATGTTCTAAACCAAATTAAAGTAACTTTTGGGATTTTTCTTTTTTTTTTTAATATATCATTCCTGTTTTTCAGATATAGGTTTTACACATGTAGGAAACACACAAACTCAATGTGTGACAAGTAAAATACACATTGCAGAGCCTTCTGAACCAGCCCTGCCTTCCCAAAGAGCTCACGTGCACAGGCACAGGGGTGTGCTGAGGTTAATGTGCACAAGAAAGAGTTTTTTCAAGCCCAGCAGAAAGTGTTGGCTATGATCTTTTTTCTTCTTTAGTGTACCTCGAAGTGTTATTTTTCTTTCACATTCTGTTCTACAAAAGATCTTTAGCACCTATTTTGGCAGAAAGCTTAAAATACCAGGGCAATCAGAAAAGAAGTGCAACAGTGACTTCACAGAAAATTGAAGCTGAGCAACAGAGAGGAAAAAGGATCTTCAGTGATCTGTGTAGGGCATCTGTTTGTTGTTTTCCTCAGACCTGTTTGCTATAAATTAACACCTAAATTTTAGACAGTTTGGGTTTTTTTTTTTTCTTTTTTTAAAAAAGATGTGTTCATTGTTTCAGGACCATGTTTACCTGCAAGCCCACCAGTTATTGTCCAGATAAACCAAAATCAGAGCAAACAAGACCTGAATTAGAAGACTTGATTTGATGACTTTGAGGGGAAAAAAAAGTCAATCATTATTAAAAAATAATAACAACTCACACTGCAGTCCTCCTATACATTTAACAGTAAAAATGTTATGATAAAATAACATTACAATGACCTGAGATGGCATCTTCAGAAATTAATAGGCAAGAAATGGTACATTACTATCAAAGTTTCACTGCTTTGTTTTCCTTATTTCTGCTGATTTAAGGCTCTGTGACATTGATTTGTTCTGGGGAAGGATTCCAGTATTACTGTCTTTCAAGGGACTGCAGTAACTTGGGTGTGCAGAGCAAATTTCCAGCCATAAACCTGTGCATACTTAGACTTGTGTTGCAGTAAAGTCAGTTTACTGAACTTAAATTTGGGGAGAAAAGTTTCTGGAGGTCTGATATGGCCATCAAAACACTGTAGCATGAACCTTCAGTACTGAGAGACTCTGAGGCCTGAATACAATGATCCCAGAGCCAGTACAGCTGTTCAGAACAAATGGAAACAAGGCAGGAAGGGCACAGGCAGCACAGGACGGGCAGAGGGCAGGGGGAAAGCCAGAAGGAATGAGGAAGGAACAGAACTTGTGCTCCAGCTCCCCCAAAGCCAAGGCTGCAACAGTTCACAAGGTTTGAAATTCGAAGGGCTATGTTGCCTTATTAAGAAATGTTATCTTGATCTATAATTACATCTGGACCATATAAAATAAGCAATTAATTTTATCAATAGAGATTAATACAATTTCTGTATTTAAGATCTGAGGAACTGATCCCTGTGTTTGCAATCTTTGCTCATTTCATTTTGTGAGGCTGCCTGTTACTGGCTTATTAAAGTCTCATTATATCATCAAGCCCAAATGTCAATCCTGGTCCCAGTCCAGGCTCTTCCTTCTGTATTTAATCACTTCCCACTGAAGTGCTTTCCCAAGCAATGAGTGACAGGTGCTGACCAACCCAACGTTTACAGTGACACTCTGAGCCCTCATTTCTTCAGCTGCAGTGATGAGGTTCCTCAAGACTCAACAGGTGCAGTCCTGAGGATCAGGGAGATCCTGGTACCACCTGTGTGGAGAGGAAATGAGGTATCTGCAGACATTTTCCATGGGGAAAGCTCCCAGTAGAGGGGCCCAGTTGACAGAGCCACTGCCTCCCCCTTGCCAGAACCCCAGCAGACTATCACATGTTTATGACACTTGGACAGAGGATCTGCTCCAGCTTTGATGTCATCCAGGAGATAGAAGCAACTATTTCCTCTCTAGCCCAAGTTAATTTCATATTATTTTGCATATTCAAGAAAATTCACCTCGGTAGCTGTGACCATAAACCAGCTCAGATCAGCTCATGCCTCCAACACAAGGCATTTTGCTGTTGTTTAAAAGGTATTACAGCATGAAATTGGAATTAAAATAAATTAGTAAAATAAATGAGAATTGTCCTTTAGAACTTCAGAAATTATTGCAATAATGGCTTTATCCTATAGTTAGGAGGAATATGGAAGAGATCTCCAAGTAAATAATTAGAGGTATCACTATAAGCTCAAGCAGCATTTAATCATTATTCCAAAATACATGGAATTAGGAATTTTAAAACTATTTTCCATATTACAACAAGGTGACCTAATGGATCAGCTTCCAGGATTCTGTCGGATGTGTTGTCAGTATATTTCACGTTCAGAAATTTGATTTTAAAAAGCAACAGATTTTTCAAAGATAATTCTCACACTGGCTAAATATGATACCCATCTGTGAATTAAAATAAATACGTTTAGGAAACTATCATAGGAAACTATCAAAATGTTCCTTAAAATCAAACATATGGTAAGTGCTCACTATGTCAGGCTCGAGCTGGGCTCTCCAAAGCTGACCAGTCTCATGGTTTGAGTTCTGAATTCTTTCTTTTTCTTTCATAATGTTAATTTGTTGCAAAGGTTTAACGAGACCATCAACACAAATATGTGTAAGACCTGAAAGAACAGTTTAAATGCAGATCAGAAAAGCATGGTTTTATTTTTATTTTTCAGTTAGAAAAATAAGCACCATACTGATATCGCAAGAAGAAAAATGATGTTTTTAATGGTTTTTTGGGTGGAAGAACAGAGAAAACTCTTCAAACTAAAGAAAAAGGCCCAGCTACTCAGCTTAGTCAGTAATATTTTGCAGTGTTATGATGTGAACCAATTCCAAAAAACAGCACCAGCATAAAGTAACATGCTCTAAACAGACATGCACCCACCTGGGAAAGGACAACTTGCTTTGGGACAAGGAGCTTTAATAATTCTAAATATTAAAAAATAGAAGGGTTTTAAAAATGAAACTTCAGGCTTTTTGATAAAAGGGGGGAAATATTATAAATAAAGCATTTCAGCAGGTCAATAGAAGAGACAAGAAACAGAAAAGGAAAGGAAGAAAAAATGATAGACTAAAATGATAAAAATTTAAAAATGCCATTTTCAAAGTTAGAAGCCTTCTTGAACTTGGGCCAGAAACTCCAACCATCATTTCCCTTTCTCGGTTTATATATCTAATTATTAAATTGACTTCCATTTCAATATGTTATTTTAGGAACTCAAGCCTATGCTGTTTGGGGACACCTGTTTCTCTTTGAAACACTGCTGGGAGACAGATTCTAGGGGACAATTGATTTATTCCAGTTTTCAGGCTTAGGACAAGAGATCTGAACAGGTTTTTTCAGATTTCTCTATTAGTTTTTCCTGATTTTCTTAAGCATGTAACCATGTTATCAGTACCCCAGCACACACAGTGGATGCAGGGCAGCCCAGGCAGGCTGTAGGAGCCTTGCCCTGCTGCAGCTCTGGACACCCCAAAGGCCAAAACTCCCCTCCTCTGGGCTACTCAGACTGGGGGGTTTGTGTTCCTAAACCTTTCAGCCTGCCTTGGAAAGTTTATTAAAAAAAAAAAAAAAGAAATCATCAAGTAAAAGCTGATCCAGTCCATTATTTTTAGGCTCTGACAATGGAATGGAAAATTCCTTTCCTTCTGCAGCTCTGCAGGTGCACTTGCATCATGAAGGAGCTTCTGAATAAAGCAAACTGTACATATAACTACTGCTTTCAAAACAGCTTATGAACTTTTCAGTCCATTGTGATCACAGTTCCCTGGATTAGAAGGGAGCCTATGCCCTTAAATCTTAACTCTGTGAACTCTTCCCTTTAAAGTACCCAACATGAGAACTTTTTCAGGAACAGGAAAGTCTGAGCTCTAATGAGATCCTCTCTGACAATTGCAGAATAAAACCTTCTATTATATATACTACAGAGATTGGAAACACATTTGCTATACCTCTCATTTTTCTTTACGATCCTCTCAGTCCCTTAACTAGAGTACAATGTCCCTGACTTGAATTTATATCGTGCTTTTGAGGATGCAATAAGCAGCAGATTGCAGAACCTGATCGCTTAAGGAAAGATAACTTCATGGAGAGGCAGGCTGGTGTGAACTGAACTGCACAGAGCAAGAGATGGATGCCTGCAATAATAAATACATACATATGGACAAAGTCACACTCCTCCACATTGTCTTTGAAAATCAAAGAACTGAATGACCGAGCAGCAAGCAGGAAAAGAAAATAAAACAAAAATAGTTCTGTAGTATTCAGTGTAAAGCAGATTTTCTGCTGTGTAGCAAATTTCAGAAGGCTGCACTTATTCCACAAGGTAGGATCCAGGTGGCTGAATCTCAGTGGGCAGGAGAGGGAGGGAAGGAGCACAACAACCTGACACAATTCCTGATAACTTGGCTGAATAACCTCTGCTATCCTGCACAACAAATTTAAATGTGAAGTACTGGGAATAAAACACGGGGCCTAAACTCTGAAGGCCACCTGAGAAGATCAGCACGATGGGGTTCATCACTCAGGAGTCCTGTAAATCTCCCATAAAGCTGGAAAGGAAGTAAGATTTCCATTCCCAGATGAGCGGGATGTCAGCTGCTCCTATTTCAGAACCAGGGAAATAGGTTTATTGATTACAATTTTACAGTTTGGAAACTGTGGCCTCCATAAACACACACGTGCAGCTGAAGAGAAGAACTCTATCAAGATCATAAGGCAGAGTGCAAGCTTGAAAGAATTCTCTTCATACATACTGTCAATTGTGGCCAGAAAAAAAGGCCAAGCCTTGAAACCAAGACACTGCCAGTGTTATGGGGGGTTTGTTTGGTTTGGTGGGGTTTGTGTATTTTGTTCTTTTAGGGTTTTTCCCCTCCAAGAGCACCAGCTGCTGAAAGATTCTCTCAGAATATATTATATATATATACAGTGATTATATATATATATATATAGTATCTCAGAATATATTTATATATATATATATATATACACATACATACATATATATATATAATAATGTATGCCATCTCCCTCTCTTCCTGACAGTACCATCTCTCTCTCACTGTTTAAGTCAAACTGTCTGCCCAAGCAAGGTGGAGCCCCAATAAAACTCAATTTCTGCTGAAAGCAGAGCCCAGGTCACACACTGTCAGCTGTCTCCCCATCTCTGTTTGGACAGTGCCACCAGTGCTTGACCTGAAGGTGAAGCACTGCCAAAGGTTCCCACTGCCACAGCAACTCCTGCAGGCCTGAGAGAAGAACCAGCCCTTCAGCCCTCCTGGCAGAGATGTTTGAGGCCCTTTAACCCAGCCCAGCAGTGGGCAGATGCCACTGAGGGGCACTGAGCAAATTTACACCCCAGTGTCCTAGAGCCCAAGGCATTCTCGTGCTCAGCAGGTATCACTGCTGTCCCTGCCCCCTACAACTCACACAAGGGGCAAAAAGAAAAGAAAAGACTGAAAAATATCCCTGAAGTCACAAGAGTCGCGAAAGAAGGAACAGGCTCAAGTCCTCCTCTTCCTCTTTGGTCATTTTCATCTCTTGCAACAGCAGTGAGACAGCACTGCCTTCTCTCTAACTGCACACAGCCCTTCCAAAAGGTTCTTGCAGAAGAAAGAATTCTGGTTTCATCACAATATTCTGCTTTGCAACATTGCAAATACATCTTGAAACAACTGAATCTTCAGTAGCCTCATCTTATATTGTGTCCACAGCACTGCATGCTCTACATGAGGATTTCCAGAATGACAAGAGAATTCACTACTAGATTGGTAATTCTGTGGGGTCTTTTAGTGTCACATGTCCTTCTAAGTTCATTGTTTACTTTCATCATATCCCACCTCTGAGCTGATTACAGAACCAGAGTTTTACCAAGAAGTATATTCTCTTAAAATGCTCCTTTAGAAGATCACAGTAATTTTGGTTGGGATTTTTTTAGTTCTCTTTTTAATAATTGTTCTACCTCCCTTTATTTTTGCCTTTTTTTTTTTTTTTTTTGGTAGGAAATCCATTTGATGAAAACACTCCATGTGTCATACCATATCTCCTAAAACTCAATTTTAATGACTGTATTAAACAATGGCTACAGGCCAGCAGGAAAACGGCTTGCATGGCACTTTAATTGACAGAGCATCTGAAGTGTCCTTGAAAATTATTTAAAAGTTTATTACAGTCCTGGAGGTCAAGAATGAAAGGCTTCAAACAGCAGTTCCTTCTCTGACCCAGATGCTGGAGCTTTGATGTTCCTATTAATTCAAAAATTTAACTTAACACACAGACACCTTCAAAAACTCTCCTCTTTTGAAAATTTGCCATCGTTCCTACACCATAGAGCTCAACAGTGTTTGAATCTCTGACTGGAACAAAAATCTGTGATGAAGCATAATTACTTTAAGCCAAATAACCTACATGATGCCACAAGCAACAGGGGAACACATTTAAAAGTCACTAATTTATTATGCAAGCTGTAAAGAAGTGAAATATGTTGAAAACAAGTATAAAGTGACACAAGTATTTTATATATTTATGAAATACTTCACAATATACTTATGGCATCCATAGTTTCTTTTTCTCATTAATATTGTCACTGAAATGAACTTTGCATGATAATATCTGCCAAATAATTAGTTATTGCTGTACTTACCAATAAAGTTTGCAAAATTTACATCACTTTTGAGGAAGGGAGAATGTTTTCTCTGCCTCCATCAGACAGCTTAGGATACAGTTTATATATTAGAATTAGATTAGCATACAGATTTTGCATAGAAAATAAAAAAAGTCTTCCTACTGAATGGGAAACCTAAATTTTCATTCTGCCAGAGGACAGTGAATGCCTTAATGCCTATGCCACATACACAAAATTATCAGCATGGCAGGCTGACAAAAAAGAGGTTAACTGACAGATACAATAGCTTCACCTTAACCCAGATGTCAGGAAACTTGTCATTATTGATATTCAAAGCTGGAACAGAACAGTTAAGTGACTCACAGAAAGCTGAATAGGCAGGCATTTAAAATATCATGTGTGTAAGAATAAATTCATAGCTCACTTTACCTTAGAAAAAAAAATACGTATTTTCTGCTTTGTTTTTATTCCAGAGCTTATTATTTTGTTAAATATCTTCTTTATATGGCTTTGGACAGTTCCAAATATCCACATGTGGTCTAAGATAAACTGACCATTTTTTCCTCTGAGTCTTCTGCATTAAATCAACAGAATTACCAAAGTTTTAAGAAAATTTGAGCTCAGAGTACAGCCTAACTGATCTCAGTGTTCTGCATGAATATAATCTTTAATTCAATCCAACATGAAGCACAGTTTAAATGTGTTGATGACAGTTGGTCAGAAAATGTACATGGTGAGAAACAAATCTGCATGCTTCGCTTGTTTGATTTTCAAGAATGCAGAGCATTTAACTCATGTTTAAATTATGACAAAATAGGATAAATGTTTCAAGGGAAATGAAGGAAAACATACACAAACTGTGGTTTGAATTCATTTTTCCTGTTCCACACACATATCAGGTATTTTTAAAAGGATGTATGAACTGTCAAAATAAGACTCATCCTCTCCTTACTTTCCCAGCAGATACTTTTCGTATCTCCCACAAAGCCCAGAATGCCTGATCACCATGGCATATGAGGACCATAAGGAAAGCCATTCCAGAGGATCTGGCTCTGGATCACAGCACGTGCTCACACACTGGTTCTCTTATTAAATTTAAGTTTGTCCATATTTCCATCAAAAATAGAACTACAGACATTTTAGGGTAATTTACTTTGAAAGAAATCAGTCTCTTGCTAAACCACTGAAAGGAATGTGACTGGTGAAAGGATATCTGGCCTTAGTCTGAAAACTGCTACTGGCTGTCAGCTCCACACACTGAAATTATGACATGAATTAGTATCTTCAAGACATGTTAGAAACCTTTCTTCACTTTCCTTTGAAGAGATTTATGAATCTGGTCTCCTCAGTGGAGGTGAATAATTTACAGTTCCCCACCCTTAACTGGATAATGAAAATGATTTCAGTTTGAACTTTTAGCTCTTTGACATTGGAGAATATATAATGCAGAATTTGACTGTAATATGAATGCAGCCTGGATCAACCTATTAATCATCTTGTGATCTTTAAAAAAAAAACAAACCAAAAAACTATTAAGGGAATTGGTCATTCAAATGAATCATTACATTTCAACAAATGTTAGCTTTTGTCCTCCCCATCTAAGAGGAATCCCTACTTTTACCAGAAGTGTTTCTGCAGAGTCACCTTTTTTTTCTAAAAGAGTAGACTACAGTTATACCAAAACAAATTTATCCCCTCAAACTTTAAAAAAAAAATGTTATTTTTAACACAGAAAGAAAAGTCTTAAGCATTTCTTTGGGAAAAAAAAATTCTTCAAAATTCTTGTTCACTTTTGTGCCCGTTTTTGTAACTGCATTTACCTTTATTACAACAACATTTAAAATGTTATAGAAGGGCAACAATGCAGTAACAGCAAGTTTATCACAGCTAATACTCGGGTAGCCAGATTGATACATTGACTGAAATCACAAATTATGATTCTTTATCCCTTGGTAATGACTTCTACTGGCAAAATAGTGAAATTAGTCACAATGTTCACTACAATTCCTATCCCAGTAGAATTTGAATTCATAATAAAAGGGAGAAGGAGGTCAATGTACCAAACTAGACAAAAAGGAAGACACCTGAACAGCCACTGAATATTCTATTTCAAGCATCCATCCCTGACAAGCAAACTGCAATTAAGATAAGATTTACACATTGAGCCCTTCAGTTGGATCTCTGAGGCTGCACACACTCTCCCCTGTTGTTAGAAGCATCAGTTCAAAATGTTCAGCACAACAATACATAAAACACTCTCAGAAAGAACGTTTTTTCCCTTCTGTCACAGAGCTGGTCTGATGCAAAGCCAGAGGATGCTCTGAGCAGCAGCACACTCAGAATTCGGGACTGACTCCCAGCTTCCCTTCCCAACCCAAGGCCAGCCCCAGGCAGCCTGGACAAATCTCTTCCCAGAGCTCTGTCGCCCTCTCCAGTCTGTAACACAAGGGTTCATCCAAGTGGATCAGTGCTACTGCAGCAGGAAAATTCATTTGTCAATCTGGATGCTATTTAACCACCACACCACAGAGACTACTATCACCCAGGGCATTTCCTTTTATGCAAATCCCAGTATTCCTGTAGAGCTACTTACTCAGCCAGGGCCCCACCTTCTTGTTTCTAATCCTATGGAGAAACCAATGAATTCATATTTTATCTGCCCACAGAGCTTGCCTGGGTCATGGTAATGGAAGAAAATCCCACAGCTTGAGCTCAAGTGTAGGCTTAAAAACCCCAACCTCAAACATCCCATGGGTGGATGATGGGAACTCAACAAGGTACAAAGATAGAAACCAAGAAAAAGGCAGAAATTCAGAGAACATGGAAGATTGGAAACAGTTCCTGTGCTGTATCACATGATAACAGGGTAGAAAATAAGGTTCTAAGCCATTATTTGTTCAACCTCTGTAACACAGGAGTGTGACTCAAGGAACCTCAAGAGGCAGAGATAAATATCAAGGTAACATAAAACTGGTACCACTGTCCAGCGTCATACACAGGGCTGATCATTTCTCTCTTGAAAAACTTTAATTTCTCTCTTGGAAAATATTACCAGGACTGAAATTCCTCCTCCTCCTCCTCCTTATCTGAATGCTGTTCCATCGGCCCAGTAACAGTAAACATTTATTCTGGATACTTACTAGGTCAGGAAGGAGAACAATGAATTCCTCAAAGGGTTCACAGAAAACCAACCTGAGAACCACATAAATGATTAAGGGGAGGGAACTGAAAACCACCACCTAGAAATAAGAAGTCTGTGATGCCTGGAAAGAGTAAGAGCAAATCACATCCTTTTGGTATGATGTGAACAAACATCAAATCCACGTCTAAAATGAGCACCAGTACTAACCCCCAACCTTTTATAGATGATCAATCCAAGAACCCAAAGAACTAGCTAATAATGTGTATGGTTTTAAATGCATATTTTATTATTTGTTGCCTGCACAGCCACTGCTCCTAATAAAGGGATGGTTTTTTGTTTGGTTTTGGGGGTTTGGTGTGGTTTTTTGACTGTTCTTTTCCCTGACATTAGAAATTCTTTAGCCATACTGCTGAAGTTAGGTAAGAGCAGGAGGTAGTAATCAGATAAACATCTAGCACTCAGACTTTTAACAGCCCTAAAATGCTCAGAGATGCTGGATATTTTTACACAGACCCATTCTCTCTTGTACATTACAACTGAGAGACCAGGAGAGAGAACGACCATTTAGGTCATTACAGAAACATTTCCTTCTCACCTAACTGTCTCCAGAGCCTGAGCCCATTGATTTTCCCTGGGACTTATCTTCCTCAGTCACTCCAGGGCTTTTGAAGACGTCATCATTAAGCAGTAATCTAATCTGCTTCTCATCAACTGCTACCAGCCCTGACTCGTGGAAGTCAGAACCAGCCCACTTGCTACCTTAAAACAAATACTTCAAACTAAACCACACGGCAAAATTTTGATTTGCTATAAATAGTATTGACTGAAGACCACAAAAAACACACACTTTGGAGAGCTGATGGGTGTTGCTCAGTGAAGAGAAACAGATTAAAATAGAAAGGTGAATCCCCATTAGTCATCCAGCCTGTAACATCACACAAAGCTCCATTTTGCCATAGTTTTTTTTCCTTTAATAAACTACTGTCTTCAAGTATTAAGGTGGTTCAGGACAATTAAACTGCCATCTCAGACAGGCTAACCTGGCACAAAATTTTAGTCATGCACTTAGATCTGATCTGTTCTTGATCTATTGCAGTGTGATGAACCATGTGTAGTATGACAGTGAGTGAAAACCCCCTTACTAGGCTGCTAAAAACACCAGCACCATGCTAGAGACAAGCATTTAAGCCACAAAAAGTGCCAAAAAAAGAGAGAGGAAACCAATTAAATGTACATTTCTCTATTTATGTGTTTAGGGGGAAAATTGCAGCAGCTCAAATTGTTTTTATGTGCATCTCAGACATTACTGTCATGGAAAGATGTTCTCTACATTTGAATACAACCAGAAGACAAATGTGACCAACCCAATATAATCAGTAAGACACAGAAAGAAGGATAAGTTCCAAAATGTTTCAATACTCAATTCTAAGTTTCATCTCCATAAGTTGCAGATCAACTCCCTGCTCTCCCTTGGGTTATTTTACATTTGATGCTTCCAAGGCCAGCCCTGCCCCAGCTGTACCTCCCCTCTCATTGTTGTCCCATTTTGGGAAGCTGGAGGTGTAAAGCATGTACCAGCAACATGTTCATCAACAATTTTGAAGGATTTTTTTTCTGAAGAGCCTTTCTCAGCCCTGTCCAAGCTCCTGCATTTTGTGAAAACATTTTATACTTTAGATTGGCAGTCTCAGAAAACAAAACCACTATTTTTTTACAAGCGGACTTGAATGAATATATCTGCAAAATAGAATTAATTTCTGTGATTATTCCTTGAATATCATGTTTAAAGTCATTCTACCCTCCAAAAAAGGGAGAAGGATATGACTACACAGCATAAATTTGTTGCAATTTCTGAGACCTCCAGCTGCAAGATAAGCTTATGTCCCTTACATTCACACCATACTGTTGTCCTGTAGGTCAGTGGAAGGGGATGAGGAGGTAATAATCCTGCATCCTTCTCACACACTTGGCAGTAATTTCTTCTCTTTATCCCTGTCTACACTTGTCAGCATATCTGGCAATAGACAAATGCTATTTCCTCGTGAATACTGAAGATTATTCCCACCTAAGCACAACAATAATCTTAGGAGGAACATTACAATCAGTATTATTAGCTGGCTTAAGGCCTCCAGTTTGGCCAGATTTCAGCTCTGAAATGAACTGAGCTGCAAGAGTGTCCATTTGACATTTGTACAGATCTTTTGCACCAAGTCTGTCTCAGAAAATCATGCATGTAGAATTACCCTTTCAAATTTTCTTTAACAAGAAAGTTGTTTGATATGTATTTCAAGCTGGTGAGACCCAAAACCAATTGCCAGCTGCTAGTTGATTTTTGGAATTTCATTTTAACTGTGTTAGCTCCTGTTTATTAAATTTAAGAGATGTATTTTTTATTTTTAAACAGCACTTTGTAGTTTTTTTTCCATTGCTGGCAATTAATTTGTTCAGTGAAGGAAAAAAGAATACTTTCATGTATTGCTATGTTTTTTAATTCTGTGCTGATGTGTGATTAAGTATTCTCTTTCACACAGAACAAAGAGACTTGTTTCTCTCTTATTTCTATCTCTTGTTTTAGGAAGTACAGATGAATCCATTTTATCTTAATTTGATATTTCTAGTAAAAATTAAACTGATGTTTTACTTTATAAAGCAAAAGTAATTTTTTCCCCTAAAGTTAAACTGAGAATTACGTGTTTTATGCAGAACTTTTTTGCCTGACTGTGATAAATACTGTGAAAGGAAGGCTACTGCAGAAAGTTTAGACAAGTTTGGTATGAAGGTGTAAGTCTTAATTTCAAACACACTTCACATTCCACAAGGACCTCCACAGCTCAGTTCACTTATAAATTTTCAGTCTCAACCTTTTCCAGAAGTCAAAACTATTTACAGAAGAGGAAGAACCACATAGTTAAATGACTTATTTCATATTTTACATATCAGAACAAGAAAAAAGTAGTTGGATCCAGTTTAAACTAGCAAAGATGAACCAGAGTTCTCACTCTGATTCCCCATTTGAAGACATGAAAATTCACATCAAATTGGAGTTCCAGTACTTAACAATGATAGGTATCAATTTGGAAAACAGAGACAATAAGCTCAAGGAAGCAACCACCATGATTTGAAGAAATAAATGTGGTAACTAGAGAATAAGAAATCAAGACTGAAAAAATTTAGATGTTGGGTCATGGTCTGGTCTTACAAGCAAAGAAGAAAGAAAAGAACAGCAATATTAAAGACAAGGCACACTGTTGCAAGATTCATAAAATGGAAATCAGATATTGAAAAGATGATGTTATTTTTGGCAACATTAACATTTACAGTAGACTGCATCCCCAAACCCATATTTATCCAGGCATTTATGACATTTTACTGCTGTTTTGGAGGAGAGGGAGAGAGTATTTTAAGAAACAAATACCTTCTGGCAGCAGGGACCATTTTATACAGAGTTAAGACGCATCCTGGCCAAGAAGGCTGGCTGAGAATGTCAAAGGGTTACGAGAGGTAGGTCACTGGTGGCAGGCATGAGAGGGCAGAGGAGAAGACAAACCAGTGCAAGAGTGACTACAGAATGTATGCTGGAATGGCAAAGCCATGAGTGATTCCTAGAGAATCCTGAAAAAGTCCTTTATAATGGTGGCAACTGAACAGAAACCACTCTGATTGACAAAATCAGCTGGATGGAATAAACTCTTTTCAAAGCAAATATGTGTTACTAGATTTAATAAGCATCAACATAACTTATTTTATAAAGCAAGTGTTGTTGTAAAATGCTAATACAGGTAGACAAATAGATAATTACCTTTCCAATATCTTTTTAATTATTTGCTTTAACTGTACAAAGCAAATAAGCTTTACCAATTACCAATCTACACACCACGGCAAACCTTCTGCTTACATCTACATACCTTAAGTTACACTAAATTATCTCATTGGAAGAAAAGTACTAAATACTCTACAATTCCTACTTTGCTTAATCATTACAATAATAATTTAGTGTAGTGGCAATTGGAAACCTGACTGTATTATTCTTCCATTTTAATAAGTTTTACAACTGAAAATCTATTATGCCTAAACAGCCTGTTTTTAAAAAATTAAATAAATAAATTGAGGCTATTAGAAAGCCTTGCTTCCATTAAAAGTGTGCTCAAAGTCTTTAGAAAACATCTCGGAGTGCTTAACAAAGTGATCAATTCTCTTTTTGTTCCTGAGCCATTGGCTCTGTCACAGAGATGGAGAGAGCAGAGCTCTGTGGGACAGACCTGCACTCGGGGATGCCACCACGTCCCTCTCTGCTGCCCATCCCAGCACGGGTGGCTGTGCACACAGGTCCTGCAGACAGTGCCTGGCAATGCCAGGAGCCAGCTGCTGAGCAGCCTCAGTGTCCCCTCACACCCACAGGCACGGGCCTGTGAAAGCCAATGGACATCACAGTCCCAGGCTTTCCCAGAAGCCAGCCCCAGAAGGAGCTGCAGGAGCAGCAGCACTGTGGTGACCGTCCCCACTGCCTGCTGGCCTGACCTGAGGTCATCCCCAGGGCAGCGAGGGGCTGGCAGCTGGACAGGGCAGCAGAGAGGGGCTGCTCAGCACATCTGCACACCCTGAACTGGGGCTGCTCAGCACATCTGCAACTGGGGCTGCTCAGCACATCTGCACACCCTGAACTGGGGCTGCTCAGCACATCTG
>VZRX01001309.1:0-11170 GCA_013398075.1 Notiomystis cincta
AAATGGTCAAACAAAAAAGATAATTGCAGTTGTCAGGCGACTTATTGCTTTATCTTTCTTTTTGGTTCTACTACTGGTAAAAATGGTGTAAGACTTTCTCTCTGTTACAGCTGAATGCCATACTTTGAGAGATAATCTGCCATCTGAGACTAAACTGAAAACCAGTATTTTCTGTTCTATCTCACAAACTGGACGAGTAACAGTAATAGTTTGTAGTATCTGAGGGCCCACACTAAAAGAATCTGACCTCATACTGTTTTGAATTGTCAATGTGATAAAGAAAGCAGTAGAATGATAGAGAGAATTTAGTCTTTTAGGTTCAAATAAAAAAGCTGTAGGATTGTTTGACTAGATCCAAGGTTTGCTTACCCCAACCTGAGGAATGTATTTTCTCTGAATAATGGCCCTATCTTCTCTTTTCCCTTAGGATCGAGGAGTGAAAGAAGATGAACTGCAGAGCATATTAAATTACTTATTAACCATGCATGAGGTACATTTCTGTAATTACCTACCTTTTATTGTAACTAATTGTACCAACTCTGTGGGAAGCTTGCTGTTGAGCTTAGTTTGTAGAATAACATTGGTGCTTGTCATACAGGATGAAAATATTCACGATGTGCTGCAGCTGCTAGTGGCACTAATGTCCGAACACCCAGCATCCATGATACCTGCCTTTGATCAGAGAAATGGGATACGGTAAGACAGTGAAGCGGGAAAATACGTTGAAAGTAGTTCCACTATCATCACTCTCCAGTTTGCTTCTTCTTCACATAAATATCACACTTGTTGACCTTTTAAACTTCAATTTCATTAATTTAGGCTTTCTTTTTTTGACAAAGTGAGTGATTTCAATAAGCTGGAGGAAAAAAGAATTTCCACTTAAGATTATCATTATGTTATATCAAAGTAACGGTACTGTTTTACTTGCTTCTAGAATATTTAATTAACAAGATGCACCAAATAGCCGTGTATCTATCTCAGAATAATTTTAAAGATTACTTCTTTGTACGTTTAACATTCTCTGGGGAGAGGAAGAGGAAAAAAAAAAATCATGCCCTAGCCTCTCAAATTCTGCCTGAAAAGAATGGAATTCATGTGTTTATCTGCTTGGCGGTGAAATTAATAACTGATAATTCCCAAAGAAGTGTTATTTTGGGGGGGTTATGCCTAATTTGCTAATGCAATGTTTTTTCAGAGAATTCTATTCCTGACATTTTTCAAAGAAGGGTAAGTCTGATCTAGAAGACTGAAGACATCTTTATATAACATTGGTGGTACTGATATTAAAAGTGTTTGATGGTGCAGTCTTTATATTTAAAAGTCTATGTTGTAGACGTGGGGAAAATGCACGGAATTGCAATTTTTAAGTTGCAAAAATAAAGCAAAACACCACCAAAGCGTTTTACAAAATTAGGGGTTCATTTGCCTAAGTTATCAGAGGACAATAGCCCCAGAGGTCATTTGGTCATAGCATAAGTAATTTCAAAAGAAGAAGATATTGTCTGCTAAAGCACTCTTCAGTGGAGAAAGACTAGAAAGAATGTCTATAAAAACTGAAGCCAAGCTAATTCTAATGGGAAAATAAAATATAAATTCAAAAATTTGTTGCAGAACGTTGCAGAGGAAGGTTAGTATTTTCTGTCTCTTGGTGCCTTCAGATCAAGGCTGATTTCCTTTCAGAAAGACTGTAGAATTGGTGCTTAAACATATAATATTACTTAAATATATAATAATTAGATTGCTTCATATTTGAGACACTTTTTTTCAAATCCAGGATTTAAAAACAGAGGGTGTAATGAAAGGAGATTTTTACTAGCATCCAGGTACTCCAACATATGACCTTATGTGTTTGAATCTGCTTCTCTTTTCCTAAGCTACAAATGCTCCAACTGTCTTTTATTTGGTTGTTCCAAGAGAGAAATACAGGATTAAATGTTACTTTTTGTTATAAAACACTGAACTCAACCAAACTACACCATGTCTCCAACCTCAAGAGTTCATAATCGAACTCTTATGCTGCACTTGATTCTTTCAGTATATCCATTTTGTGTACATTGTTATCTTTATTATTTCCTAATAAATATCCTTGTTCAGTGAAATACAAGATATATATGTGATGTTTAGTAATACAATCCATATATGTGATGTTTGAGCCTGAATTTGTTTTTCTGTTTTAGAGTAATTTATAAGCTATTGGCTTCCAAAAGTGAAAGTATATGGGTGCAAGCTTTGAAGGTCCTTGGATACTTTCTTAAACATTTGGGTCATAAGTAAGTGTTGTTTTAAAATTTTTGTAGTGGTGTATTTAAGTTCACAATTCTTGTTGTCTTTTTGTCATGATTATTGTATATTCTTTGTCAGTCTTCAGAAATTACTTCAAATTATCAGGTTTTCTGATTAATAATTTGTACACTGTTACCTTTATAAATCAGATAAAGATATTTTTTCCAGTTAACTTGCTGCTACTATGATGTTTGAAACAATACATTGATTGTCTTTCAAATATACAATATGCTGAAACTCAAGTCTTAAAACAAGGGAAAAACATTTTGCAGAAATACATCTTATAACTATATATTGCATGTTCAGCTAAAGTTAACAGGAAACATATGAGTGTGATCTAAAATTTGCTTCTAGAATTATCAGTGTCATTGCAATAAAATTTTCAGGGCAGTACTTCTAAAAATAGTTTCAGAAGGATGGGAAAAATGAAATAGAATATTTTATTGACATGGGAATGTTTCAGAAGGAAAAGCAGATACATCAAGCAAGTGGTGCTTTAAAACAGTGGTAAGGACATATCTCTGCACAATAAATACTCACATAGAAAATGTGGCAGCAAGAAATATTTCCATTTAATAAGACCTGATGTCACAAAATGGGTTTACTTAGTCTGATCTTCCATATTATAGTGTCAAGAAAGCACTAAAAATCATGCAGCGCTGCATAGCCTGCTGTTGCTCATTTTTCCCCTTCTACATGTGGTGTTAAGATCCCTGCTGGGATTAGCCCGAAATGGCATTTTAGTGGGAGGCTGTGTATTATAAAAATTAGCCACATGCTTCACAAGAGACTTCGTCATGCAAGCCTCATTTGAAGGGAAAGGAGGTAGGAGTCCAGCCAGAGTGTGGTATTGCTAGAAATGCTTTTCTCAGTAAGATCAATAAAGTATGACTGTATAATTGAGAGACAGTTAGCTGAGAATATGCTTCTAAATGGGATTTTTCCTTTGGGATCCAGCAAGTCAAATACTGTTCTGGGAATTAATAAAGCAAATTGATAGTCCACTCAAGAATCTCCAAGGACTTCTCAAGCATTACTTACTAAAAGTCATTCACATTGATAGGAGTTGACTGGATTAAGTATGATACCCAGATGAAGGTTTGACTTGTCAGAAGCCTGGTTCTCCAGATAAGTACATTTGTTTAAAATATTTATCACTTATCCAGAAAATCAAGTAGCAACCTATGTCCTGGGGTGGATCAGTCACAGCATCTCCAGTGAACAAGGGAGGGGATTGTCCCGCTCTGCTCTGCACTGGGGTGGCCTCACCTCAAGTGCTGGGGGCAATTTTGGGCACTGGAAAATAAGAAAGACATTGAACTATTGAAGAGTGTTCAAAGGAGGGCCACGAGGATGGGGAGGGGCCTTGAGAGGAAGCCGTGTGAGGAGTGGCTGAGGGCACTTGGTCTGTTCAGCCTGGAGGAGACTGAGGGGAGACCTCATTGCAGTTACAGCTTCTTCATGAGGGGAAGAGAGGGGCAGGCACTGATCTCTTCTCTGTGGTGATCAGAGACAGGACTCAAGGAAACAGCATGAAACTGAACCAAGGGAGGTTTAGGTTGGATATGAGGAAAAAGATTCTTCACCCGGAGGGTGGTCAGGCACTGGAACAGCTCCCCAGGGCAGTGGTCACAGCACCAGCCTGACAGAGCTCAGGAAGTGTTTGGACAATGCTCCCAGGCACATGGAGGGATGGGGATAGGGATGGTGCTGTGCACAGCCAGGAGCTGGACTCAGTGATCCTTGTGGGCCTATCCTAACTCAGCGTATTCTATGATTCTATGGTTACAAAAAAAGAAAAGAGAATTTTCAGAAGCTGAAAATCTACTTTAACATCTACTTGCAATTATGGATATATCAGTGTAGTTTCCATTGTTGAATGAACATATGTACTTAGCAAAAATTAACTTTATTTTTCATGTAATTGGAGTGATTGAAATCCCCTTGAATACTCTGCGTTACTTTCAAAGGTTTTTTTTAAATTTTAGACCTCTGAACATCTGCAAATATGCATATTTTATGTAGATTTTAGTAAAGAAAAAACGCCCTTCCATTTCATATTTTACAGCTAGTGCTTGTGCCTTTTTACTCACATACATATGTGTGCAGGCACATGGCTTCGTAAAATGGAAGTCAACCACAGGAAATTCTAAGCAATTATAAAATTATAAGCTACATAAAATTATAAAGCAGTTATATTCCTGTTTCACAGTACAGGAAACAGGCATTGCATTGTAATACACTGAAGCAAAATTGCATGAAGAGATGTTACATGATTTATAAATCTAAACCAATACAATATTAGTAACAAATGTGTAGGTGCAAAACCAATTACTGTTGCTGTAGTTCATATATATGCATGGCAGATGAAGCTGTACAGTGGAAGTAATTGATTCTCAGAAATGACCAGTAATGTGTTGTTAGATGAGAACCTGAATAACTTAATTGATTTTTCTTTGTGATCTGTGATGATAGACTACTTTGTTTAACCTTAACAGCTGACACAATTCTGGTTTTTTTCCTTCTCTGCCATATTTGATTCTTTCTATGCCACCACTTGAAATAATAGTCTGTTGTTTACTTTTGGGTTTTACCTGCACATTTAAACCTCACAATGGATTTCTACTTCTATCTGTTAAATCATACCTTGAAAGGCTTAATACCTGTAGGTTTTCTCATAAGTATCTTATGAACTCCCTTCTGTTCATAGAAAAGAACACATTGTTGTAAGTTGTCGCCACTCTCGTTTGTGGTACTTTGAAAATTATAAAATAATCTATAAATTTCAAAAGTTCTAGAATGAACCTATATAATTTGTTATTTTCACTTGTAATAACGAAAACACCATTTCTTAGATTTTGAATGCATAAAAGTTTTAGAAACTTTACTATATCCTATTTAAAATTTTTCTGTTGCTTGAATATAGATTATTATTTATTTTGAAAAATTATTTTTATTTCATATCCATTATAGANAGTACTAACACATACAGATTGCTTGAGCAATATGAGGGAGGCTGTCCCAGATCACCCGCTGTGGTTGCTTCCAACCTAACCAATTCTGTGATTAATGTTGGAAAATATGAAGTTGGATTGTCCTGAGTTCTTGTGATGTGACAAAAAGTGTGTTCTTCAGTGGTCATATTTTAAGCAGCCTGTGCACATCTAGAACTTTCTTACCCTGAGTAAGATAGAAGGAGTTGACTTTGAGAATGGTGTGTGATTTATTTTATACAAAAGCCCATCCTAAATATGACTGTTTTCTGAGAATCTTTGTATATTTGTACAGTTACATTAATTTTGGGAAATATCTTAAGTGATATCTATTTCCTAATATATACAAAATAACGAACTTGGGAGCTTTTTAGTGCAGCGTCAAAATATTTGTCTTTTGGGTTTTATCTTGCTTTTACTTAAAATGGTCACCATGCTTGGCATGTGCCTAATGTTTTTGTTTTCTCCTACAGGAGAAAGGTTGAAATCATGCATACTCACAGTCTTTTCACACTTCTTGGAGAAANCTGAGCTGCTTCCTTTTCCACTTTTTAAGATTTGAGTAGTTTTGGATCCCAGATGTGTAATACACTTCAACCACATAGAATTTTTGGCTTCTTGAGAGAATGATATACAAAGAAGTAAGGTGCTACTGATAAATAAATAAATTAATTAATTAATTAATTAATTAATTAATGAGTACTAACACATACAGATTGCTTGAGCAATATGAGGGAGGCTGTCCCAGATCACCCGCTGTGGTTGCTTCCAACCTAACCAATTCTGTGATTAATGTTGGAAAATATGAAGTTGGATTGTCCTGAGTTCTTGTGATGTGACAAAAAGTGTGTTCTTCAGTGGTCATATTTTAAGCAGCCTGTGCACATCTAGAACTTTCTTACCCTGAGTAAGATAGAAGGAGTTGACTTTGAGAATGGTGTGTGATTTATTTTATACAAAAGCCCATCCTAAATATGACTGTTTTCTGAGAATCTTTGTATATTTGTACAGTTACATTAATTTTGGGAAATATCTTAAGTGATATCTATTTCCTAATATATACAAAATAACGAACTTGGGAGCTTTTTAGTGCAGCGTCAAAATATTTGTCTTTTGGGTTTTATCTTGCTTTTACTTAAAATGGTCACCATGCTTGGCATGTGCCTAATGTTTTTGTTTTCTCCTACAGGAGAAAGGTTGAAATCATGCATACTCACAGTCTTTTCACACTTCTTGGAGAAAGGTTGATGCTGCACACAAATACAGTGACCGTTACAACATATAACACGCTTTATGAGGTAGAAACTATTAAATGTAAAGATTGTCATTTCTGTTGTAGAAAGTATGACTTAAAAATATCTGTGCTCTACAATATCCTGATTCTCAAGACTTTTGAGAAAAATTTTAGAAAGTTGGAGAAAATAACTTCTTGGTTCACAATGCATTTTGCTATCTTTTAGATGGTTTTATTAGCAATGTCATAATTTTTTACACAGGCTCTATAAAACTTCCCACTTCTGATGGAAGATATCCTGTTACTTAAGATGTTCATCACTTTCCACAAAACAGCCCCCAGCTGTTACTGCAGACTTTCAATTGCTCATACTTCTCAATTGTTTGGAGAGCCTGTTTCCATTGAAATTGAAAGTGCTGAAGTCAGAGATGCCTCCCTCTGTCTGTCTTTTCTCTATTTCATGTCACTCATTTCAAATTTACAAAATTTTGAAGAGTGCTGTTTTTTCTTATTTAACCATGCCAAATGATAACTAACACAGCCACTTTTATGTAGCAGATACTGCTTGAGGCATTCAGCTGTTCTACCAGGTTCTTGTAGAAGCTCCAATTTCGACGATGAACAATTTTGTAAAAGCAAAATGTTGAGAACATCGAGTTGGTTGAAACCCATGTCTTCATGCCTGCGCGCATAAAGCTCATGTCCAATCTTCAAATTTTACTAAAATAGTGACTTAGAATAGACTCTCTTGCAGTTTCTGAAAATCTCATGCACTAGAAAGATTTTTAGTATTTTTTTTGGCCAGAAATAGATTTAATAACTAGATGCTTAGGGTTGGTTCTAGAAAAGAAAAAAGAGACTAGAAGAGCACTTGGGTATTATAGTTCTATGTCTGAATAATATAGAAAATTATTGTCCTATGATTGTTAAATTCTAAACATCATCTATTTGCCAGTGACTTAGATGTCAAGTCTTTTTACTGCACATTACCTTTTATGGTTTGGCCACTTTGGTCTTAGAGTCCAGTTCCTGCATGTGGTTTTCTGAGAGCTTCTGTGATTGGTATTCTCAGAAAATGCATAACTCATTGACAAAATCAAAGTCCTTATGGAGTTCAGCATCCACAGACATTTACATTTGAAAAAATAGCCAGAGGAAAGGAGAAAAATGGGGTTAAGTGCTGTAAGTACAGAAGATTTGCTAAGAAACTTATGCTAAGGAACAGATATTTTCTATGTTCTCTCATAAAAAGCAAGGGCATGGTTACATTCTATTTTTAATACGAGTATGTAAAGACCTATTCTAAGATACTGTGTTTATGACTGACATTAGTTTGATTATTTTTAAATGAGTAAGCTAAACTTCTGCTTTAAAATAAATATTGCTAGTGAAATTACTCTGTTTTGAAATTAATTTATTTGAATGTACTTACTGAGAATTCTGTGTTGATATCATTGAATCTTTAGCTTGTTCTTAAAAATAAAGGTGCATCCAGTGACAGGTATCCCAGTGCGAAAGGTTTGTGATATTGCCTCAATACAGATTAATTAGATTGTCAGGTACAATGCATGCAGTGAGAGAATGCTCTATCTTGCTCATTATGTGAAGCCTCAGGATTGTTCCTATAGAATGCTGTCTCTTTCTCTTATTCTTTACTAGCTGGAGGAAACCAAACCCAGTTTTAAGAATTATTTGGTTATAGATTTATGAGAATAATAATGTAGCTTGTATGTAGCTTGTGAAAGATATTTTGATCTGTGAATGTATAACAATATGAGATATATGAATGGAATATCTTTAAAATACCATTATTGTATATTTGGGCAACGAACTCAAAGGTTAGCTAATCAGCCACAGTACAAGCATGAAAATTTTTATCCCTGCATAGGAGAATTCCTTTATACCATTCTGCAAAATTCAAAATATGTTACCTAATTGTCTGTATGAAGTTGCGTGTGGCCATGGGAAATGTTCTTAAAAAATTTTAAAATGAACAAAGAAACACTGTAGTGTTTGATTAAAAATGGTAAAAGGAAGTTAATATTCTGTTTTAGATTTTGACAGAACAAGTGTGCACCCAAGTTGTTCATAAACCGCATCCAGAGCCAGATTCAACAGTGAAAATTCAGAATCCAAGTAAGTACTACATAATATTTTCTCTGATAAATGTATCATCTAGAGATTGTGGGGTTTTTTGAAATGATGATTTGGAAAGTGAGAACAATTAATTTATGTATCTTAGATACATATGGGTTTCAGCTACCTCTTACATTAGTGGCTGTCAGCAAGTATCTCTTTTTTCAAACATTCCTAAAGTGCTTTACATAACTAATTTATTCTTTCAAAGTGATTCTTAAGGTGGTGGCAACGCTGTTAAAAAACTCTACACCAAGTGCAGAGCTGATGGAAGTTCGACGTTTGTTCTTATCTGATATGATAAAACTCTTTAGTAATAGCCGTGAAAACAGAAGGTATGTCAATACAAATTTTATTTTCTCATTTTTTATGTCTGAATGATAGCAATCTCTTATATTCTGTGTAGAGTTTTATAGTCTGTAATAAATATATTTAAAATAAATTTCATAGGTTTCTGTTAACTTTTCTTAGTTCAGTAACTAATACTGGATTCTTTTCTTCAGAGTATACTTCAATTTTTTATTCATGCTGAAGTATTTTTGGGTTTATTCCTAACATTGGATTGATGTTCAGAGATGATGCACCTCCCATTTTAACCATTGTAATGTTAAAATAAAGAAGCTTTGTTTGGATATATTTTGAACTAATTATTTCACTTTAGATGTTTACTTCAGTGTTCAGTGTGGCAGGACTGGATGTTTTCTCTGGGATACATTAACCCTAAGAACTCCGAAGAGCAGAAGATCACAGAGATGGTTTACAACATTTTCCGTATTCTCTTGTACCATGCAATAAAATATGAATGGGGAGGCTGGAGAGTGTGGGTGGATACTCTTTCTATAGCTCATTCCAAGGTAAGAAACAGCTCATAGATGTGTGTTTTTTTTAATACTGGTAACCCTCAAAGGCAGTTGTGATATAGTAATATAAGATGTAAAGTGATTGAGTGCCATCTGGTGGCTGTCGCTATTCATGTCAAGGTGGTTTTTGTTCTTGTCAACACTTAGTATGCTGTACTTAACATGTCCTAAAGATCTTGCTAGTTTTTGCCCAGTTCATCTAGAGTATGTTCATCCACATCACCTGTTCTTTTCTTTTTAAGGTCACATATGAAGCTCACAAAGAATATCTAGCAAAAATGTATGAAGAGTATCAAAGGCAAGAGGAAGAAAACATAAAAAAGGGGAAGAAGGGGAATGTGAGCACCATCTCAGGTCTTTCCTCTCAGACAACAGGAGCAAAAGGTGGCATGGAAATCCGAGAGATAGAAGATCTTTCACAAAGTCAAAGTCCAGAAAGCGAAACAGATTACCCCGTCAGTACAGATACGAGGGACTTGCTCATGGCTACAAAGGTGTCAGATGATGTGCTTGGAACTGCTGAGAGACCCGGAGGAGGAGGAGTGCATGTGGAAGTTCACGACCTTTTAGTTGATATAAAAGCTGAAAAAGTGGAAGCTACTGAAGTAAAACTTGATGATATGGATTTATCACCAGAGACACTGGGAACTGGAGAAAATGGTGCACTGGTAGAAGTGGAATCTCTTCTAGATAATGTATATAGTGCAGCTGTTGAGAAGCTCCAAAACAATGTTCATGGAAGTGTGGGTATTATAAAGAAGAATGAGGAAAAAGATAATGGTCCATTAATAACTCTGGCTGATGAGAAAGATGAACCTTCTACTAACAATACCTCATTTCTCTTTGATAAAATACCTAGTCAGGAGGAGAAACTTCTTCCTGAACTTTCAAGTAATCACATTGCTATTCCAAATGTACAAGAGACACAGATGCATCTTGGTGTAAATGATGATTTGGGGTTGCTTGCACATATGACAAGTAGTGTAGATATAACTTGTGCTTCGAGTATAATGGAGGACAAGGAGTTCAAGATTCACACCACTTCAGATGGAATGAATAGCATTTCTGAGAGAGAGTTGTCTTCATCATCTAAAGGATTAGAATATGCTGAAATGACTGCTACAACTCTTGAGACAGAGTCTTCTGGTAGCAAAACTGTACCTAATGTTGATGCAGGAAGTATAATATCAGATACAGAAAGATCTGATGATGGTAAGGAGGCAGGAAAGGAGATACGGAAGATCCAGACAACTACCACAACCCAGGTAAATTTCAAGTAGCCATGTATGTGTCTGATGTAATCATTGTTCATTGCTGAGTGGGAAATTAATAATATGAGATCTGGGAGATATTTGAAGTATATTTCTTTAATTATATGAAGAATTTGCATCTTCCAGGCCTATTTTCTTTAAAAATTACATAATGTGAAGTCTTTCGTGACTGTATAGAAAATACATATTTTATATACTACTTAAGTAAAATCAATGTTAAACTATAATGAATTTGTTTAAATATGTGGGTATTAATCTCTCTTTTAAATAATCTTCTTAAAAAGAATTATCAACTGAGCATCCAGCAGAAATTTGTCTTCTGATCTCTTCTTTGGGCGCTATGAACTCTAAGCTGTCCATGGTTAAATATCTTTTCTTAAAATGAAGTTAACC
>VZRX01001311.1:17653-22653 GCA_013398075.1 Notiomystis cincta
TAAGCCAGCTATTCCAATGATAAGAAAATTAGAGGTGGAGTTGTCTGAGAAACAAGTACATCTTACTCAGCCACTGAGGAATAAAGGAGGCTGGGTATTTTTCTATATCCCAGTACAAGGAATCCATCTTCTGTGTCTGTCATTCATTCTTCTCTTCATTGGTATGTTCTCTTTCCCTTTGCTTGCTGTAAAGGAAGAAGACAGTTTCATCCCTATCTTTGAGTCACTTTGGATGTGATTGTTCTAGCTTTCTTTCAGACAGGAAAGGTATTTATGGTCTTCTCCCTAAACTTTTGATTTTTGAGTCTGTATTTTCTCTAAAATCTCTATCTCAAGGTTTTCAGAGCACTAGCAGTGAGGAACTGACATGAGAGATTTCACTTCTGGTCACAGAAATCTTGTCAATGAGGACAAAACTACAAGCAGTGGTGGATACATTCTCCATTGCTTCCTTTCACTCTGTGTTTGAGGGGTCTGCCATGCCACAAGGACTAAAATTCAAAGTACAAGTTCCAGATTTCTTAAAAATGAATGACCCTTTCCTGACAGTGATTCTTGTTTGCCCACAAATCTGAGAGAGGTTTACAGGTCCTGACAATTAATATATTTCAAGGTTTTTATATAGAAAATAAGAATGAAAGAATGAAACATCTAATAGCAGTATTGGCAGAGTAAATATCATTTGACAATAACAGAAACCTTTCTATCAATAAATTAACTGGTAGTCAACAGGAACATAAAACTATTAAACTCTCTAAAACAAGTAGAGAAATGCTGCCTGGAAAAAATTGCTTTTCTGCCATGCAAAATAGTATGTATCAAGAGAAGAAATTTTGGTCTGTGGTTGGTGTTGTCTGTAACATGTAATTGAACGTGAATATCAGAAATATTTTGTCACTGTTCATGTGGCAGACCATTATGACTGTTAGATTATTCAAATGTTTAAATTATAAATCTGAAGAATTGATAATATCCATTATCTTTGTATAATAAATTTTGACTTCCTTTTGCTACTTCAAAGATAATTAGTAAGATATGCACTAATTGTCATTTCCACTGCAGTGCCTCTTCTTAGGGGAGAGTAAGATCCTTTATGAAAAGGAGAACTCAGTTTATTTTGCACAGATGTGGTCTGATTTTGATGTAAACATGTGGAACGTCAAAATAGATTCAGGTAGGAGAAGTGGGATTGACTCTTGAATTGTGGCCCTTTCCTTGTCTTAGTTCTGGAGTTAAGAGCCTAGAAGAACCAAAGGAGCTCTTGCAGCACTGTCTTATGAATATGGCAAAAACAAAAATACAGATTGGTTTTACTAGAACTTACTCAGTTTGCTGCTGTTTCTCTGTTATCCATTGTCTCAGTTTTAAGTTTCTGAACATATTTTAATATACACAGAGGAAGCTTCTATGTGTCAGCATCTGTTTTGAAACGTTTTAACTTTCAGTGCTTTACATTTTACTCCCCTCAATGATGCAATTTTTAAAGCATGTTTATTAGTTTTTCAAATGTTTTATAACACATACAGGAAAAAAAAGTACAGAAACATTGAAATATTCTGACATCTTAAGTGTCACTGTGTATTGACCGTGTATATGAGGACATATAATACCTGCTTCTAATGTACATGAAAAAAACCTGAATGGGAAGTTTCAAAGACCTGTGTGTATGGCAGTGCTGTTGTCTTTTGCAATGTATTATTGAGTTATGCCTCTTGGGAAGACAGCATTTTTAAGCTCCACAAAGCTGAATGACTTTTGTTGTGCAAAAATCCTTAAAACCAAAATCCCATCAAACTAGACCCCCAGCATCTGTTTTTCATCTGCTCTGACTGTATCAAGAGGAAACAATCCCATATAGATGAAGAGTTGTATTCACCGTGATTTAGGTCCCTAGTGTGATTGCAAGGGTTGAAAGAACCACTATCCAGAACTTGTCCCACATAGTAACTGAATGTAAATCTTTTTGGTTTTCAGTGATATCACCCTCCTTTTTCAAGAACTTTGTTGAATCTAAAAGGATATATTTTTGTCCAGAATCATACACAGGAAGGTTGTGCTGTGTATTATTCCATGAATATCAGTATCATATCAGTAATCTTTCAAGAGGTGAGGCTGGGTCCAATCCTCTCCATTAATATTTGTTCCCCTTTCCCATTCCCAAAAATGCCTGCCAGACGTGTGATACACTAATAAAAATTCAGTTGTGAAACGACTCGGAAACATGATTGGTGCTGTGTGAACTGGAAGGTAAGGATTCCAGAAACATGATAGATGGTGAAATGAAGCCCTTTCCCTGTGCAAAATGAAGTCCATGCCTAATTTGGAGATAACAAAACATCTGGTTCCATGAGAGATCAGACTTACTCTGAAGATCTGCAGAGGACTACAATATGCCTTGTTCATATTTAGTATTTTGGAGTTTCTGAACTCCAACTGCATCCCCTCTGATAAATGACCTGTGAGAAAGAGATGAGCAAACTTCAGGTGTCAATAAGCAAAAGGCAGCAGGAACAAACAAAATTAGTGACATGGAACATCTGATGGAAATGAACCATAGTAAATTCAACAGGTGCGGGCAGGAGCAAGTGTCTTCACTGGTTTGAGTAGAATAATGGAATTAAAGTCAGAGTAAATTAAAATAAAACCAGTCCAACAACTAAATAGTCCCTTAATCAATATAAAATACTCTAGAGTAGAATATTGTGGCAGATTTTATGTCAGTGCATTAATATGAATGCAAATTTCCCTCCAGAACTTCAGCAGAGATTGATATGTGTCCTTAGAACTTTGCCAAGTCATAATGTATATGCAGCTTCTTAGAACTTGCATAGTCTTCTTGTGCTTTGTCAATCTCTGTTTTCAGTAATGCCTGATCTGGACATGTCCTCTTTTTCTCCGAAGATGTCAGTCATATGAGCATTACTTTTTGAATTGTATCCCATATGAACAAAGTAGCATGCGGACTTAGAAGATGCAACTAGCTTCTCAGTTGGCCTAAATGATGTTTTAAGAATGTAGATTTTTACTAGCTATGGCTGTAGTTTCTGTACATGAAAATGTTTCCTTCACCAGATGGAGCCTTAGTTTAGTAGCATTTGTGTTCTCCTGTGCCCCTCAGCATGCTCAAGTGCTTCTTCTGAACCATTAATTAAAATACATGTTTTATTTGAAGTGTAATTTTTCTCACTTAATTGTTGTAACTAAACTTTGAATCAATCCATCTTTAGGATTTTTTTTAATGGTAAATGCATGTGTGCCAAAACTGAAGAGGAGGAAAAAGTAAATTATCTGCAGAATATCTGTACAAAGCAACTGAAATTCCTCCCAACATTCTATACATTATCTGAAAGCTCCTTTCAGTTAGGTGAGAATCTTTGGAAAAATTGTTTTTGCATAGTAAACCTCAGTTTTGTTATGAAGACAGTAGTGAGGTTACCAAAACATGCTCAAGTGTAACATAAAATACGTTAGCAGTATGGAATGGAAGTCCAGACTTAAAGCTACTCTGAAACTTTAATTCATACTAATCCTATCTCGCTAATTGAAAGACTTTTCCATTGCTTGTTAAAGGTAGACATTATTGCCAATAATGACTGTGCTTGATATGGGAAGTGCTTAGTAACAACAATGCAACCTAAATGGATGGGATCTGTGAATTGTTTAGGAAGGACTAAATAGCCCAATTGCAAAATGATACCTGGCACTTCCCTTGCCCTTTGTTCAGTCTGTGAGATGGTTATTACATTTGTTGATTTGATGAGTTAGCATTAGTTAAGGGCCAAACTGCCACCCAGCTGTTCAATTATTTCTTTGTTCCTGACTTCCCTACTCCCCTCAAGAAGTGCAGGAGGATGGGTAACGGGAAGTTTGTCGTCTGTCCATAACAAGTCTCCTCTGCTGTTCCTTCTTCCTCACAGTTTTCCCTTGTTCCATTATGGATGTTTTCATGTGCTGCAGACCACTGGGAAAAACCATCTCCAATCTGGCGTGTCCATGGGCCACAGTTCCTTCAGGGATTAGCCACCTGTTCTGGTCTGGGGCCCTCCACAGGCTGTAGTGTTGTCATCGTTTCCAGCACGGTCCCCTTGAGCTGCAGGGGGATCTGGCCCCTGGAGCACCTCTTCTACCTCTTTCTCTGACTTCAGAGTTTCCTCTGCTTTTTCTTAGTTTTTTTCCTTCCCACTCTCCCTGCTGAGTGTGTTTTGCCCTCTCTTGTTTTCCCTGAGGCACCATCCTCTTGGCTGAGGGGCTCAGCTGTGTTCTGTGGTGGGTCCATTGGACAGGGCAGCCCTTGACCTTTTCTCACAGAGCCAGCCCTGCAACCTGTCCACTGCCAACACTTTCACAGCCCCATCAGCACAGCTGAGTAAGGCAATATGAGATACATGTTTTTTTAATTTTTTACTTTTGCATTATGCTTACTTTTAAGATTGAGGATTTATGAACTATTACTGTTTTGTGGTGGTGTGTATATGAGTTGGGGATATATTTGCTTAGCTTCTGAGTCATTCCTTCACTTTTGTGATTTACAGATTGGCTGCCCAGACCAAGAGACTGTAAATTTGTCCCCAGAAATTGTGTATGTCTTTGTTGTATAACCATTTTGATATTGGAATATGTGTTTAGTGAGGCATATGTGTAAGTAAGAAGATTTGTGGAGGTATGGTTTTCCTCACTTAGGACTTGGTTCAGTCAATCACTGGAGTAGACACTCCAGGTGGAAGCCTAGTCCCATTCCTACCCAGCATAAGACTTCTCTGATTATAAGCAAAAAGAGCTGTTTGGTGTAACTAAGATTACTTTAAATGTTGCAGTAAACACAAGCTAAATGAAGAAAAATTCCATGCTTAGTATCCAGTACTCCAGATTTTACAAAAAATGATGTGGTTCCTTTCTATCTTACAGAATGTGGGAGTCTATCCCATTAGGGCTGCATGCTATTTAGGGCCTTAAGGTCTTGTAACCATGATTCTAATTTAACATTAGACAACATGAGGAGA
>VZRX01001311.1:28588-41088 GCA_013398075.1 Notiomystis cincta
TTACATGCCAGCAAGCAGTTTAGTGGCAGGAAGTCTTTCCTAGTAGTGCAGTCATGAACTGGTAAACTAGAAGCATCTGTAAAAATTTAGAGGGAGTATCAGCTTTCTCAAAGCTCCAGCCCAAGACTAATGAGGTGCAAATGATAGCGCTGCATAACCCTTCTCCACCCCAATTGTGGAATGAGATATTGCGACAGAAAGAAGTAAAGAAATAAGACAAAGATTTCAAAACTTACACTGCCCTGAAACAAATACTTGGTTTTCTGGAGATTTTCAAGTGGCTGAGGTGGGCCAACCTGCATATTTTGCTAGCAAGAAATTCATACCTTCTTCCTCAACCGCAGACATATTTCCATGGCACTGAATACTGACAGATGGAGATTGTGAGCAGTAATTGATTTTTTTCTGCATGTACGTGAAATTTTACCTCTTGATGTGATTGTTCTTATTAACAGTTGCTCTACTAAGAAACTAACTTCTGCTAATTTGCATCTTTGATAGATCCTCTCCTCTGCTTGCTCTGCAGAAAGAGGGGAAGGGGGTAGAAATGCCATTTGTTTGAAGGATCACATCTGGGGTGTGATCTGCTGTATCTTGACACCAGATGGCAGGTTTAGGCTGACAACTAAAACCCGGTTTAGCCTCGTCAAATGGCATCTTAATCTTTTACTTTCTCTGACCATACACAAGAGGAACTACTAGAAAATCATAGCAATTACTTGGACTCCGACTAAGAAGTCTTCCTTTGAGTTTATTAAATTTCTTGCTTCTCATCTCTACAGTGTTTATAGGAAAGATTGCTTCTCCTTGGCAACACCTAAAACATTATTGCACGGCTCATACATTCTTCCAAGTATGTGTTGTGGGGGCAGAGGTGTGGTGCCTTTAAGTGGCTGATTCTTGTCATAACAGGTATGGCATTAGCCCTGCTGAGTAGTGACTAGAAGTGACAGCATTGCGTTTGAGGTGCCTGCAGGGCACTCAGTCATCACTCCTACACAGCAATATGCCTTTGAAAGCACTGTATACAGTTGCTTGCCAGTGTGGAGTGTGCTCAGTAAAACCTGAGGAGGCAGAGGTTTGATTCTTGCGTTCTTTTGTTCACTAGATTTCCAGAGGAAAGTCCTAGAAAATCAAGGGAAGATCGGGGCTGTTACGCTGCTCACTGTTCTGCTTCCTTCCACATGTGTGTGTGCACATAAGGAGGCTTCACCTCCGCCCCCCTGCCCCGCCCCTTCAGTTGGGCGCTTAAGTGCGTATCTTTCAACTTCAGGCCACCCAGGACCTAAAGTCTTCATCCAGCTTCTCGCCTCTCTCCTCTCCCTAGCTTCTGCATGTTCCCAAACTTAATTCCACCTACTGTGTACGACAGTATTCTTTAGTGGTCCTTGTAGTTGTCCTTTGTATTTGTCAAAAAATTGCCATAAAGCATATAAAACTGAAAATAGAAATACAAGTGTTAAGATTTTACAGAATCGAAATGTTCTTACTTATAAAGTTTCTTACTGAATACTATGGGCTTCTGAAGTGTTTTACCTGAAATGGAGTATACAGAATTCATATTTCTGTTAGTTCAGTAAAAACATAACAGCAGCGATCAGCATAAAAATACAGTGGAATACCGTATTTCATCAGGAAGCTACATGTCACAGTATTACATTTTTTTATCAAGCATGAGATTTTTATTACATATTTTTTAACCTCTGTTTTTGTAATGTGTCTCAGTTACATCAATCAGCCTCTAAAGTAGCCTTGGGCACTTTCCTTGTAAAGTTCTTAATGGATTGCTTTTTTAAGGATTTGAATTTAAGTAATTTTAGAAGGTCGTTGGTGTATATATGGGTTATGGGTATGCTGCTGCAGGTTTGTCTATATTTGATATTATATTTACATTTATTTGTTGTTAATGATTTATTTCAGATATAACAATGCTAAAGGAAGGATGGGAGAAAGAAAATGCCTGTTCTCTAATACTAGGAGAAAATCTTCACCTTTTACCTTTTAAAAATGGTTTTAAAAATACTAATTAAGCTGTAAATTGCAGATTTGGAGGAGCAGGCTGGACTGATTGTGGGAAATTTGCATTTGTGAAAAACATGTGTCTCTCTCACTATGAGTTCCAACTGGAGTGCCTCAGTGCAGACTCCTAAGCTGACTTTGGCAGTGTTAAACACACTTTTTTGGTAGAAGAAAAATGTTTAATGTTTACTTTAGTGTTGGAAGCAGTGGATATGTTCTTCACTAGTAAGCATAATTCTTTTATGTTTCCTCCATTTTTTTTTCTTCTTCTTGAAATGCTAGTTGAAGTAAAGGGGAGAGACCTCTGTCATTTATGTTTATATATACCAATAGGAGCCTTCATTGCTATCAATCTCCTGTGCATTGATTTTGATATGATGGGCCTAGTCTGCAGAATCATCACGTGTTAAATTGTCTCAGTGTGCTGTACTTCAGATGAAGTAACTACTGGAAAACTCAGATTTAAATCTGGATTCTAGCTCTGATAGTTCTGCAGATCTGGTTGTTACTGTGGGTTTTATTTTTCAGAGCAATGAGGAAGTACATGAATTGCTTTTTTCAGAAGTACTAACATGTATACTTTAGAAGGAAAACTAATGAGAAAATTCTTACCTGAGGAAAAATTCCTCTGTAATTTATCAGAAAATCTGAACAGACTACCTGTACGCATACCAGGATATATCCTGTCCAGTGATGCTCTTGAGGATTGAGGGTAGCTCAAGATTGGGCATCAAGTTTGTCTGAGTTCAAAGGCTTATATAAACAGACACTGGTGGAAACAGGCCAGGGCTTATCATGCTGGATACTGCAGGATGCAGGGAGGCCACAATGATGCTGAAAATTTTTAATTCTAGAAAAATTTGGTGATCTCTTGAATTTAAGTACATCCCATCTATACAGTGGTATAACATGAGAAATGTTTACTTACACACTAAACCCATGAAACAATAGAAATAATAACTTGCAGATTTTAAGAACCATGTCTAATTTTGAGAAAATATAATTCCTTTTTGCAGCAGAATTCATCTTTCTTTCAATAAATGCTGACCAAAATAATCTTTAATCCATTTTCTCAAATGACATCCAGTTACAATAGTATCTTTTTTAATATATGTTCTAGACACATTTATATTCTCTCTACTTAATTTCTTCTTCAGTAACTTTGTATGCTTTCATGGCTTCATCCTTTTGACTCCTTACTTCAAGACAGACAAAGAGGGAGATGTGTGGTTTATTCTGGAAATAAAGCCAATGCTGTTGTATAGTGAATAAGGAGAAGGTGCTAGTCTGCATTTCAGAACGTTACATATACTTTCTCTGAAGGCTAATCATGTCTTTGTGATATGTTTACAGTCTGCTGAGCTCAGAGTACACTCACTGCCTCTGCCTTTATACTTTAATGCAAATTAAATAATGTAAAACATAAAAACTGTGTTCTTAGATAATCTAGAAAAGAGTTAATCAAAATCGACAACTGCTAAAAGCAGTCCTTAACTGTAGTGCTTAACTATTGTTCAGGCATACAGTACAAATGTGTTCTGCCTAAGTTAGCCAGAACAATGTCTCCAGCTAGTGATTAGGCTCAACTCCAACTTTCACCTCAGGCAAAATTTATGCAGTTATACTACTGTTTGTCATGTAATTAAAGGCAAAAGAAGTATTAACCTGAAGATTTTAGGGAGTTTTTTTGTTGTTTTTTTGTTTGTTTGTTTTTGGGTTTGGGTCGGTTTGTTTTTTTTTATTTTTAAATTACATGTAAATTAATAAACATTCCAATTGAACAAGAAAAAAATGTTGTCAAAAGCTTAAGTAGGAGGCTTTGGGGGCTGAGATTCCATATAAATTCATGGATGCTAAGCCATGTCTGTCCCTCAGACACATCCATGTAGCTCTGTTGAAGATGTGGTTATCTCCTGTTGTGTACAAGTGCTCTTAAGGGAAATGTAATCACTGGAGCACCAAACAGATGGAGGAGGACTTGGAACAGGAACTAGAACCTGTCACATGTCAACAGCTGTATGGAAGACTGACTGGGAACTTGTTGTAATGCTGAGTGGCTGAGGAGCAATCCTTTTTTGTCCTGTGGGAGAAGGACTAGTTTCACAGTGTCTGCCTAGCTGAGATGTTCATCTCTTGTAGCTAGGGGGTGTGCAGCAGAGCTACAACCAACTGTTAATGTATCTTGAACACTTTCAATATGTGCTTAAATTCCAAATCAAATTATTATTTGTTACATTTTCAGTCTCACCTAGTTTAGGATTTGGATAATGAAAGGATATTGCATATATTACATCATGATTTCTGAGGAAGTTATGGTTTACAAACATAATTTACAAGTGGAATGATTAGTGATTCACAGAACCACAGATAGAGAACCCAGTGAATATCAGAATATGAGCGGTGGCTGCCAGTTTCCTGTGTACATGATGCACATTGGGCTCTGTAGGGAACCAAAAGTATAATGATGGAGTTAGTTGACTGATGTAGAAACAAGTTGTTTGTATCCCACCTCTATTCCTCCTGCACCCTTTAACACCTTGATGTATAATATGCAGACATTACCTACATTGTTACAATTAAAAAAAATAAAATTCTAAGATGGAGATTTACTACTCCGTTACTTTGTACTGCCTACTAGCTCAGCAATGGCATAGGTGTAATGACAGCTTTCAGCTAGCTTGTTATCTGTGGTTTATATTGTGCCAGCTTCTCATTCTTTGACTTTTGTTTATAATACGTTCAGCTTCTGACCAAACTCTCAGCTACGTATTGGAAAATGCAGGACTGCTTAGCTGCTCACAGAAGTTACCTAGATGTACTGATAGAAATTAGATAGATTAGATTAGGTAGATTAGATGAACACATGTATGTTAATGCACATTTCTCTGTAGGCTGTGGACTCTGTGTTAATATACTAATATCACCATCATGGATTTAAGAGGCCTGCTTCCCTTTATTGTACTAATAAGATATTTATGGGTAGGGAGCTCTGCATCACAGTACACAGTTATCTGATCTTTTGCCTCTGGAGAGACAACTTTGAAACCTCTGAAGTCAAAATGAAAATAGGCTTGCAGTTATTATCGAAGCCCTGTTTTGTGCCATTCTGTGAAAGGAGTTGGCCATCCAATTCTGGTAGTCTTTATTCATGAAAAGTCTAAGAACAAAACCAAGATTGATGAACCTGTGGAGGTAGTAATATAGCTGACTGTCAGGTACTTTTGAAAAAATCATTGCTGTGTTTATAGTTCTTTCACCAACACAGAACAAAAGTTGAGTAGCAGCATTCATAGGGACTCTGAGGGATAATTGGTCTTTCTGTATAAATAAGATGTGATGCAGATTTGTAGTTCTCTGTCTGGTATTTATATATATATATATGTACATTCAAGTTGTGGTACAATGTAAATATCCTGCTTTGTTGGGCTGTAGAATGTTCTGTGATTCTGAAGTACCTGTAATCCATGTGTGCATGCTGTGACTGACTGAGTCTGCACAGGCCAGTACATCTCACAACTTGTTTTTTTCCAATTCTATGTGGCTGAGCAAAAAAAAGTTGTGCTCTTATAGCTAAATCAACTTTGTTCAGGTTTTTAGCTGTTACCTTACTTTTTCTTCTTCAGAATTCCTGTTTATTTTCTCTGAGGTGTCCCATCTCCAGGACTGTCCTTCTTGTGATAATGATTTCTCTTCAGTGAAAGAGCTCATCCATCACTGATTGCCCTGTCCTTTACTGCTCACTTGCAGAAAAATGAAGGTCCATAGTGTGAAAGGATTATGAGAACTCACCTTAACCAATAACTTCTGAGAAAAATAACAAGTTGTCCATTTCATCTGGACAGTCTGGAGGAATTGCAGAGGTCTTTGGCCTCAGATCTGGACAAGACAAGAAGTAATCTCAACAAAAATCAATTTGTATCACAGAGAATATCCAGTGCCTGGTCCTGAGAATCTAGCATCAGAAATCATTTCTGAAGATGAAGTTTTTGTGCTTAGTCAAGTATTCCTGACATACCTTACATTCTTCTAGAATCTGCCATTCAGCTGTCAAAAAATTAGTTTCTCGTTCACATCCAAGCTCATTTTGTCAGCTTTCTTTTGTTTCTCAAGCAGATTATACACAGTACAATATCCTCAGAAGGAGGCAATGTAGCCATTAGCACTTCTCATCAGAATGACTTTTCATGAAATTACACAATTGACTCCAAACTGACTTTTGCAAACAATGCTGGAAAAATATGTTTAGTGCCTCATCCTATTTTCTCTTTTCTTTCTTGTCATCTCTTTGTGACTGTGCTGTCAAATAGTCTTCAGACCTTCTTAATCAGTGTATAACAGTACTTCACACTGTCTTCCTCCAAACACCTCTCTTAATCACTGAGACTCATCAAAAAAGGATTCTGAAGTGAATTGTTACAAGAATGATATGACTACCTTAAACTGTTTTATTTTGGAGGAATATTGTTCACAGCAGCTATTTCTGAGAAACAGAAAAAAGTAGGAGATCCATCAGTCCTGGACCTAAGAGGACTGAAATCCAGAATTAATGTTCAGGCTGATGGCAGTGTTGTAGCTCCAGCAAGGTTTTTGTTTTAGTCTTCGAGGTTCTTTCTGCTGTGCCTGTTCTTTTTGGTAGACCTCTGCCACTTCTGTAGCCACTTCCTACTGGACTTTGTCATGAAGGTCCTGAAGACATTAAAAAAAGTGAATTGTCTTCGGGCCACGTCTGTAAGACTGGCTCATAAAACAGATGGTGCAACTTACTGAAAACTGCACTAGAATTCTCTGTTGCCAGAAGTTGTACTGTTGATTTTATTAGCTCTGACAAAGCTAACAAGGTGACTCAGATTACCGCTATTCTCTTGAAATGGAATGTGGCCATATTTGGCTGTAGGACATCCTGCACTTACACGCAATCTAATACAACACTGCACGTTCATTTAATGCAGATGTCATTTGAACACTCTGCAATCCTGAGTGCCCCCTTTGATGGACATGTTGGTGACTATCATGCAGCATGATGATTCCCTCTATAAATAGAAAGCAAAAAAATAGGCACAGGTTTCTTTTCCTTCATCATTGCTTTCCACATTGGAAAAGTTTGATCTCTATTAGATTTGCTTTTTCACTGGATATCACAGAACCAGTGGCTTAATTTGTATTTCAGGTCAGAGCAAGGAGACACTGAGACTACAGCTTACACAGTAAGTTCATAATGAACAGATGACAGAAAACATGACCGCCATGCTTGTATATTAATTAGTGAGATTTGCTCCTTTTGGTGGGGAAACGTGGTCTATGAGACAGGTTTCTCCCAAGAGCATTTAAGTAACTCTTATCTGTCTGGAGGCTGTAACTATTTGCCAAATGGATTTACCTATTTTAAGAGGCAGTAGATCATAAATGGGAAAAGAAGGATGATGGCCTATGTACTGCTTTCCAGGACATAAGATAGCCTGAGGTATGCTTCTTCCCTTCAGATGTCAACAAGAAGTGCCAGTACTTCTACTCCAGTATTCTTATGTTCCTGGTCTTGTGGAGAAAGAGATTTAAGTACAGCTTCCCTGACTCATCTTCTACTAACAATCCTCCCCAAGGTGAGGCAAGAAACAACATGATTGATCCTTCTGGCTCCAGCTTGGCTGAGGCAGTTCTGACTTCAGCACCCTGCCTTTGTTCCTACGCTGTTTAACAGTGAACTTTCACAGATTTTACACCCAAACCTCACATCCTTCCACATCATACTAAGAACACCATGTGGCTTCCAGGCTTTATATTCCACTTGCTCATCCTCAAACAGTGCTATTTTCATCAACATCAGAAAGAACAAGAGTAGCAGAAGTAGCCACATTAACCATGTTTTTATGTGAACTACTGTGAAGATGATACCTCTCTCATGTCTTAGTTACCCATATTATCTGGATTGCTTTTTATTCATATAAAGTTTTGAGCTAAAATCATCTTAAGTGCGTCTAGAGCAATTTCCATTGTTCACCCATATGTGCTAGGCTTTTCTTTTTTCTTTTTTTTTTCAATACCACAGGTACTTGCCTGATTAGGATCTAACTTTAGTGATGTGCACTTTTTCCCAGTGGGTCTAGCATGCTGCTGGATACTTTTTAATGATTACTACACTTCTAGAAGTTTATAATACAACTAAAGTGATCAAGACCCTAATATTTGTCCATCTCCTCCCTCCCCCTTCCACTCTGACTTCAGACATGTCTGTGTTAATTGTTTTCAGCCTTGGGTCAACCACTCTCGTTTGCCTGTTTGTGTTGATTATATCCCATCTTGAGATTTAAACAAGTGCTATCTTTAGCTCCACTCACTAACCATTGCAGAAGCATTATGCTATCATTATTTCTTGGGAATTGCTGTCTTTATTCAACTATATATTTCATGTATGTTTGGTGGCAGATGCTTTGCACAGGTAGGTCTTTTAAAGAGGAAGATTAATTAGTTGTAACTGTTTTCTTTGAGACCTGTGTTTAAGCTGTCTGTACAGGTTTATTGGATGATTCTGCTTCCTTGTAATTGGGCTCCTGTGAGTGCAGGATGTCATGTGGCCAGCAAGGGTCAAGCACATTTCCTTCTAGGAGAGCAGATGTAACCCGAGATGACTTAAAGCAACTTGATCAATAGTAACAGTTGACATCAGGACCTTTTTCAAGACAAAATGAATGTTTTTTAGCTTAGAAAAATAGTTTGTCTTCACATACTTCAAGTGCTACTGTGATAAGCAATCTATGCCCTCTGTTATGGTATAATTTCTGAATTTATCAGCCTCAGAAATCCATGATTCTTTCTGATATTCCAAAGGAAATGTGGTAGGAAGATGAGCTCTGGCTGCAGAGACCCTCTCAAAGAATACCCAACTTTAAATTGCTTTCTTCTCCTCTGAGAGAGTCTCTTAGGGTAGCTCTTCATAAAGTAGTGTGAAAGCAAGAAAAGGTATGGAATTACATGAATTTGTAAAGGATTTGGTACATGTAGTGCATTTATTTTTACTTTCCCTTCCCTTACTGCTTGATCCAGCTACCTTTAGTATTTTTGCATAGCACAAAATTCTAAGTGTTTCTGAATGTTGAAAGCAATACAAAAGTTTTAACATTCTTATTGAAGTCACTCTACTGAAATCAATGGGAGTTAGTTACTGAAGCCATTGAAATCAGGATTCAATGAATAAGTCTTCTTGAAGTAGCTGACTCTTTTATTTTTCTTTCAAGAAAATTGTATGTGCCTGTATTTGTGTATGTATCATATGTTACATGAGTATGAGAGAGAAGACATATGCAGCTGACACATGATGCATTTTGGTTTTCTTTGAGTCCTGACTGTGTTCTGAATAGCATCATCCTTTTGAATGCCTTAGGACTTCAAGTTAATATGCAGTGAGAAGGCACTAGTATGTCCCTAGGGATCTATGTGGTTTAGATTGGTAATTCACTGTAGGAATAGAAATTATATGATGCTGTGTGACCTGCAACTTTCTTCTGGGTGTGGTGCTTGACAGATTGTTAAAGTTCATGTTGGAGATCTTCTGGTAGGCTTCTTTCTACAATATTCTTTACAAAGTACTTTGTTTGTCATTTGGCTGAAGTGTTGTCAGCATTGCTGCCTGGGATTTCCTTTATTCTCTTTCCTTGGTGGGGACAGAGAAAGACAAATGGAAGACAGATTATGTGAATTCATTATTAAATTCGTTTCTTTTCATGCCTGTAGTTTCTTAGGCATAAGTTGTGCATGTTGATGTTCACATTCTGTGATTAGAAAACTTGAGTTACTTACAGTATCAGAGAAAGAAGTTTCATGACTACTTTTAAATGCTTTTCTCCTTAAAATGTCTTTTTATTTTTATTAGTACAGTGTGATAAATAAAATGTGTGGGTCCTGTAGGAGGACTGTTAGAGGTAGTACATGAAACAAGAAATGAAGAGTAGAAACAAGTGGGACCAGAAAACAGAGTGTTCAGTCTCCATCAGTCCGTGTCACCAACATTCTTGTTCCTATCATACACTGCATAATCAGAAGGGACAACACAAACCAAGTCCTTTTTAGTCCATGGAGGTTACAGTGTCCCAGATGCAGTGCCAAGTGTCATTTTATGAGTACAGGTTGCTGTGCTAAAGATATGCACCCATGCATTATGAGGTGACCTAGTAAGTATGCAAAAAGTCAAGGAAGGAATGATGATGCATTTATAAATTTTGCTTAGTTTTCTTAAAAAAAAAATATATATATAAAAGATGTCTAAAAGGGCGTGAACTGAGCACTGCATAACTTTAATTTCCTTATGTACAGGTACTTAAAATAGCAAATACTTGTCTTATCTATAGCATCTTTTTCATCAGGTAAGTCAGCCTTGCAGCATGCCTGTGCATAGTTACATATTATTACTTGAGTTTTACACGTGGATAAACAAACAGAATGGAAAAAAATAAATGTAATTTTTTTAAAAAAACAAAATTTATTTTATTTACCTAGTATCCCACAACACATCACTTGCTTGAGGACTAAGTGTACATCTTAATACTCAGTTGCTTTTCCTAACCACTGGACATACATCCTCCCTACCAACTTTTATATGTCAAAGCACAGCTAAACAAGTATACAAGTATAGATTTCTCCTTGAAAAGTAATAGTTTCTACAATTATTAATAACCTATTACATTCTGCACTGCTTCTTACCCAAAGGATGCCTTCTAATTAGAAAAATACAGTTTCTGTGTGTGCACATGGTATGTCACAAACAGGAGTAATTCCTGGAGTGAGATACAGAAAGCAGATTAACAGCATAAAGTAACAGATTGCATGAAGTAAGACTCTTGAAGAGCAGACTGGGGAAGTGAGACATATCCAATTGTCTAGAAACTGCCATGTAAATTCATTAAGTGCTAAGTTTATATAAACTGTTATTTTGGCTGGAGTGTAGAGTCAATGCCCACATTTCATGAAAAAATTGTCAGCAAAATGGATGTGCATTTTATTAAAAGTATTTTTCTACTCAGACCTTAAAGCACCTTGCAAAAGAAAAAGCGCACTAGGAGTTTTGAGTGAAGGCTCAGAACACATTTGTGTCCTTTTGATGCTACTGTAATAATTCAGAAGTTATTTAATACTTAGTGTTTGCAGTTTCTTTCTGTTTCAAGTGCTTTTTATTTTTAAATTCCTATCATATAAGGCAGTTTCCCTCAGGATCGGAGGAAGAGGGGAGAATGTACCTTGTGTACACGATGACTGCTCTCCATTACAGTGGTCATCTTCAGCGACCAGTTTGGAGGAGATAGTACTTACTAATTACTTAAGAGTGTGAATTCTGTAATAGGACTCAGCCACGATGAGGACTCTTTCTGTATTAATGTCTCTCCATTAACATTTAGTTGCTATGTTAGTCTCTGTTCTTAGTTACTAGCAAATGACCCGTCAGGAAACCAAGCAAACCAGTAAGATTTACTCAACTTGGTCCCATTTTTCCAGTTTTAATCAGTGCCTTCATTTGTCAAAGGGTACTGTTGTTTATTCTGCTCACACTAAAAGTGAGCTGCAGTCTGAACTTCATCATAGTTTCAGCATAATGCAGGTTTGAAATGAATACTTCTGGTTTTAGACTGTTAAAATCCTTGAGTGTACTGTATGGAGATTTACTAGGATGACTCCTACAGTGCATCTCTGAAATACTTGGAGAACAGTGCTGTTCCATTTTTGTTCCTAGAAACTGCTCTGTGTCTGGAATTTCTCAGTGTCCCCTTGATTAGTTTACTAGAAATCCCCAAATTATTTCTAAAATATATTTCCAAAACAGATGCATGATGAGTTAGTAGCTTCTGACCAGAATGGCATACCTGATTTTTTAGGAGCTGTAGTTGTAGAAATGGGATAATCTATCTCTAAAATTGTGTAACCTGTGGCCTGGCCACTGTTATCTGCTGAAACATCCTGACTGTCCCAGGGTTATACTGCTAGGGGTGGGAGGTGGGATCTTGTAACAAATTAGAATTTTTTTTGGATTTGAGTTAAAATGATAAAATCCAGACAAAACCAAATTCAGTGACATTGATCAGCTGATAATTCATCCTCTGCTTTCCTCAGTCTCATCTGTTCCCTGTATGCTTGCTGTCCTCAGTGTTCCCTCATTGCAAAGGTTAATCTTTGTACTTAGTACCTGGGTTTAATCTGCATGGATGTTTCTATTGAAGCACACTTGGACTGAGTGAAGAAAATGCACTGCTGAGTGTATCAGTAACATGCCTGCAAAGTGGGTGAGTTAAAGTATGTAAAGTTAAAATATAAAACCTAAACTTCTCCTTGCATTAAATGGCAAAATCTTAGAGCAGTTCCAAAACTGGTTTTCATGAAATCTGAAAATGGTCAAAATTATTTACACCTAGTTTAGCTGGAGCTTTTTACATTAAAAATCATGTTTTCAAAGCTGCACAATAACTTCTGAGATTTCCTGTATTTTAAAATATTACTAGGAC
>VZRX01001311.1:46088-75309 GCA_013398075.1 Notiomystis cincta
CCTTGTGATCTCAAAGCCAGGTTTTGACACCTGAATTCAATTCTCCCATATGCTTGTTTGTTTGTTTGTTTGTTTTTTTCACTTTTCTGCTAAAGCTCTGTGTAAAGTCAGTCTAATATTAATTATGATGGTAATATTGTGACTCAGCAAGTTGACTTAGCTTAAGTTCAACATTTTTTCTTCTGAAAACCACTATAAAAGTCCATCAGTTTTTGCAGTGTCACTCACCTGTTAGTCATCTTGGAAGCTTTGGTTAAGAAAACACACAATAGTAAATATATGTCTGGTCTCTGCATGAAGTTGGGTAAGTCTAATTAGACCCAGAACTTTTCTAACCAACAGATCGAATGCTTTCATCTTTGGTAAGAGCTGACCCACTATTATTAATATGTAAAACACTTTAAAATTAGTATTGAGAGTGGTTTGCACCTGCCTTCTGTGAGAACCCCACTTTGGAAGCCAGAGAACTAGAGAGTTTGTGCCATAAGCAGCTAAGAAATTTCAGTATGGATACTGTGCCTGTTCTAAACCCATGTAATGCACGCCTGCCTGTTGTGCTCATAAGCCTGATTGTGTGAGCTAAATCACTGTTACCTTTAAACCAACACAAGAGGGTTTGTGCTTACCTTTCACTGGTTTAGCTAAATCAAGTTATGTTAAAGCCCAAGGGCATTTCTGCCTAGTGCTCATTCAATTTGTGCTTACAGTGCCTCCAGGTAGTTTTTTAATGTTAGTCAGGGTGTTAATTATGACAGTGAAGTGTCTTTGGGTTAAGGAGAGGAATGAATCTGGCTGAGCGACCAAACATTTTGCAATGGGACAAACTGCAAGTGAACTGGCTTCACTTCAATGTATAAATAAGCAAGTAGGTGTATTAAAATAATCATCATATAAAGCTTTTAGATCAAAATTACATTCAGAGATTCAACAAAGTTTTTTTTTTTTTTTTTTCTTTTCTTAATATGGGAAGCTGATAATTATTTTTTGAAGGCAGGGTGAGAGATTTGGGTTCTCTTGAGGCAGCTCTGAGGCTCATTGGTTAATATCTCATTTAAGCTTCAGAGATCAGATAAATCCACTAATAAACTAGGAAAAGATTTCTGGTTACCTCCTACAGCTATAGGAAATAACACAAACACCTTCTCCCGTTGTGCATGCTGGTCAGTGTAACAAGGTCTGTTTGATTAGGCACCTGTGTTACTGCCATCTACAAACAAAGAAAATAGACAGCTTCCTGAAGCAAGGCGAGAAACTGAGATCAAATTAGTTTGCCTTCTTAAGACTATTGCTTGGCCAATCAAGGTGTAATTTTCTTCCTTAGAGTAGTTACTTCAAGCTCTGATAAAGGAAAACAATTAATCTGGTTGGGCTCAGGAATGCAATTTAGAGGTGAAAGACTCCGTGTAACATGTTTTTTAACCACATAGGCTACTTTGTTTGTGATAGCTAATGTATCTCTATACTATACAATGCAGGGATGTGTAGTAATTTATTAGGAATGCAGGCCAGCATAGTAATTCTGAACTATTAGATCAGGTGTTGGAAGCAATGCAGCTTCCGTGCTGCAGTGCATGGTCTATGTCCAGCTGCTTAATCCCCATGTAAGCAGACCCATTAGTCTAGGAAAACTGCTGTACAAAAGCAGGTGCAATCATTTAAAGATTTAAATGAGTTTCATTCAGGGCTTGCTTGGGTGTTTCTCCAAAACTAGCTGTGAAAGATAGGCAAGCACTGAATGAAAAGGAAAGATTTGGTTCCCTGATTCACTAACTTGTTTGACATCTGTTCTTTAATTCACTCAGCATTCACAGGTTTTTCTGAGTCTGTCTCAAGCTGAGTGCTTCTGTTACTGCCTATCAAGCACCTGTTTCTTCCTAGTGCCTTTACAAGTCCCTGAAGGGAGTGTTGAAATGTTGAGATCAATGTGGTACTTACTCTGTAATCAATTAAGAGTGATCAACAACTTAAAATACAAATGTCATCATTCCCTTGTTAGAATCTTCATAGAATCAGAAGAGTCAGGATAATCAAAATCTTCAGATAAACTTGGTGGTAGTGAAAGTAACAAGTGAAAATCTCCAGAGTTTCTCTGCTGCTACTGAAGGCACCCAACAATGCACATGTGCATCTCATGCCTCTTTACCTTCTGCACCATAACCTCGACATAAGCACAGACATGCTGGGAAAGGAGAGAAGGATTGGTTTCGTTCTTCTGACCCTTCAGTTGTTTGTTTATTGTTCCAAGCAATGGTTTATATCTATTGCTTCTGTGAAGTGTGGTGAAAATTTGGGCAGTGAAAATTCTAGCATATGGTTTTGGTAAGAGTTTGAATGAATAAACTTGTTTAAAAGAAAAGAAAAAAGAAGTAGATTGGTTTCTAGATTGTGAAAGAAAATGAAACTTGAGTTCTTTAATCATATTGTGATGTTGTTGGCCCCTGTGCAAATTATAGTGGTATGAAGCCTGGTCCACTGGGTACATGCATGCTGACATAATGAAACTAGCTCTCAGAGCACTGAAGAGCAAGCTCCTTCTGTCAGCCTAGTTTGGCCAATTGATGCAGTTACAGTGATTTCCTCTCTCCATGGAGTGGTGTACAGTCCTTAGTGGTTCTGCTTAAGAGGGAGATGCTGGAGTGATTCACACCTCAGTAATGCCTCCAAAATGCAGGAGACACTGAAGATGCCTGCTGGGGTTTGTGTCTGTGTGATTCTTCTGCTGCAATACAGTAGTGGCTGCAGTTACCACTGGGCAAGTGCAAATTAGTTCAGATAGACCTTAAATGAGAAGCAGACTATCTTTAACAGAGATATAGAGATAGTAGATGAGAGAAGTTACTGAAGGCTTTCCCAACACCATATTATACAACATCTAGAGTGGCAATTAAACACGTTAATGCAATAGAGAGGTTAATTGAAAAATACATGGAAGAGCATAATGATATGATTAGCAAAGGAGCTGCAGAGTTCTGAAGTGTGTTGGCAAGTAGAGACCTGGCTTTGGAATCACCTTCACCTGATCAGGTCACTTCTAACACTGTTATTTCATGGGTTTTTACATGGTCTGCTCTTTGTGGAACACCCAAATATGATTCACCGCAGGTATTTTCTTCTGCAACTTCTAAAATTTACCATGCGATCATAGAATCATTTCTGTATTTCACTTTATGTAAAACGCTATTTCACTAACAACATGTTTAAAGCACATGATAAAAAAAAAAAGAGACTGAAGTTATTAAAGTATTTCATTTATATGGTACAGTGGGTGCTTGTGGAGGGGTAACATGTAAAATCATTATGCCGTGGGAAATAAAATTGCACTGGCAAATTGTACTAGCAGTAGGTTTAAAACTGTTCACCCATCAGCAGGCAGCACAGAAATGCTGTGTCTGTTTACAAGGTTCTTTCATGTGTCTATCTGATCTGCAGAGAAATCACTATGCCTTTAACGTTGCTATGACTCAGTATTAACAGTTACAATTGTGTGTTTGCAACACCAATGAATTCTTAGGTGATAATATACTGGAGATAACACTTTCCACTTTTCAGTTTAGTGGACAATGCCTTTATAGAGACGCCTCTTAGTTTTTCTAAGGTTTAGTACATGAGATTGGAGGTACTATCACGTAGTCTTGTAATAAGATAGGGTTTTGCTTTTTTTTAAACTCAACTGTTTCATGTATTCATGTAATGACAATTTTTTTGAAACTGAAGAAGGAGAAGAAATAGCTAGTGGACTTTAAATTGAGATTATTACATGTATATTTATATGACTTTAGTCACTTATTTACATGTCAGACATGGATTCAGACTTAGTTGTATGTGTGAATGAGTCCATATTTAGAAGATTTTATCACAGTTAAAAGTTGTTCTGTGTAGCTTCTGTTAAGCACTGATAAATACACAGAGCCATGCTACCATTCTCTGAAGTTAGGCTGCCATAACTGTTGACTCAAATATAAATTCCTGGTCACTTTCCTGATTTCAGATACTTGGTACTAGGCAGCTCTTCTAAAATCTGCTCATTGGAAAGTTAGGCAGTAACCTTCAGGTCAGCTCCCATTTCGAGGTGATTGATCCTTGAGGAAACAATGAAGTTATTAGACAGTGAAATATGCAAATTGACTGAAGTCAATCAGGATGTAAGAAAAGTATGTATCTTTCTGAAGGGAAACTGGGTGCTGGGGTCTGAGGCAGCATATATCTGAGGCAAAAAACAATGCAAAAGATTCTAAGATTTAGGCCAAAACTTGTAGTCTGGGTATGACGCTTCAAGAAGGCAACATGACTCCGGGCAATCCTACATGTTTTTGTTTAATATTATAAATCTGCATCCTGTTCTTCTCATTTGCATGGCCTGTTTATTTCAAGTGTGTCTTCCTGTATCTCTGAGTCACAGAGAGGTAATGGTTCATTTTGCTTCAGTCTGAAAATAATCAAAGAAAGTAATCACCTTTACAAAAGATAGTCTAGTTTTTGCATGGTAATTAACTATAGATAAATGGTAGCCATTGACTCTGCTGGCAGATGGTGGCCATTTTGCACAGGGACTAACATGAAAGCTGACTTTTTTGCATGACTAGCAAAAAATCATATCCTAGTACATGTAAGTGTGATAAAATAATTCGGTAGGGTTCTTGCAAGTATGATTTATAAATGGATCTCTGTTTCATTTCTGCAGTGGAATGATCTAGTATTTGAGGAGGAACAAGCTGGATATCCTAAGCTGAAGCCTTCCTCCCTTCTATGTTCTCTGTATTCTATTTTCTTGTTCTTTCTCTCACCTCATTATAACTGAGTCTTGTATTTCTTTTGGAGTGATGTGCTTCCAGCTTGCATAATAGTTATCCCTTGTACTTGTGCATACATATTTTCATGAAAGAGTGTGTATACATAGCAAAATTAGTGCCTGTGGCAGAGGTAATGGGCTTGTGTGTGCTTACATACATATCTGTGCCTATTTCAGAAATAACTAAGTTCTACATGTGCATACTGCTGATTTAGACTAAAAGCCTGTGATGAAATATCTGCAACAACTCCTTTTTTCTTTTTTAAATGTTGCCTGCCAAATGGTGAACAATAATTGTTTCATAGTCTGTTTTATTTATCACTGCCTGAAAACCTCGTATAATCCACAAAGTCATTATAATGGAGAAATTAAGTTTAATACAAACTATGTTGGCTCTTACTGTAAAAAAAAAAGTAGATATCTAAGTCTAACTTAATTCATGTGTAACTTTTTTAGTTACACTAAATATGGGGGTTTTTGTCTTCTTTGATGTTATGATCCTGGTTTTACTTGTCACTAACAGAAAATTATGTAGAACTTGACTTTTGTTCATGATATACATGAAAATCCTATCTGTGCACTGAATGTTGGAAAATTGAAACTACAAAGCAGTGCACAGCAATGCAATGATATTTCTATTGCTAAATTCATTTTTGTTTTCTGACATGGTTTTCTCATTTAGTACTTTGATGTAAGAAGGATTCTCTGTGGAAGAGTGGGATGAAATATTCTGGGACTCTCATTACTTTTAATCCTTGAAAATCCTCTACCTAAGTACAATTATATTTGCTTACAACACTTTAAAACTGGAAGTATATATTCAAGATAATAATATGTTATAACTGACAATCAGCAACCTTGTTGAGTGATAAAATTTTGTATTCTTAGTGGAATTTCTTTTATTTTCTCTTTTGATAGACAGATGTTGTGGGCAAAAAAGAAGAATCAGTTTGTGGAATATTACTTAGTTTATTGTCAATTATCATAAACTTTTATTTATTGAATCTGATGCTAAAAGTAAACACTTAGATAAATATGCCTCAGTTTCCCTCTGCTCCCCTCTTGCTGGTCCCCAGCCTCCTCACTATACACCACAGTCAGTCTCTTGGTCAAGGCAATGGGTTTATTTTGTAATGGTTTCTTTGCTTCAGCTCTCCCTTGCTTCTTATACAGCTGCTCAGGCTGCAGTCCTCTCAGAGGTGACCTCCTCCTGTGTCCCCCCTCTGTCCCTACTCAGACAGCTTTTTGCACCAGCACTAACTGGGTGCCTCTGCCTGCCCTCTACTCAGGCATCTCTTTCCTCTAGCCATGCTCAGGTGCTCTTTGCTCTTTGTTCCAAGTGTCTCCTCCTGTTCTTCCATGTCCCTTTTTCCTTCTCTGAAGGAGGCAGAAGCACCATGTGCACTCTGGTAGGCACCATTTGGCATGTGATAGTGGGTCTGCTCTTGTCCAGCTGAGGCTGGCTCAGGAAAGCCCTTGAACCTGCTCAGCACAGGCTGCCCCAGACTGCCAGGCTCACTCCAACACTGGCCAGATATGCACAGTGCAGAGGATAAATGCCACAAGGAGGGTAAAAGTCAGGCTGCCCACGAGCACACTGCATTATGGAGAAACAGTCTTCTGTATCTTATTCACTCTTCATTTCTGAATGAAAAGCTCGGTCACTAAGACTCCATAAACATCTTGCATGCATTCTTATTTTCTGTGTTCTTTTAAGAAAGAATAATAATGGAACATACTTTTAATTTGTCTCATCTCTTCTTCAACACTACCCGATTTTGAATTTTCCCCCTTTTTCTTTGTAAAAACTTGTCTGTTTGTCTCTTTTCCTGTCTGTAACTTTCATGTTCCCTTTTTTATTTCCAGTAGAATTTGATACATACCAAACACAAAACAGTTGTTTCAAAAATAGTTAAATGTTTTTCCTCCTGTCAGAAAAATGTTAATGTACTCAATTTTTTGAATGTGGAGATTGTACCTTCCTTTCATCTGAAATCCCAGGGAAGCAAAGGAATGTTTTAATTTGTCTTCTCCGCTCAGTCATCTAATTTGGGGTTTATCAGAATATTTGGTACTGAAACCACTGAAAAGTAACATTAGTGATTGAACTATACTGTGCCACATCCTCTCACTTTGTTCTCCTTTATTGTTATCTGCATTTCCATGTCTTCCACTGTTGTGTAATCATTTCCTCATACCTCCATTGTCCGCTTTACTTTCTTTCATTACTATTGCTCTTTGCATGGTCTCCTCCCTTGCCTCCTTAGGAGCTTAGTGTCACCTTTTGAACCCCTCCAGTGGACTACTGACTGCTTGTCTCATCTCAGTGAAATGACAAAATGTGGTGCTTCCAAGTAAGCATGGCAGCCTTCTGGTGGTGCCAACTCGAAGATACCTGTTGGGACTGGCAAAGTGAACAGAGCTTGGTATAATCACCTACCTCCAGTTCCTTTTAAGAACTGGGAACTGGAACATGGAATAGCTTATTTTCACAGAGCTTCCCTAGAGATGTCATTACAGCCTTCTGGTGGGATTCATGGAAAATTTCTGAACAACCTTCACACGTACAAATCATGAATTGCTGTTTGGACAGATGTGTCCTGAATAACTTCCTTTGTCTTTCAATAGATCTAGTTTTGTATCAAATGTCTTTTCTAATTATGCTGAATATTTTGTCACTGCATCTTTATTAAAGTACTTTTGAAATGGAAATCAAGTTGATTTAGAGAACACAGTCATCAATGAAAAATTTTTAGAATTGGTATTTTAATACCAAAGTAATACTAAATATCTTTAAAATATGGCTAAATTTGCTTCAGTGTGTATGCTGTGGAACCTCAGTGGTCACTTTTTCTTCAAAAAAATGGAAGCACTGGTACGCACTTTCCCTTTTTAGAAGGCTGTTATTTTGCTCACTTTACCCTCTGAACACAGGGGTTATTCTTTCCTACTGACTGATCAACCTACCAGTATTTTTTTTTCAAAGCTACTAAAATTTGTATGCATGTGCCTCTTTAAGTCTATTCCTGTATTACTTTACTTATCCTTTCAGAAACAAGACTAAATTTCATTATGGAGGCATTTCCAATAGATATATTTTGGTATGAAATTAGTTATGTCTTTTTTACGTGTAATGTCTTGTATCCAGATATCCCCTCTAACTGCAGATGGAGTTGAAATTATATCTCTGGCTAAAAACTGTTCACATTATAGGCTACTTGGAGTTGACTGATCTGTGTCTGATTAACGTGAAACACCAAATAAGAGACAGAAAGAGTGGTGAGTTCCCAGTACATACTGCACCAGATTATTACAATACGAAACTGTGCGTTAATTTACATTTGTCCATACTAACTTGTAGTGAGCTGTAAAAACAGCATTTTGCTATTTAATTGTTCTGGGAGGCAGGTTTTAGCTTCATGTTTCCTAATATTTTCTTCGCAGTTCCTGGAGAGAATGATGCCTCTGAAGGAAGTGTTTAATCCTGCCATCAACCTTGCATCATCCTGTATCTAAGCATCTGTTTTATACTTTAATGTGTTCTTTTTATCCTTTACTGTCTTCTTTCCTTTTATGTATTTGTAGAAAGCCTTATTATTCTTCACTATATTGCTTGCTGTCCCCTCTGATACTCTGCTTTTCTCCTGTGTAATTTTCTTTTTTCACTCCATCTAGCTCCCAACATATATTTTTCCTTTAAATCATTTCTTCTTGATGGTTTTAGTTGCATCTACACTGCATTTTTCATCAATATTTCTTCTGTTGCCTCTTTACTTTTGCCATTTAGTCATCTTGGGATTTTTGTCCCCTTAAAAAGGATGCTGTTCCATTAGACATTTGTTAGTACATCTTTGAAACAAATCAATTCTTTCTCCACGCATTTTTCCTTTAAAGTTAATTCTTGACTTTGGTCATCTACTATTTCTTTTGTCCTTAGAAACTTGTGATTTAAAAATTTCTCACTGGTTTGTTACCCTTTACATTCTTCTTCACTTGAATTATGATGTAAGAATTGAATGTGTTCTGTAGACTTGTGTTTTCTTCCTTAATGTGTGGGGCATCTGATTGCAAGAGCAGTCCTGTAGTCTGAGTAAGTTCCTTGCAAATATGGGAGGAGTGGAGACTAACAGAGACTTGTCAGCCTTCTGATGCTTGGTCTGTCCTGTACCATTATGGCCTTTAGTGTGATGTGATGACATATTAGTTTATGCTGGCCTCCAGCCATCCATGACAACACTTACATTTCCTGAACCACCCCTCCCATGCCTGAGGCTCTGAAGAACGTGGCACAGTAGTGCCATGAGCTGATTCTGTGATAGTTGTGGAAATTCCTTTTTATGCAGAGGGAATTTCCAGTGATCCGGTTAAACTACTTTTATGTCTTTTAAGCTGGACTTATGCTTACTTAATTTAGAATTGATTTTTGTATGCATTTTCTACGCTGCCTACTGTACTGGGACTGTGATTGAGGACTTCAAATAATGAAAATGGGATCATGACAAGACGTGAGATTTGGGCAAACAACTTTCCTGTGACATTTTTCATATGGGTTTGCTGATGGGCAACTCAGGAGAAAATTGTCACCTTAATGGCATTATAATAAAACTAAGTTCTTATGTTTTTTTAAGCCTCCTATGTGTATTAAACTAATTCTGATTTTCTCTACTGAAATCAATATAGTTGTTGTATTACCAGCTTTTTCAGAAAAGCAAAAATACCACTGTAGAGAAAGTGTGAGGTGTTCTTTTTTCTTCAGTGAGACACAATACTTTCCTCTGAAAACATTACCTTAATATTTAGAATGTTGATAGTGCAACATAAATTTCACTACCATAAATCTTTTTGTGTATATCTGTACCTAAATGTGTGTTTAATGTTATATTACAGTGTATCTGACAGTGATTTACTGTAGGAACCTGAAAAAGCAATTGTAAATGTAAGGTTCTGTTCACATATAATATGCTTGATGTCCATAATCCACTATACTACAATACTTACAGATCAATGAAAAAATTACACCATATAGTATATCTCCTCTTGCATTGTACAGAGCAATAGCAAATTTGGTCTAAGTTCTTCAGGTAGTGTTAAGTGACACAACATTTTGTACAACCACAAACATACAGACCTGAACTTTGTCTGTCACTACAGTACATGTCTTTGTGCTTTGCTGATTGTGATCCCTTCAGAGCTTCATAGGGAAATCAGTGTATGGCTAATTCCTTTTGAAAACAGATCTCACTGTAAGTCTTAATTCTAGTCTAAATGCAGTATAAGCATGTAGTAAATATTTCATCTTTTGAAAGATCAGCAAAAATTCAATTTAAACTAGATATGTGTTTTGATAGACAGAAGAGGTTCAATGAAAGTGGCACTTTTTGATTTAAGGAAGACTCTGAGAGTGACCTGACTGTTCAGTGAAAAGAATACGTCATTTGTCAGGGCTGAAAGTGCTGGATAAATTACTGTGTTTTACTAGCTATGCAGAAGTAGATGCACCTTTTTAGTCAGTCATTGGTATTATTCTTCTTGCATCATACTATTTGAATTTGATGTTGCTTTCGGGGGACACTGAAGGCAAATTATGCCCATAATTTTTGTCTGCCTGAAATTCTGTGGTACCATGTTCTCTGTTCAGATATTTCACATGCCTCTGTGGATCTTTTTTGTTCCTTGATGAGCCATACTCGTGAAAAGTGAGTACTACTTGAGAAGAATTTCTGGGTTTTGATATTATTATTACTTTTAGTCCAGTAGGACAACTCATCCAATGTGGCAGTGAAGACATTTGAGGCTTAAACTTTGTACTGTATGAAAAGGTTCTTCTCAGTCATGCATTACATCAATGAAAAATACATCTTAGAAAGCCAACTCCATCCCTGCCAGTTGCCCAGGTCTGAAGAGGTTTCTTATGGAAAAGAAAAAGATTAGACATAGATTTCACTTTCACCAGTATGTAGCTGAAAGTATTACATTCCTTCTCATTCTGTTTATAAATCCTCATAAAGCCATTGTTTGCAGATCTAATGAAGAATCACTGACTGGTTGAGGTTGGAAGGGACCTCTGGAAGTCTTTTGGCCCAATGCCTCTGCTAAGAGCAGGGCCAACATAGAGCGAGTTGCTCAGAGCTATTTATGCCCAGGACTATTCATGAAAATGACATTGATTTACTACATCAAGGGAAGTCTCCCATTCTAAAGTAATTTTACTCAGATAATGAGTGTCACTGTCATTCAGCAGATAAAGGATTTTAAAAAACAAAGAAGAAGTCCTAGTTGGCATATGGTTCTGTGAAAGAAAAATCAAAATATTATAGAAGATTTAAGCCAGCTTTGCACCACATGATCCAAGAGTTGTCAAGAGGACAAAAATAACCGTTTGGAACTAAGAAGGTTAATTTTCAGCTACTTTAGAATTCTTACAGTTCTTCATATGAATGAAGTTTCAGCCCTTTATAGCAGTGCAACTCTGTCATGGAATTCCATGTCAAGATAGCCTCACAGCTGATGGATATCTTGCAGTAGCAAGTTTAAGAATCTCTCTTAACGATATGGTAGTTGCTCTGGTTCAACAAGTTTCACAGCATTAGCTTTCAAATCTGTTACTACTTTCTATCTGTCTGTCAAGATCTATTTTCATCTTGCCATCACTTCACAAGGACTGCTTTCTGAGCAAGGCAGCTATCAATGCAAGAACCTTTCTTTTGTTACTATGATGATAAAATGTTTCCTTGAAAGTGTGATGTTTTTTTCCCATTTATTTTTCAAATTTTCTTTTTTCAAGTTTCCTTCCTATGCATGAAGGTGTGCATACTGTACAAAACCTTGGTTCTGTAGCATAGTCTGGCTTTTTAAAAGAGTGCACAAGATGCTTAGTGATTTTTCTATGCCTAAAGTTTATTTTGATAAGTGGAGTGTGAAATAGGAGTAGTGATCTATTTTACTTAAGTTAATAATATATGTTATTATAGAAGAAGGTATTTCTGATTGACTTCCCATTCTTAGAGCAAGCATCATCATGGAATGAACTGAATCATGCAGAAACAGTTTTTCTCCAACTGCTGTCCTTGAATTTTTATTCCCAAACAGCTGAATGTGTAGACAAGCTCTCAAGTTAAAAAGTCAGTCTTCGTGCTGTTATCCATTCTCCTAAAGTGTTTATGTGTCTGGGGGACATAATGTATATGGGCTAGATAGCTGAGATGGTGAAGTACATAAGGCATCTGTTAAATCAGATGGAAAGAAAATAAAACTATTTTCAATGGCATCAGTCTGAGAAAAAATGGTCCACTTCTCTGTAAAGGAGACACTTGCTCTTTTAGGAGTGTTTATCAAACACAATAGTATAGAGTTCTTGTTCAGTGCTGATGGATTCTATGGAAAAAATATAGTATATATGTTGAAAAAGTGAATTCCTTTTAGTTTTATTTTTTTGTTTGGTTGGTTGGTTTGGTTTGGTTTTCTTGTTGTTTTTTTTCCCTGAGGAAGGGAGAGTGCCCCATTTACTTCTTATGCCATCTTTAAAAACTAAAAACACCATTCTCCATTTCTGTTAATATATGAGTTAATTTATTTCCATAATGAGTCAATTTATATCAATGACATCACACAGAAATGTGACTGACAGCAAATCATTCCTTCTTATCTTGGAGCTTCATTGCACATAATCTAAACTGACCTGGAACTTGAATGTGAACTGATGTGTGTAGTTGTGTTGGAATAAGTAATGATACATTGTAAAATTCATATAAGGTCAGAGTAAAAATCCACCTTCTGTTGTCCACCATATGCATTTCATAAGTTTTTGTATATGCTGCAAAGTCTAGTCTTCTCCTGGGTTTTCGAGAAGAAAAGTTGAGCCTTTAAATCATAAATTAATTTGATTATGTTATACTCCAGTTTCTCAGAGGAACAGGTAGAAGCCAATGTAAATCAGACTGGCTACACTGACATCAAAACAACTCTGTTCATTTATAAAATTTAAGAAACTGTCTAAAATATGTCTTGAAGTTGTTCTTGTTTGGTGTTTGATCCTTCTTTGTTAAAAGACTGATGAACCTTATAGTCTGGCTCAGACTCTCGTTAAGTTTGTGTCATTGAGCTGTTTGTAAAATGATCAGAATCTATCTAGGCCTGAAAAGTAATTCACATTTGAACCACATAGAACTTCAAATCTGGTTTTTTTATGAAGCTTTGGTTCAGAAAAATTATTTCTCTTTCTCTGGAGACTGGTATTTCTCTCCTTGTAGTTTTCAAAGCACCAGATTTTTCTAAATGGGCATTCATGCCTTCATTCAGAAAAAGAGTCAGATTTTTAAAATATTTGATTTTTTAAAAAATATTTAACAAAGATTTTAAAAATACTTTTATGATATCTAAGATCTTCTGTATTTTCATCTGTGTATATACTGAGGAAATACACCGGAAAGAAGCACATGGAGAAGTTCTGCCAGTTGAAGACAAGCATCTGCTCTTATGAGATTAGTTAAAAAATATCTGGATTCCAAAGAGGAGACCTTCAATAAGATTTTGGCTAACTTCAGGAAGCAATGCTTCTTGAAATCTGATAGATTTTACCATGTGGACAGCAGCAACAGTGCAGCTCAAAGTCCCATCAGCTGATTTGTAAATTGCTCTCTATAATGTAATGACTTTAATGCATAGATAGACCCAGTTTGATGTGCATTTTTAGGACATTCTTATACCCAAGAGCAAGTTATATTTCATTTTCACTAATTAAATCTTTGCTTATTAATTTGAATTTGAATCTAAGGCATTGACATTCATAATTTTAACATGTTGATTGGCTTGATTGTATGATTGCTTTGTGGGAAAGGAGGAGGTTTTACAATTATGTTTGTATTTGGATTTAATTTATATGATAAGTTAAGTATGAGACTTATAGAGAGCAATGTGAGGAATGTTTTATTTACTTTTCCAAAGACTGTGAGTACATACAACATCCAAATTTGATCTTAGTAAAACAAGTTCAGAAAATAAGGCATAACTCGATGCTAATTGTTTCCTTTAGTAGCATCTTCCATCTGGTTATTTGCTAATTCTAAACTTAAATCATTTCAGTAAGCATTACTTGATTTCTGGTCGTATTTTTCTTTTCTCTGATGTACATAGTGCATATAATATCTTTGTATTGCTTTACTTATGTATTATCAGTGTCCTATTCATGTGAAAGATTACAGATTTTAAATTTTTTAGGTTGTGTGTGTTTGCCAAAATGAATGCATTTTCTTCAGTGTCTGAGAATCCATAGAAAAGACATAATAATTTAGCTTTTCCATCTGGACAGATACGACATATTCTTTCAATCTGTTGATGTTTTGTATTCTTTTTCTTTTTTTCCTGTGGTGCCAAAGCAGTGCTTTGAGTGAGGAGTCATAAGATGCTATAACAGACAGATTCTAGCTGTTCATAAATAGTGCCTTTCACTACCAATTGTAATAAGAGAAAAATGTGATGCCTCAGCCATATCAGATGCATACTTTTATTTCTAAAAATTACAACTCTGGACAGATACCTTCTGTCTCTCTATGCAGAAGAGGTTACTTGTCATTTCCCCACCATTTTGCTAGTGGAAAAATTTGTATGAATGCTGTCACATTTATTTCAGGAAACATTATCCAAGTTTAAGTTAATATGGCTGTTGGGGGTAGAGCAATTATGCTTTTATTTGTTTTATGTGTATGAAAAACAACCTTAGAATCTATTTGGGAAGCAGAGTAACTCCCCTTTCAGAGCTGGTGGCATCACTCAGGAAGGGTATATGACTGTATCACCTAAGATAACTTTCTTTCCAGTTACACATGAGGAAATCTGAAGGAAACTGGAATATTGTATCTTAATTCTGTGGTTGATTAAGACACATTGAAGAACTTCTATTTAAATACATATGGTAATTGGAGAGGAATTAAAGTGGTATTTAACATGGGACCTTTGTATTCTCAATAACCTTAGAAAGTTTTTGTGCCCACGACTGCAGACCAAATGATGATCTGTTTCTTGTCTTAGTGTGGCAATGAAGGAGGGAGGAGGGAAGGAAGCAACTAGTACAGTATGTATGAGAAATTTTGACTATCAGAGTTGTAGGAATAATTGGATGCTGATATATGTGCTTTTTTAAAGTGTAAGGTTGTACCTGATTTGGCTGGGGTAGAGTTGATTCTCTTCACAGTGGCTGATACAAGGCTGTGTTTTGGATTTGTGCTGAACACAGGGTTGATAACACAGAAGTGTTTTTGTTACTGCTGAGCAGGGCTTACCCACAGCCAAGGCCTTTTCTGCTTTTCATGCTGCCACAATGGGGAGGAAGTTGGGGGTGCTTGGCAGGTTGGGAGGAGACATAGCCAGGACAGGTGACCCAAACTGACCAGAGGGTCATCAGACACATGATGCATCATATATGGCATCATGCTTAGTATATGAAGTGGGGGGAAGAAGGAGGTAGGGCAGGCATTTGTAGGGATGGCCTTTGTCTTCCCAAGTCACTGTCACCTGTGACGGAGCCCTGCTCCCCTGGAGATGGCTGAACACCTGCCTGCCCATTGGAAGCACTGAATTAGTTCCTGGTGTTGTTTAGCTTGTGTGCACAGCTTTTGCTCTGCCCATTAAACTATATTTATCCAACCCATGAGTTTTCTACCTTTTACCGTTTGGATTTTCTTCCCACTTGTGCTGATGGGGGAGTGAGGAAGCAGCTGTACAGGCTTGGTTGATGGCTGAGCCTAAACCAGGACAAAAGTGAAACAAGTTTCAAGTCACACAGGGCCTAGCTGAAATGGTTTAATTAAAGTCCAAGTAAAATTATGGCGGAAATCTTAGAGAAACTTAAGAGTGGCCACTTAGAGCAGGGACTAACTTGCTTTGGTAAAGAAACAGCATTTGTGTTGTCCAGTTGTAGCAAATTTCACATTCACTTTTCAGTGTTTTCCTGTAATTTTTGTAAGATTTACAGGTTACTAAGATTCTCTGGTAAGAATTGCATTGCAAGTAGAATTTGAGTGATTACTATATGGATATGATAAAAGTAGTGGAGGGATGACTTAAGCATATAGTCTGTAGTAGCAACCCGCTGCAGAAACCATTTTACTACAGGTCCTTAAAACCCCTTTGTCTGCTGTGGAGTAAAGCAGTACTTCATGACTAACCTCTGGAGTGGAAGATATATTTTTCTTCCAGATGAAATTACAGCAAATGAGGTACAGAAGTTAAACCTAGGGAGATTGGCAATCTCAGTGTGTCTGTTGGTCATGATGAAAGTGGAAGTCTAGCTGAAGCTGCTGAAGTAAAATGCTGTCTAAAAGTGCAGCTTAGTTCTTTTGTGTTAACCTGGTCAATAAGATCACTCTGAGTGCTTTCATTTATAAATCTAACCTAAACCGGTCTATAAGATACACCCACTTGCCAGGTGAGAGAATGTATCAGTTTGGAAAAATGTGGATTGAGAAAAGGGCATGCATTCTTGATGTAAAGACGGCACAACACTGGAAGAACATGTTTGTACATGGAAAATACAGAGAGGAAGCCTAGAAAGATTTAATTACAATCCACAGAAGATGCATAATACTTGCAGAAAATTTCGTCAGTGGGTTGTTTGCTGTTTCTGAAAATATTTATCCCACGTCTATAATGTGTATAATGTAATATGTCTGTTGGCCAAGTTTGCCTCTCAGATAGTATTCACATTTCAAAGAAACTTGAATGTATTTAAGGAAACAATTCAGCCTAAAATATTCTTTTTCAATTTCATAAATCTCTTTTATAGATTAATCTGGTGACTCAGGAGAGGAAATGAAAGGTTAATTACACTTCAGTGTTGTTGTTTTAGAACAACTCTACCTCTACCTGTTGTATTGTTCAGTCATCTTACACGTAATCCCATTTTTCATAAACTTATCAGCAGTCAAATATATGACACCTCTGTATTACTTAGCAGAAAATGGTTTTAAATAGCTTCTTCATTTGTTCAATGGCCTACACTTTCCTGATGTGTGTTTAATCCTCATGTGTCAGTTTCCTAGCTACAAAACAGGGAGGATAAGACCTTTTTTCCTCTCCTTCCTGTGTCTCATCTGTCTATACAGGTTGCCCTTGGCAAGAAGAGTTTCCTTTGTTCTATGAGTGAAACCTAGAAGCATTAGGGTTCCTACCTTGATATTTCTAGGCACGTGCCACTTCTCTGAAAGCATGAGTAGTCCCTCACTTATAACTTGGAGGGGAACTTTCTGTATCACCTAAGCTTTAGCTTCACATTTGGCATTTAAAAAGAATTTTCTTCTCCCTCATAGGTTTCCCCACACACTTTTTCTGTGTTCAGCTGGTAACACAGATGTATCAAGTGCTAAATCAAATATAAAGTGTTTATCTTTTCATCTCTGTTAGTAAACTAATAGTCAGGTGTTTCACATAGCATACTGTAACTTTCTGTTACTTATGCTTGGGGTTTGGGCCTTCAGCTGGAGGGTGGCAGTGACATTTTTCTTAGATGAATTAAAGGGTAAGACCACAAAAAAGTTAAAATGTAAAAAGGCTTCTTGCTTATAGTCTGTTTGACATGAGGTTCATGAAAGGTGAGAATAAAGCACATTAATTAGTGGCTAATAAGTAAACCACTGACTTGATAGATAGGAACTCTGAGACTTCATCAAACTACCCTCACAAAACCTCTTACAAAGGGACTAATTTACAGGGCTGTAGACAGTAACAAAGTATTTCTGTAATTATGTTGAGAAAAGTCCCTTGTTCTTTGCTGCTGTCACTGAGAGTAGTAATTCATAATCTTTTAGGAAGACTTGTTTTTGTTTTGTTTATTCACAGCAAAGTTTTTTGCTCTCTGATGACATGACATGCATGGTCCTTTTCTGCTGTCAGCAATTAAGAGGTGGCCTCAACTGAGCAAAAAGGCTTTGTGACATAGGGAACATTTGCCTGAAATGCTCCCATGTGAGCCATGGGCTTGGTTACACGCTGAACGGGTGAAAAAAACTCGACTTTTGTTAGAATGACAGGCAAGCAGCAGAAGCAGTTTAACCCAAATCCTTTTGTAGATATTGGAAAGTCATAAGCCTAGAGATGACACTGGCACATTCAACATGCTGTGTGATCTGGGACTCTGTTGCTTGTATCACTGTGTGAATGTGTGTACAGTGTAAACATTTTATGAAGTGCAGTTTCTGATCCATCGGTCTGTCTGGGCAAGAATGTCCCTTGATACTAAAAAGAACAGCAATCAGGACAGAATTGGTCAATGCGGCATGTCTAATGGTAGGAAGATATTTGAAAGACTCACTACAGACACAATAGGCTCTCTAAATAGCCTCTTTGCACCCGGAGTCTTATTGCAAACAGGTTCATTAAGGAGAGACATTCTGACACACAGCATCACAGTAATGAAAGTAGCTCTGTTTTTCTAATATTGTGTCTTGCCACTTCAGTTATGCTGCTGGTACAAGATTTCCCTTGTGTTGTTGTATATTTCTCTAGAAAAAGAATCACTCTTCATAGAATATACAATTATTTTGTACAGGAATATATAACTCATACCTAAGAATCTGTCCTTCCTGTTTATGTGCACTAGTGCAAAAATAATTGGCAATCACATCTTCAAAGCCAAAAATGCTTTTACCTTTGATTTGAAAGGCTTATATATGTTAAAATGGTTATAACACAAAATATATATATACATACAGTTGTAATATACTTCCATGAATATACAAAATCAGATAAAATGTTGTTCATGACCACTTATAAAATGAATATTAGTAAACTTTTTTCCCCATGAGGTACCATGGTTTGTTTTACTTCTTTTCTTTAGGCACTGAAGTATAAGTTCATAGGGAGGAAAATCAAAAGGTTATAGTTTATCCTACTTTACATATAACTGGTGTGTGACTTAAGGTGTTGGATTGGCTTAATGTATACTTTGAACATTATGACCATGGGGGGAAAAAAAGGTAATATTGGTTTAAAAGTGGATATGGAAAATTTAATGTGCTCAAGTGGGAACAATGGCATATTAAAAAAAAAAAAATTCATGACACAGATCTAATAATTCACTTGCCCCTGTAGGAATGGGGTATCGGCTCTGATGCTGCTTGGTAGTTTATTTTTATATACGCTCCTGGTCCCTGCTGTATATCCTTCGTATGGGTTCCAGAGAAAAGAAAGAAAATAACCTGTAGGGAAATCAGCTTAGAAACCTTTCATTAAATACATTGTGTTTCATATCATGTCGTTCACAAAATCTCCAAGAAAGATAGAAAGTGTTATCAGACTGCATGTGTAAAATACTATATTTGAATACTATAATTTGCTGTAAGATTAAGGACCAAGGGTATAGACATATTCGTTATTTCATTATTCACTTATGCTTGATGGATAATGCTTCAGGGGTTCTTTTCATTTTTTCTTGCCTAGCACAGATATGCAGTTTTAACTTTTTATTTGATGCTGCAGAAAACATTCCTGTTCCCCTAAGCTTTACTGTCCTGCTTGCTTGCTTTTTAGTGGTGTAATTATTCTTTTGGAGGGGTATTAAATTTCTTCTAAGTTTGTTTATTTGTTTGTTTGTTTGTTTCACAGGCACATGCATTGGTTTACAAATAGTTATATTTTACCATATAAAAGAAATTTAAAATTACTTTTTTTGGCAGAAATAGAGAAATGGTCTATTTGTGGTTGCAAGTAATTATTTGTTTTGTCTCAAGATAAGAACATTGTAATAACTTCTATTAATCTGTATTGAAAAACAGGGCTGTCAGAGTATGTTTTATAGGGCCTCAAAAATTTGTCACTATTTTTTTGACTGTTCATGAAGCATAGCTACATAAAGCAAAATTTGGCCTGGGAACAGCACATAACAAAAGTTCATCGAACAACAAAAAGAAAACTTAATTTGTTGAATACATTACGGATTTTTTTGTCAAGTATTATTACTTGTTAAATTGTGCATTTTCTTACATAGATATAATGGATGCAGAAATTCAACTGCATTTGCACAAAAGGTGATGTTTGTACTACTGTTGTTTTAGTTTGTGGCAGGCCTAAAAATGTCTTGGTCTTGTGCTGGTGTTACTGACAATTAGCATCTTACCTTTTCCCTATTTTTCTTCCCTCTTTTCCCTATCTGCTTATATATAAGTAGATTTCACTTCTCATTATGCCTAATTTAGTATTCATCAGAAGCTTTCATACATAAGGAGTGGTACAAACTATAGCATTTTGTCATTCCAAAGACCACATGCTCAAACTCCACCTAATTCTTGCAGAAAAGGTGACTCCTCTGCCTGTTAGCTCCTCTCTGGCTGACTGGTACTTCCTGCCATGTAATTCTGTAGCTGTACAATGTAGTTTGAGTCCCTCCTTGTTTTCTTCATTATATATGCTACAGAAAAGAAAATAAAACCAAAAATGGTGTTCCAACATATATGGGAGATATTTTGTGACCTCTCAGCTGTCCTGGGCCAGAAGATTGGTATCCTTTGAAGAATAATCATGACAGATGAAAATGGCAGTAGTCCCCTCATGCCTCCAGAGCTTGTTCCCCCACAGAACTAATACCACTGAATTCTGTTTAACCAAGTGTTTGTCATTGTCTCAGTTACTGAGTAATTTCCATGACTTCTCTCTTTAGCCATCTGTATTGTTAAATCGTTGCAATAGAAATTAAATGCCATAGAAGTTGCTACTCAGGTATTAGCACTTTTGTAGCACTCTATCTACGACTTGGAAAGACATGAAATCTTTTTCTTCTGTTTTTTTTTCTCCCCCTGTGTGGGTTTATTTTGCCTTTCATTGCACGAGGAAGGTGCTCTCCAAGAAGCCAGCCTTGCATATTGGGTTTAATCTAGTGAGACTCGGGCAGGTCTGGTTTCTTTTAGTTCCATATTTGTTTGCCAGCTTCCAAGGTTTCTTTGTTGAGAATGCACACACTTTTTCCTGCAGACATTGACTGTCTATAGTAATAGTTGCCTGCTAAAACAACCAGGAGAATTCTGAAACAGGTGCTTGGATTGCTCAAACTTTAACATTATATTTAGTCCAATATTTCTTTGAGAAAATGTGAGAAGGGAACTACCTTGAGGTACTGTTAACAATTTGTGCTAGTAAATAGACAAAAGCTGTGTTCTGTAATGTAGGTAGCTTAAATATTTGGTTTTTAAATATATTGTATTTCTTGTCCCAAAGCTATGTGATTCAAATCAACAAGTCATTCATACAAAGGGCTTGACCAGATGTACATAGATAAAAAGTATTTGTAACAATCTGTGTGGGTGTTTGGAGTCAGCAAGCTGGAATTACAAAATCATGGAACAATTGAGGCTGGCAGGGACCTCTGAAGTAATTTTGCCCAACCTCCCTCCTCAGACAGGGTCACTTGCATCCCCAGCATCCTGAACATCATGGTCACCGCAGCCTGCAGCCTTCACATTTCTAGTGATGCTACCTTTCCTTATTTGTGATTATGAGGTCTAGTACAGCACCTTTCTAGGTTGGCTCCTCTATCCCTTGGGTCAGAAAGTTTTCATCAGTGCTCCCCAGAAACCTTCTGAATTGCTTCTGAAATGCTATTTTGTTCCTGCAGCAGTTATCTGGGAAATTTCTCTTGCATGAGGGCCAGGGCTTAAGACTGTGATGCTCCTTCCAGCCATTTGTTGAAGTCTTCATCCACCTGCTCTTCCTGAAGGCAGCCTCCAATGGACATCCATTACAATGTCACCTGTATTGTCTTCTCCAGGCAGCTGGCCAAGCACCTTTCAGTGTGGACTGACAGCCTTCAGATTACATAAAGTGTGCACCTTTCCTTTGCAGCATGCTAGCAGTCTTTCTAAGAGTTAATTTAACAGCAGTGTTTTATCATGCAGTTATTGCTTTCAGACAAGTCACAGGAAGGCAGAAGGCTCTTTGCACTTGAGACAGCAACCATGATATTTTAATTTGTTTATTGCTACTGGTTTAGATTGTTTTTTTTCAATATAAGAAAAGGCAACTCTGTGTGCTTTTAATCCTTGTATAAAATTCAGCTCTGCTATGCTTACTAAGTGGTATTGACAACTGATGACAGAGATGGTGGGAAGTAATAGCTAGTGGTGATTATGCAGGCAGCTTTTCTTTTCTTACATTACTACCATTCTAATTCTCTCAACTCCTTCTATTTCCTGCCTTCCTTTCTTTCCATTCCTCCCTCCTCCATCACTCATCCTTCCTCTCTTTCTTATCTCTCCTCCTCCTCTTTTTTCCTCCTCTCCTCTTTGCAGAATTACAAAGTTACAGACTGCTTGAGTTTGGAAGCAATGAATCTCTGGAAGTGATCTGTCCAACCGGCCACTGCAGCTAGTTGCCCAGGACCGTACCCAGATGGCTTTTGAGTATCTTCATCTCTTAACACCACAGCCTCCCTGGGCAACCCGTGCCAGTGCTCTGTCACTCCCACAGGGAAAAACATTGTGATTCCTGATGTTCAGAAGTAACATCCCATGTTTCAGTTTGTGCCCTTCACCTCTGGTCCTGTAACTGGGCACCAATGAAAAGAACCATGCTCCATCTTCATTCTGCCTTCACATCAGATATTCAGATGCATTCCTGAGATCCCTTCTGAAACTTTTCTCCTCTAGGCTGAACATTCCTGCTTCTTTCGGCCCTTCCTGATAGCAGAGATGCTATCCTTAGCTCTTTTAGTGGCCTGTGTATTTCTATCTCATTCCAGGAAGCTCAGACCTGGCCTCTGGATTCAGCAGTGCTGAGTAGAGGGGAGGGATCACCCCCTCAGTCTGCTGACAATGCTTTATCCAAAGCAGCACACCATAACCCTTCTGTGCCACAAGTCACATTGCTGGCCAATGGTTAAGGTGGTTTCCACCAGGACCCCACAGATCATTTTCTGCAAAGCTGTTCCCAGCTACTTGTTCCCCAGCATACACTGCTGCAGGTGGTTGTTCCTCCCCAAACGCAGGACTTTGTACTTCCCCCTTTTGAAGTTTGTGAGGTTCTTGTTAGCCTGTTTCTCCAGCTTATTGAGTTTGTGCTGGATGGCAGCACAACCCTCTGGCATATCAACTGCTCCTTCCAGTTTTGTCTAATCTGCAAGCTTGCTGAGGGTACCCTCTGCTCCATACCCAGATGATTAATTAAAACATTAAACAGGATTGGACACAGTACTGACCCTTGCAGTATACTGCTACTGTTACCCTTCTTTCCATCCCAGTTTTTCTTCCCCTACTTGCCCCTTCACAATTTCTCTCATCCCCTTATACCCTTTCTCTCCTGCTTCACACTCTCCCTTTTCCTCTCTTTGCCCTTCCCTTCCCTTCTCCTTTTCCCCAGTTGATTTCCATCTGGTCCTAAGTTGTGAGGTCTTTGATAACACTTAGTGTTCATGCAGTGACTTGTACTGCTCACATCTTTGATTTAGGATGCTTGACTTAGGCACTACTGTATTACAGCAATCATCAGAACATCGGTGTGAATGTCTGCTTTACATATGCTGCCTTGCAGCCTGATTTAGAGAAACCAGGGGTTTAGCTACCTAGGCTGGGAGCAAACTTTTAATGAACTATTCAAGAATTCTGTGTATTGGCATTTTTCCAGATCTTTTTACATTATCTTTTCCCAGCACCTTGGTTTCCTTCCATTCCTTAATATTGCCAATGGTAGTCAAGACATTCTGAAAATTTTTGCATAAAGAGTGGGAACGGGTTAATGATTGGCCACTGGAACAACCAACTAAGTAGTTACTCTTTAAAAAATTCTTTGTTTGACACCGTATGGACTGGTGCTGCAGTAACACCAGGAGATTTGTTAAATTATACTGGAAAAAGCAGAGCAAGAGGAGCATCCTTTGCCAATTTTCCCCTATGTTTCTCTGTTTTGGAGATACACTAAAATTTTTCTTTAATATATTTATGTTTGTTTGTGTCCATATATGAAAAGACAGAATTATACTTTTACATCACATGTACTTTAGATGTTCTGCCCCAAAATGGTTCTAATAAATACTGTTATAACATAGTTGTAAGGGATCTTATGCTATTCTTTTTTAACATGCTCTTACCATCCTCTCTCTTTTCTTCTCATGGTGTGGGGTCAGACATGGCTTTAAAGTTGTCTGAATTGAACAATGTTTCCACAGTGTCTTACAAAACTTGGGGATAGTCCTGTCTGTGAGTAAGATAAGCAGACACTTCTGGTTTTTGAAATAAACTTAAGCTCTTCAGCAGGTGCAGGAACCCTCAGCACTCCAAGGGGAAGTTTATGAAAAGTTGAAAGAAATTAACCTCAATTAAAAGGAATATTGATTGATAGTTACATAGTTAAATATGATACATTGCTCAAGAAAAAACTCTACGTTAAAAGAACATTAAATTTCTGATGGAAAATACTAAACTGAAAAAAATTTGCCACAGAGGGTGAAATATAAAATTGTTTACATCTCTTTGTATTATCTAATTGTATGAGGTCACAGTACAGAATTAGTTAAAAATATCCCCTATTGAGACAAGGTATTAGGAATCTTCAGGGTGTATTCTGACCTTGGTTTGCTGAAATTTTGTTGCTTAGCAGTCATTAAATATGTTAAACAGAAAATCTGGGCCCCTTCAGCTATGAATCTTTTTTGTGTTTTCCATTACGTTATGCTTAGTTTCTTAAGTTTTTTTCCTCTGAGATAAAATTCTTTGAAGTTCTGTAAACAAATAATGATGGTTTAATCAGTGTTATCAGTCATATAGGGAAATTATCTACTAGACAGTAGAAACAATTATTTATATACACAATATATATGTGTGTGAGTGGAAGCTTCGAACTTCAGCTGTAATTGACACCAACTGGTCTTATCAAAGTGAAGAACACCGAAATCATCACTTGCCTTTGACAGCTTTAATAATCAGTTCAGTTTAGTGTTTGTCCACATGGGTCAGTGGTGACAGGTGGCATTGTTCATAGGTTCACGGTCAGTGCTTGCCAGGTGGACACTGCTCTGCTGCATCCTCTGCTGACACGTTGTGTTCAGCAGGAGCATGTCTCAGGTGGAAGCCTGCAGCCATGCACAGTAAGCTGCATGAAAAGCACTGTCCCTTTCTGCAGCCCAGGAGAGAGCTCATGCCAGTCACAGTCTGAAACACTTGCAGGTGATATTTTTAACTGTTAAACATGTCAATTCCTTTTGAAACACATGTACTCAGTTCTGGTAAAAAAGTGAATATGAATAGGTAAAGGGGTTCTTTTGACTCCCTACTGGAAGCAGCTGCTGTTAAGATTGGGAGTCAAGGACTCACCTTCTCCATTGGGAATCTGCAACTTTTGAATTCTTTTTCCCCTTCTGACTCTGTCTAGAGCAAAGAAGAAAGGGAAGTGATAATTCCTTTGGAAAGCCACATTTCACAACCATCTGTTAGGTGATAATACATGTGTTAGAGAATTAGCATAGTTGAATCCCATTGAGTAGAATGGCACAGCTATAAGCTCAATGAAGCCTTGCCGTAAAAAGTGACAGTCCTTTGAAATGTCAGCAGTGTGATACTGTTTGTTCAGTTTATTTTAAGCAGATTTTCTTTATGGTAATTTAGTATCAGAGTATCTTTTAATAACTCTGTATTACACAGAAACATATTTATTTATGAGAAAGTCCTTAGCCTTTGCAGAGAGGTGGTTTTGAAGGCCAGAGTAATTTTTAGTATACTGGAAAAGAGGCCCCATAGTGACAGAAGAGTGTATGACATATCTGTAATAAATCTGCAAGTTGTGAAGCAGAGCACAAATGTTTACAAAATTAGAGTAGGACTGTAAATTGAGAGTTGTCTTCTGTGTGTTAGTCTAAATTCAAGAAACTCAAGAATCTGAACAGAGAAAATGTTTCATGGCAAAAGCAGGTGTTCTGCTCTTTTTTTCCAAGAGGGACTGATGAAGCTTTCAAATTTAAAAGAAGAATAAAATATGTATGGCCACAATAGATTTGGGGTTAAGTTAGTATGTATGTGGGACAGAAATATTTATTATTTGGAAAGGTAGCAGGGATCATGGTAACAGCATGATGATCTGCCATGACCCGTGTCAGTGCTTCTTGTCAGAGCAGGCAGTAGGTTATGCCTAAGTATTAGCATTGATAAAGCAAAGGAGAGCAGTCAGGAGGATTTTGTGTTTAGTGGTCAGGACCTGAGACGTTCTCTCTTAAAGAGAATTAGTAGGGAACAGTGGGAGTAGGGCAGAAGAGGATGGGGGGAGAGAGTGAGAGAAGGTCAGGGAATAAAGAATCTGAGACACTCTTCTTATAACTAACTTTGCTGCTATAGATCTGTATCTGTGATTTTCCCACAGCTGTAGGAAACCATTTGTTTCCATGACCTTTCTGCCATCTCTTTTCCTAGTCTCACCTAGAAAGTAGTGGAAAAATCACTTTTCTCAGTGTGTTAGAACAACTTTAAGAGTTTTCCATTGCTACTGTTCATCATCTGTCTCCTGGTAAGCACTTAAATACTACAAGCTTGATGAATGTTGCATCCATGTGTTTGGTACTGTTGAGTTTCTTAAGCAAGAAGGTGGGCTGTTTGGCAGTGTCTGTCAACTGCTCAGACACAACCTTGCTAGAAAACTGTTAACTTATTATAGCACGGGTGTCTTTGCTTTACCTGTACTGCCAGATCAGTATTACTTTAGATGGGAAATGTTTTCCCTGCATTCCTGCAATTGGCCTTTGAGGCACCAGTGGTGGCATCACTGGGGCAGGCAGGAAAGTGGGGGAATGGCAACCCTCCAGTGGAGCATTGGCAGTTAACTAAATCTGGATTCCAACAAAAAGTTTGGGAATCTCACAAACTGCTGTATGATGCATGCACTTAATTTAATTCCTATTATTTCAGCTGAAGGAAATTTGAGACTTCGTTAGACAACAGACTGTTTTCTAAAGTCACAGATTAAAACTGGCAGTTGCAAAATAAACCCAACAGAAATATGTTTCAGGTAAAATAATAAATCATTATTTATTATCATGTGGACGATTTGATTAGTGATTTGAGACAGATATAGCACTGCAACTATAAAAGAAAATGTTCTAATATGTTAAAATTTTCTCACAAAAGCCTTATAACTAGAAAAATGTATCTGAATAACCTTACACCTGCAAAGTGAGGGATTGAATAGCAACGCGTATACGTGGAGATAAGGTTTTTGCACCTTTTTGTTTTAAATAGGGAATGTTATTTCTGTCAGCACTTAGGTAAAAAACACAACCATTTGCCTAACTGTCCCTTTTCATGGGCTTTGTGAATGTATATCCAAACGTGTACATAGTTTTGTTTTCAATGGAAAAAACAAATGTTTAGAGGCTAAGAGTTCATTGTGTATTAACTGAAAATAAAATTGACTTTGTTCTCTTAGATGAATTAGAAGAACATTCTGTGCTGTGTCTTTGTTTTCTATAAGCAAAAATAAAATCTGCTAGCCCATTGGAGTTTTAAATATGATATAAATGTCATACATAATCATAACAAATATGCAAAATGTTTTCAAACATTTGTATTGTATGGAAGCAATTACTGGCACCGACTGTATCACACACCCCTCCAACGGGCTAAGGCCAAAAGAAATTAAGGTCTCTAAACAAAATTACTTTGTGTAGGCGGGAAGAGAGTGAGTTTTAACTTTTATTGTAGAGCAACACAGAGCCATAGTTTAATGCAAATCACATACTCTGTAACACAAATGAATAATAATAAAAAAAAAACCTCCATGTTAGGCTTCTGTTACTTTTTCTTGTCTTCCTTGTCATTCTCTGTCGTAAGACTTGTAAAGGAGTCTCTTGCATTTTCATAGCAGAAATCTTTAAGCTATGAAGAGTATAAATACAAATCTAACAGGAAGTTACTTCTCCATTTGCTTTGCAGACTGCTCTCTAGTTGCCGAGATAGTACCTTGCATTTTTTCAGCATATTAATTTTACTTCTAGTAAAGCAGCACTGCCTCTCATGCTTCCATTTCCTATCTGTAAGTTATTGTGGTTGCTCTGCCAGGTCTACCAGGTCCTTTGTTCAGTGATTTGCAATTGAGGGTGTTCAGGGCAGCCTTTTGAGGAGTTCCCCTTTCCGACATCAGTGAAACTGTCTGTAACACATGGTCTGTACACATGGAATGGAAACAAGTACTCCATGTTGTCTACTTCAAGTAGATGCTTATTTTCATTCAGAGAAATAGTTCTCACGTGTTACTGACTTTCACATTCCTTGCATAGCTCCTTCCTCCAAACGTAGGCTCTTGCAGATCTTTGTAATCTTCTAATGCTTGCTGTCTTAGGAGCATTGATGGCCCTTGCAAAGCCTGAATGCCTTGTGGACATAGATTATGTCCCCTTCTTCCATGTCAGCTGGTCTAATGAACGACACGGCCTTTTCTGACAATTTCTCTTTTCCTGTCTTTTAAAAGAACGAGTCTGTCTCTCCTCGTGTCTTGGCCTCTTAATGTTGGCAGCTGTGCTACCTTATTGCACACAGAACAAAAGCCTCAGGAGTCAAACTCGGAACGTTTTACCAGCTCCTTCATAAAACTGCATCACTTCTGTGAGGAAATACTTTTTCAGGGTCTTTCGTGCTGTGACTTGTCATAGTAAAATACTGACAGTTGGGGTTTTCCCCAAAAAGATGTAACTGTGGTGTTCTTGCTTTCATGCACATGCACTTGAGTCTGTATGCTGCCCCTTTGTTGTCATGTGTGATCATGTGTGCAGTGTGTTCTGCGTGAAGCAATGTACCAGGTGAATTCTGAATAAGGGACTTAATATGCACAGTTCAAAGATCTTTGATTATCTTAGATTTTGCTCCCTGATGTTTCCTGTGACAATATAAGTCATGTAATAAATCTTGATGTAACACTCATGGTTTGTTAAAATCAACAATTTGGAATTCACAGGCAAGGGGCTTTGTATGTTTTGATCTGCAGGTTAGTAGAGCAGAATGTCTCAATGCTACTACTGGAGGCAGAGACCCTTTTCTAAGAAAATGCAGTAGCAGTGGGTGTCATGAACATTGTATGTCTGTGGAGACATAAATAAGCATTATGGTTAGAAAGTTTTGGATAAAATGGTTTTGAGACTATGGATTACGCATCTGAGTACAAACTAGAAAGCTGAAAGGAGAATAGAGAAGAATACTTCTGTTAGGGCATGAGGTGCACAGAAGAGATTGGGTTCAGATTATTTTACACTGATACACACTATTTGTATGTGTATGGGCATTAGGAGAGTATCTGTGGATATAATGTCATACTGAAGACTACACTTTTGTGATTTTTATGATCATCAGAATCCCTGTAAGCCTGTAATTTAGTTACCCATCTCAAATTATCAGAAAGTATATAGAGCAGTGTGGATAAAACAAAGAGTACAAACCTTTGTCCTGCCTCCTCAAAATTCCTTCTGAGCTTCAGGGTAATTCC
>VZRX01001311.1:75353-85822 GCA_013398075.1 Notiomystis cincta
AAAAAGGCACTCCCTTTTGGCTGGAAAAGAGAAATTTTAACTCATGTGTGTGTCTGTTAACAGACAATGATGCTGTGTGGGTGCATGTGCATACACACAAATTTTGATACCTGTACACACAGATGGACTCTCAGACACACACTGGTTGGGCAGATACTGGAGTAATGCCTTTGAATGTTTGGTTTTGTTTTTTGTTTTTTTAAAAATTTGGAGTAAAGAACTATCTGTGCTTCCAGTAGGGTAAAATACTTATTAAAGTAATTATTAGCTTATTCTTAAAGTAGTATTTGTCATTTACACAAGTAAATTTTCATGTAAGTAATTTTTTAGGTGTAAATATTTTCTGTATCCATGCTAGATAGCTGAAGCATAATTCTGACTTTATAAACAGCTTAAAGACACATCCTCAGAAGTGACTTGTAAATTTGGTTTCCTGATTTAGGACCTGTCAAGCTCTGATTACTCTAACCATTCACTGCTGCGACAGAAGTCAGCTGGAACAGCAAATCAGTACCTATGAGCGTTCAATTAGGCTCCCCAAAACTGAATCCCTGTAGGAGAGACGGTGCATTTTTCTCTATAAAGAGGTTCTGTGATATGCTATTAAATTGGTCTGAATTATGATACAAAAATGTATATTTCTTGGTTCCTTAATCTAATAGAAAAGGTACCTCACTGAAGTATTTTTCTGTAGCTTCCATGCACACTCATAATGTTCAGGCCTGTTCTTACTGTCTACAAACCATTTTAATTGCGTGCACTTTCATGATCGTGTTATGGCAAGTGTGGTTGGATTTGGAGTTACAGAGTGGCTTTTCTTCCGTGCTCACATAAGAGGGAGTGCCCATGGCAACTTTGTCTGTGAATGAAGAAGAAATTTGCTAGTTAAACAGTTTTGCTTCCTATATGATTCATCAATTCTGTTTTGGTTTTGTTTTATTTTCTTTTGTTTTCTGAGGTAGTAGGGCAGTAGGGTAGTTGGAAGTACAGTAAGTATTGGAGCTCAATTAATTTTATGCTAATAATGCTACACATCAGCATATAACACCTTAGTTTTTTCTCTGCTTGTCTTTGGATTAAAGTAAAATCTGGACCAGATTACAAGTAACAGTGAAGTAACTGTAATAAGATGTCTGTTTGAGAGTCAGATAATTCAGATATTAATGTTAATTTCATGATTGTCTTTAACACTCATAAAGATAGGAAGTGCATGTATTGTCAACAGACTTTTTTTTGTCTTTGCAAAAATCTGCTTGTCTTCTCATGGGGGAAACTTTTTAAAATATTAACGGAAAACAGGTTTATTGATCTTTTCTCTGAATAGGTTTTTATGTCCCAGGTAAATTTTCCAGCAACCATCTCCACCTGTACTGAATTTTGTAAGTTCAGTTAATAAGGTGAATTACAGTGCTCTAGTACATTGCTATCTTTGATTAGCTTCTGTTGCTTCTATTTTACAATCCAGTCCTTAGCAGCCTTCCTCTAACTGCAAGGTTCACTTCATTCAGCCAAAAAAAATGAGACAAGGAAAGGTAGAGAAAACGTTCATAATTGAAAGTTTTATAAATAGATTTTATATAGACGCATATGTATATTTAAAAAGCTTGACCAAATGATGACTTTGACAAAGATTTAACAAACCAGGAGTGTGAAGTGTTCTGTAGGCTAACAGTTTTAATGGGTTTATCTTAGACAGTTGTTCAGTTGTGAAAGTGTCAGTTAATAATTTACCCATCCCAAGACGCGGAGGAAGCAATCACACTCTGGAGCGCGGTACTCCTGGGCCTGTCGCGGTGCTGCAGCTCATCTTGCCTCTGGAAATGCGCCATTGGATGCGACATCAGCACTGTGTCTGCACTTTGACAAATGAAGCCTTGTAAGAGCTAAATAAGGCATGGGAAGTTTTGGAAGAGCAAATAGCTCTTCAGATGATTTCTGCAGTAATGGATTACTGTAAATGTCCATCTGCTGCACATCAGAGGGAACACAGGTTAAAACGAAAGGATTTGGGGCTTTTTGGTACCATGTTTTGGGANAGAATCCAACATAGAAAATGCTTCTAAAGTGCAGAGGAACAGTTAGCAACATTTGTGTGGTATCAGAAAGTAAATTTTCTGCTTTGATGATATATTACAAGAGCCAGAGTTTTCTACCAGAAATGTGAATGTTTAACATAAAAAAGCTCTGAAACAGAGTGCTTTTACCATCACCCTTTACCATGCAATTTGTTCAGATGCAGTTGTTAACATGAAATTGCAATAGATTAGACAATATTTATGTGGATTTTATTCCAGCATTTACTCATTGAATTATCCTGTACTACCAGGATGGTAAGTTTTGTAATTTGTTTTCCTCTATATGAAGAATGCTTCTTCACAAATATTCACTTTTGCATGCATATTTTTTTATTAGACATTATGCCATTCTAAAGATTTACAGTTATTTAATAGTGATTTATTACAGTAATTTATCCTGCCAGCTGTGCCACACTTTTACTGGAATTTGTAAATCAAATGTGTATTGAAATTCACTAGAAAGATGCATTTCAGATTCTAATGAAATGTACTTCAAAATTGTTTTTAGAAGTGGGCATCTATATGACCGGACTGCAATTTTCAGTTTCTATTGTTGCATATAACTTTTCCTCCACCTGTTTCATTTACTTTCCAGTCTTGGATGTTTTACATACTGCAGTATTAGTGAATCTTGATGCTGCCCTGTGGAACAAACAGCAATAAAACTGTAGAGTCATTGACTTGGTCTTCTAAGGCATTAGTGTCAACTTATGCACCTGACCTGCAGTGATCAAATTGCATTAAGGATTAGGAAGAAAACCTGAGAGCAGTTTCAGTGTACTTCTGTTGTTGTCTCTGTGTTGTGATAGAAATTGTGTGTCTTGAATTTAGTGAATCATAAGAGACACTGAGTGAAATTAGTATTTGTGGTGACAGAAAAATGTATGCTTGCGGTGGGGGTAAAGAAAGGAAGAGAGCATCAGTGAGTTTACAATATTTTGTAGAACATTAACAATACTTTTACAAGAGTATTGTTTCATTTTCAGCTTAACTATAAACTCAACATTTAGTTCATTTTAAAGCTCTAGTGAAGCATCATGCCAGTAACTCTTTTCAGTTTGTGTTCTGTTATTCTATTCTTGGTTCTTTGAAAGTCTCTCATGAGCTCTGGATGTGAAACACTTTTTAAAATTCCAGCTCTGTGTATCAGTTTCCCAATAGTAAAAATCAGGATGAGATAATTCCTTTCTTCTATTTGTTGTCTCTTTTGATTATTCAGGCTATAAACCTTTCTAGACAGGAATCCTCCTTTCCTTTTGCTTGTACAGCACTCAGCACAGCTGGAGCAGGGAGATGGGATCAGCCTGGTTTTAAGTCTCTTAGTCTTTGCTTTAATGCATACAGGATGTAGCTAACAGCAATGAAGCCACCTCTCAGTTCTTGTGCAAGTAACCCTGTGAGAAACTGTCTACAAGTGAAAATTCAAAATATCTCCACTTCTTCGAGAGTTTGGGTTTTAGTTCAGAACTGAACTAAAAGTATCTTTTGCTTCATACCTTGTAAAAATCAGCTGCTGTGCATGTGTGTACAACTATAGGATTCCAATTTGTCAGATAAGCGTGTTTTCTTGCTTATCAAAGATCAGAAATAAACTTTGAATTAATTCAATATGGCATATTAGGATACTGAAAGATTGCTTTTTAATTTTTTTGAAAGTAAAATTTTCATGACAGGTTTCAAGAGAAGGAAAGGATGGGAAGTATAGCATTTCTAAATGAGTAGCCAAAGATTTTAATTACTATCTCTGAAACCATTAATGCATTATAAAAATACATAAACAAAAAGACAATTTAAGTACATTCACCAAAAAGCAATTCAGTATAAAAATAATGGTAGATCACCTGGTAGATTGAGGAACATTTAGAAATATATTCCCATTTCCTGTATAGGGATGACATAACTTATTTGGTGTGATTGCAGGAGCATTCCCAGTAATATGGGAGCTGAGAATTCAAGGTTAATTTCTGAAATAATTTTATAAAAAAAATTTTTTTTTTTTAAAAACTCTGCATTATTTGTCAGGAAACAGTTGATTTGTTTTTTAAAATGCTTTCTAGGTATTCTTTTTACATCAATTACTTTTGTTCAGTTCTTCCGTTAAGTGAAGCGTATGACACGATATAGTCTTCCATGTGTTTACATTAATGATTATCCTGTATTCCTTTTGAAAAGTGACCTGCAAAGCAAATAAACCTGCTTGTGGTCTGATTTTGCTTGGCTTAGCAGTTTTTATTTATTCTCAAGTCTTGTAGTATTAATCTTGTATATGAGAAGGGAGTAAATATACAAGAAAAGTTTTCATTGTTCAAATTTCTACATTGCTTTACTCTTTTAGTCTCTTTGATTTAAAACTCACTGAGATTTTTTTCTTTGGAAGGCTCAAGCGTAGGAGATCAGCTCTCTAGCAACAGAGAGAAAAGGCAGTTTTTTGTATTTTTAAGTCAGAATTTCTCTCTCTATCCAAATTTGCTCCTAAAACAATTTTCATCTTTTAAGCAAAACAGGGCATACCTCCCTTTCTGGCAGTTTTACTTAAGGTGATACTCTATTTTACATCTAGGATTTCTTCTAAGAGTGACAAAAGAATGTCGTCTCACTTACAAAAATCCTTCCTTTTCCTAAAATGAAACTATGTTGAGTTTTGGATTGGTTTGAGTTTTTTATGACTGACTTTTGACATGTTCACAGGTGTCCTGGAAGTGAGTTGGATGAAAGGTAGCTGATACTTACAATACTATAACTATCCTATGCTCTAATGGCTGTCTCTCTAGTTCTGTTTTTAGCATACAACCAGCCAATAAAACCTACACTGGTGCTTCTAATGGGTTACTCTTTTTGTTGCTCAGTGTTACTTTTCTCAATGGAAACCAAAAGAGTGACATTACTTTTGGGAAAAGGAGGGAGAAACTCTGGCATCTAACTGCTGGCATCCTGAGGGAGCTTTGTAGTCATCACTGATGCTCAGCCATTTCCTTTCCCTGTGTCTTCCTCATCCTTAGAGAATTAACATGAATGCTGATGAATGCCAGCTCTGGGTGAACTTCCTTCACTTCCCATCGGCCAGCTCTGTGTCTTTCCTTCACATTTTCCAAGTACCTGTCTTATTTTGGGAACTATCACTCCTTGCTGTGATTGAACCTTGCCTATGTTTCCAAGATGTATTTGGCATAAACTAGAAGAAGCTCTCTTGCAAAATTGGTGAGGTTTTGAAGGGACATTTATGCATCCCACAGGAATGTGCAAGCCCAGTTTTCAGATTAAAAATAGTAAGAAAAGTAATTTAATCTCAGGTCATAAAATGTTTATATCCAAAAGCTGAAGCTTCTCTTTGGTGTACAACACAAGTAAAAGGCTGAAAATCCACATCCCAGGGCAAAAAAGGACTATCAGGCATAGCCTTTTGTTTTTAGGACCCATTAGCACACCATGGGAGATCTTAAAAAAATTCAGACTGAAGTAACTTGGAAGTACCTGTCTTTCCTTATCTGGTTTTAGAAATGTCTGAGGATTGTCCTGCAGAGGACAATATAAAGTATTTTAGTAAGGAGAAGGACATATTATTTCTTTATAGTACATATAATAAAGTTACAAACACTACTGAAGTGTGGCACAGAGTTTTATTGTGAAGTGCTGTCTTTGTGCCTTTTAAGTGCAGGCTAAACAGGAGAGGAGTGTTACACAAATTAGGGCTTAAGGAGCAGCACTCCTGTGTGGAAAACACTGCGCTCCCCCTTTCTCCCATCCTTTAACAACCTCCCCCCCAAACCCCATCCCTCAGATCCTTGGTATTTCCATAACACATAGACTTGTAGATACTTCTTTGGTGCCAGCCCTGTAAGTCTGTTGCAATTACTGTAAAAACGAAATCCAGTTCAGTCTTTAAATAGCGCTTTTAAGGTCCCTGTGGGTCAGCTTATCCCAAGTAGGCCATATGAGAAAGCCAAGGCAGGAATTGTCCACCGTGGTCTTCCTTTAGAGCGTTTTTGCCCCTTTCCCCCAACACTCCTATTCTCTCTTCAGTTGTGTGAACGGTGAAAACCTGTAAGCTTCAATTTCAGGTCTAGTTCCTGAAGAAAGCCAGTGTGGTTTATTTGTGGGTTGGGAATAGGGGTTTGAATTGGCATAGACTTGTGGGTGCTTTGGGGCTGGAGCACACACAGCTGTGGGTTCCAGATGCTTGCTATCCAGTATTAATGTGGCTTGTCTGTGAAACCATGGCATCCGCAATGCTATACAAAGGTCCACGCCTCTGGTGGTTTGGGAACTACTCCCAGCAAGAGAAATTTCAGTTTTTAAAGTTAGTTAGAACAAATTTAGAGACATCCAGTTCAGAATAAACCATGCAAAATTCTGCTTATGAGTTTAATTTTAAGAGAGATTCAGACACTACTATACGTGTAAATTTCAGACTCTTGATACAGAGCATTTTGTTGTTTTGCAGGTGAACCAAGGAAGAAACAAGTTTATTTGCCCCATAATGTCTTAAAATTATAGGAGCTCAACCCCCTACATTGCTGGCATAACCAGTGTGCAAATATTGTAGGAATATACTTACAGTATTTATATGCAATTAGTGTCTCTTCTATGGTAGGAGCACAGAGAACATCTTTTCTATGGGATGGAAAAGAGAAGTACATATGCTGATTTTCTTCCAAATGTGCTGAATTTTTTCAGATGTATTTGCCTTTAAGAACTGCATGCTTTCCACAACTTTTAAAAAGTGAGCCAGCTCATGTTTGTTTTTTTCTGAAAGTATGAATGAATTACTAAAATTAGGAATATTTATTCATTCTATGTTGAAGCCATTTCTTAAGAAATTCACCCAGACTATTGTCTTGCATATTAAATTTAACAGAATAGGAAGTATTTTTAGATCACCTTTTATTGTAAATTCTGCCCCTGCAACTGTGTGATTTAATAAAGAAATGGTTTTGTATAGTATCTTTCACACAAACTTTATCTCCAAAACACTGTGCAGAGTTAATAAAGCTAAAAGTTTTTTTCCCTTTTTACTAGAAGTTAAGAGACCCAGACATGAGAACAGAGACATATTGTTTCCAGATGAAAGCTGAAAATAGATGGAGAATGAGGGAGAGAAATGCAGCACGGTGGTTCCAGATGGCAGGCATTGCAGAGGAGAAGGTTCTTGCAGCCATGTTGGCCAGAGCATACAAAAGGACAAAAAAGCAGTCTGATGCCAAGCAGAGGAAGCTGAAATATAGAGTAATGAAAGTAATAATGTAGGGAATTTGTCAAATATTTTTAAAGCAAATGAGTTTGGGTTTTGTTTGGGTTTTTTTTTGTGTTTGGGGTTATTTTTAACTGAGTGAAGAGCCGAATTTGTGTGTGTGCAATGAGAATATTTCAGGTGAAAAGATAATATAAAAACTGAGTTTTACTTATGTTCTGTACTCATTAGGTGAGCAGAGTTTTTTGGTTGGTTGGTTGGTTTTGGTATGTTTTCAAACAAAATAGTAGCATGTAAGTATTTAAAAGTTTATTGAGTCTTTTTGCGCTTCAGAGTGTCTTATAAATTATTTAATTGTCTGATGGATATGTGGCTACCTAACTATAGGGCATGAAATATGCTCTGTTCCTCTAATACACTAGAGGAGAGACCTGTTTATAAAGTATTTAGTATTGGTTTTATAATGCACTGTTGTCAACAGGAGACCACGGAGCTCAAAGATCAATCTCATTTTGGCCCACAGTATTAATGCTGCTTTATGAAACTCTGTGACAGGTCACTTAGACAACAGCTCTTAATGAAAGGACCTTGTGCCAGTGTGTGGTCGTGTGACTGTCTGTTAGTAAGGCATACTTCAGTCGCTGCCAAGGCTGCAGATGAATCTCTTCGTCCAAGTCCCTGAGGTGACTTTGTGGCTGCTGCTACTGCTGGCCAGGTGATGGAGCTCATCATTTCCCCAGTTCTCCAGAGAGAAGTGAGACAGAGAATGCTGAGTTCTTGCTAATGCAGCTTTTCCTAATTGTCCAGAGAGATAGTAGGACACTGGGCAGTTCAGGCAATTCTGTGTACTGTGAATGAGTCAGTAATTAGAAAAAAATAGCTGCTCTTAATTCAGTCTTGCATTTGTGCATGGAGTGTCTTTTCAGCTATCTAATATTCAGCTGTTCTATATACTACAAACCCCTCCCCTCTCCTTTTTAGGTAATTTTAATTATTTAGTTATGACAGACTTATTTTTTAGACACCAAGTAATTGTTACTCGGAAGGGGCACAATAGATTACGCTACAGAATAATTAGGTCATAAACTTAGCCTACACTTAAACCCTTTAGGCTATTGTGGGATCCAAAGGCCTTGCTTGTTACAGACACAGTTTGCTAAAAGGATGAGAATAATGAAATTATTTACCAAAGAATAAATCGCTTTGTAAGGGTCTTGTACTAAGCTAGCATCCAACGGGCAATTTCCATAGTTTTAGGATGTTTTTCAGAAAATAAACTTTCAGAGTTTATTATTGAAACAATAAACCTTGCTTAACCCAGATAATCAATAGCTGAAGGATGCTTTAATATAATGGTATACCTATATAATAATATAGAGATAATCTGTGGATGTAAACCTGTGTTTTTTTCAGACTGAAGTGTTTGAATTGTTTGTCTCAATGACATACATAGATGAGATTGATGCATTGTTCATTTAACCATTGCTGTGAGCTTGTTAATATTCTTGTTGAATCTTGAACTTAGGTTCCAGCAGATAAAACTGGTTTTGAAATATTTTGTTTTAAAGGTGAAATACAATTATTTTGTGTTATACATCTTCCTATATTATATGGCATGTCAGGTGTCCTCTGTCTGCTTAATTCCTAGTAAATAAAAACAGAATATCTAAATCCCACTTATTTCAGTGGTGGGCTATATAGACACTTCATTAAATGCACAATTTTTTATATCTACTGTACTTTGAACTAGCCTCTCATACCTTAAGAGTGTTATCTATTATCATTTGCTGTAAACAATTAAGTAAATAGATAGTTTCTTGTCAGAAAAAGACACTGCAAAAACAATTGATGTGACATGAAGAATGGATGTGAGACTGCCATATGTGCAGAACAAGCTGCCCTGTTTACCTGTCTGCAAATTAAGGAGTTTGCACTAAATTTTTGCTGGGCATGTAAAATTCTTTTGAGAAAAGCATTGACTTTTTTTCGTTTAGTGTTTTATCCACATATATGTAGTGATTATTATTAGTTAAAAGCCATGCTCATGTGGAGAATACCTTTTAAACTGCAACTAATTACTTACAAGGTTTAATGAGTATTTTCAACAAACTAGCTATAACTTGGCATAATGTTTGTTTTTATCAAGTTAATTGTTTCTCTAAAATTCTTCATCCTCCATTTCACTTGCATTTTTCATTTAGATATGTGCATCTACTGGAATTGTGATTTTTTGGTTCCCTCTGCTTCACATGTGTATTCCTCTGCTGTTGGGCAGGCAAATTACTATATTTGACACATCTCCCTTACAAAGTAGGGAAACGTAGGTGTGATCTCCCTATAAAAAGGATTTGCAGGTGGCCTGAACTCCCAGTATTGGCTTGTTTAAATAAGAAAACCAAAACCCAACACGATCACAATCAAACAAAATGAAACAAAACACCCCACAATCAAAGCAAAATGAGAAATCAAAGTTGTATACTACTAATCACTTTAAGGTAACAAGAGCTTTCCTCTGATTTTTGTAATATCCTCCATGTTTATGTTCTTCCCCCTCAAACCTGCAAATGGACACCAACATCATGTTACATACTGAAAGACAACATATATAGATGTAATTTTCTTCTCTGTGTGCTTGCTTTTTGTGGAATTCACTTTTCTTTTGCTTCTTTAACTTGTTAAAATATAGCATCTGCATGACTAAGATCATGATAATCTCTGTTTGATGTTTTATCTGCCAGCAATAGGTCACAGTTTTCACCTTACCTTTGCTAGTGTCATGTCTCAGCAGTCTTCATAAGGGTTCTATGGTATAGAATGCTGATACATAATTTGGCAGAGATGTGACTAGGATCAGTTGCAGTGTGACAGCTTGCTAGGAACCACAGCTCATAACAGAAAGACTCATGATCAAAAGTTATATTTGAGGATAAACGTCCTGTCACATCACATTACTTACTAAGGAAAAGGATGAATAACCAATTTAGAGAAAGTAGTGTTTGAAAATATGATTTTTAATTAAAGTGAAAATCCCGTTGAGTTTTGCCATGCTTCAGTTCAGCCTGAAAGTTCTTCCTAACAAAAAACCAAACAAACCTCAAATAACCAAAACAACAAAAACCAAAACAAAAGAAGATATGTAAAATATAGATGCGGACACTTCCAGAAGCTGAGTGAATTAGGCATGCACATCAAAGTGAAAAACAGAT
>VZRX01001312.1:0-20579 GCA_013398075.1 Notiomystis cincta
TAGGTCATAGAGGTTACTTGAGGGCCTGATCGAGGTTACTTGAGTTTATTTGAGTTTTTAAAAATTGATCCGGGGTTACTTGAGCTCATTTGGGGTCCTGATTCAGGTTACTTGAGGTCATACGGGTTACTTGAGGTCATTTGAGGCCCTGATCAGGGTTATTTCAGGTCAGAGGGGTTACTTGAGGTTATTGGAGTCTTTTTTAATTGATCCAGGGGTTACTTGCAGTCACTGAGTTCCTGATAGAGTTCACTTGAGTTCCTTCGGCATTAATTGCACAGGAAGCCCAGTGAGCACAGGCTCTGCTTTTGGACTTTGCTGTCTGTAACATCCAGCCAGGACTGCAGAGGCAGAAGCCAGGACAGTTGGACAAGGCTGGACCCATCACATTCAGGTCAAGGTCTCTGAAGCTCTGGAGATTTGGACTTCTCAGCTGGAAGAAAACCATGGGACACCTTGGCCATCAGTAGCCATGGGTCATCTACAAGGATTAATGGGATAATATGAACAGTCAGTGTCTGCTTTATTCTCTGGATTTACTTACCACACCTGGTACAGGGACCAGAGGTGGAATAGTTAGGAGGGGGTGTTTCTGTTTTTCATGTGTAAAAAAGTGGTTGGAGCTCTGCTACAATTTGAGCAGATAAAATTTTTCAAGATAAACTAACAAATAGGAGAAGTTTTAAAGAATTATAGTATTTTCATTGCCTCCATAGCATGTATAACAATTTCCAGTGTCAGGAAAATCCACAAACACCAGAGGTTTATCAATAAAAAGAAAGCAGAGGAGTCATGCAACTTTATTGGAACACTTGCTGCTTGAAGTCAATAGAGACATCAAGACCCGTTTCAAAGACATTAACACCCACAGCTTCACACATGAAATTATTTGTAAAGACATGAGCTTTCCTCTCAATCCTTCCTCTTGTTATTTCTCAATTTGTCTTTACAAACCCTAGTTATTATTAACTTTAACCCTTTTTCAAGATCCTGGAACATTTGACACTTCTCAAGAGATGGAACCTATTGGAGTTCAGGAAGCTGCAGGTATTCCCTTCATTCATCTCCTCTCTGCTGGCACAGAAAGGAACCTGGTTCATCTCAGCAGCCTTACCTTGACAGCCCTGCATCCCTGCAGATCCCATGAGCATCCTGAATCACTCTGCTCCTCTACTCTGCCACAACCATTTAATCACAATTGTTATAACACTTGCTGTAGTTACTGGTGGAACAGTAATTACAGCTGTAACATTGCCCTCCCAGGCAGAAAGATGTTTATCCTCTCCTCCCATTACACCTTCCACAGAAATATCTTATGTTTTGAGACATGGCAGTAATTCAGGGTTTGCTGCTGAAAGTTTCAAACATCTGTTTTTTGCTCACCCACTTGCAATATCTGAGGTGCTGCTGCCTGGTAAAGCTGTGCCTTTGCACCACCAAGCATTCTGCAAGATGTGACAAGATAGTCTAAAAACACCCTGGAGAGAAAAAACTATCCAAATTTCCACTTTTCCCAGGATTTTTAACTTGCTATTAATCCATGTGACTCCTTTTCAATGAGATCATTAGATCATGAGAAACAAACCCTGCATTAATCTTACGTCTTATAATTCTGTCAATTTCAGCTTTTGCTACTGCTCTGAGTTGGACACACAGGCTGGGACTTATTTCCTCCTTTTGAAGGAACAATTCTTTCTCACTTTTGTCTTTGTAAAGGTACATTTATGCCTACATGGAGTTGCACTGTGAGTGTTGCAGCACCTTACTGAGGTGATGTGCTCTACCCATATATTATAGGTCTCAGAATCCCAAAGTCAAGGGTAGACATTTAATTAAAAATTTATCCCAAAGGCAAGATGCTGGGTTTCTTGAAGTTGAGAACTGATGAGGAATGGTCCTCCAGCCCTGATTTTTACTGGTGGTTTAGGGGGAAAATAAAATATATGCTGATAGATTAGACACATTCAAGGGTTAATTTGATTTGATTCAGAACTNGATCAGGGTTATTTCAGGTCAGAGGGGTTACTTGAGGTTATTGGAGTCTTTTTTAATTGATCCAGGGGTTACTTGCAGTCACTGAGTTCCTGATAGAGTTCACTTGAGTTCCTTCGGCATTAATTGCACAGGAAGCCCAGTGAGCACAGGCTCTGCTTTTGGACTTTGCTGTCTGTAACATCCAGCCAGGACTGCAGAGGCAGAAGCCAGGACAGTTGGACAAGGCTGGACCCATCACATTCAGGTCAAGGTCTCTGAAGCTCTGGAGATTTGGACTTCTCAGCTGGAAGAAAACCATGGGACACCTTGGCCATCAGTAGCCATGGGTCATCTACAAGGATTAATGGGATAATATGAACAGTCAGTGTCTGCTTTATTCTCTGGATTTACTTACCACACCTGGTACAGGGACCAGAGGTGGAATAGTTAGGAGGGGGTGTTTCTGTTTTTCATGTGTAAAAAAGTGGTTGGAGCTCTGCTACAATTTGAGCAGATAAAATTTTTCAAGATAAACTAACAAATAGGAGAAGTTTTAAAGAATTATAGTATTTTCATTGCCTCCATAGCATGTATAACAATTTCCAGTGTCAGGAAAATCCACAAACACCAGAGGTTTATCAATAAAAAGAAAGCAGAGGAGTCATGCAACTTTATTGGAACACTTGCTGCTTGAAGTCAATAGAGACATCAAGACCCGTTTCAAAGACATTAACACCCACAGCTTCACACATGAAATTATTTGTAAAGACATGAGCTTTCCTCTCAATCCTTCCTCTTGTTATTTCTCAATTTGTCTTTACAAACCCTAGTTATTATTAACTTTAACCCTTTTTCAAGATCCTGGAACATTTGACACTTCTCAAGAGATGGAACCTATTGGAGTTCAGGAAGCTGCAGGTATTCCCTTCATTCATCTCCTCTCTGCTGGCACAGAAAGGAACCTGGTTCATCTCAGCAGCCTTACCTTGACAGCCCTGCATCCCTGCAGATCCCATGAGCATCCTGAATCACTCTGCTCCTCTACTCTGCCACAACCATTTAATCACAATTGTTATAACACTTGCTGTAGTTACTGGTGGAACAGTAATTACAGCTGTAACATTGCCCTCCCAGGCAGAAAGATGTTTATCCTCTCCTCCCATTACACCTTCCACAGAAATATCTTATGTTTTGAGACATGGCAGTAATTCAGGGTTTGCTGCTGAAAGTTTCAAACATCTGTTTTTTGCTCACCCACTTGCAATATCTGAGGTGCTGCTGCCTGGTAAAGCTGTGCCTTTGCACCACCAAGCATTCTGCAAGATGTGACAAGATAGTCTAAAAACACCCTGGAGAGAAAAAACTATCCAAATTTCCACTTTTCCCAGGATTTTTAACTTGCTATTAATCCATGTGACTCCTTTTCAATGAGATCATTAGATCATGAGAAACAAACCCTGCATTAATCTTACGTCTTATAATTCTGTCAATTTCAGCTTTTGCTACTGCTCTGAGTTGGACACACAGGCTGGGACTTATTTCCTCCTTTTGACGGAACAATTCTTTCTCACTTTTGTCTTTGTAAAGGTACATTTATGCCTACATGGAGTTGCACTGTGAGTGTTGCAGCACCTTACTGAGGTGATGTGCTCTACCCATATATTATAGGTCTCAGAATCCCAAAGTCAAGGGTAGACATTTAATTAAAAATTTATCCCAAAGGCAAGATGCTGGGTTTCTTGAAGTTGAGAACTGATGAGGAATGGTCCTCCAGCCCTGATTTTTACTGGTGGTTTAGGGGGAAAATAAAATATATGCTGATAGATTAGACACATTCAAGGGTTAATTTGATTTGATTCAGAACTTGAATATAATTTTCATTTACAAATCCAGGAGGGATATTTATCAGTATTGAAGGAAATAAAAAGGTTTGAAGAGCCCCTCCACAGCTAAATCTTGTATCATTACTGGAAAGCATGGACATGGAACTTCCCTACAAAAACAGGCTGAGAAAGCTGGAAATATGCATTAAGCAGCACTGACCATGCTTGGTTAGGGGACTCAGTACATGGAGGAAACTGTTCACAGACATCCTATTAATTTCATCAGAATTTTACAGAACTAAAATAAGGCCTTTTTGTCTTTATTTGGCACTTATGTGATGGATAGTCTATCTTCAGACAGCTGAATTTCAGGTCCATATCTTATTAATAGAAATAGACCTTAAATTCAATATTCTAAACTGCCCTAAGCAGCATTTCTGTCTCTGTGTTGATTACTTGAGAGCCTGATTTTCAGCCATAGACAACTAAAAGTGCATTTCAGTGCATAGTGTTAGAAATTGGGTCAAATAAATAAGATGTAATATATGACTTTTGGTTTACATGTACCATAAGAAATATAAATCTGTCTGCGATTTATGCCATAAATACTTTTACAGTTAGCTACCAGCAATACAACTAAAGCAAATGCAAAACTTTGAGATCTGAGTCCTAAAGAGTTAGAAATTATTGACTTTAATTTTTCTCCACAAGTCTCCCAAACAAGGTCATTTTGATGTTGGCCACATAAAAGAGTGCTGGAATTCCTTAGTTCTTTCACAAATTATACTGATTGCATATTGACATCATGCACAATTCCTTCATTTCTTTCTTTACTGAGCTTTCCTCTCCAGTTTCTTACGCTTTGTACCATTATTTCACAATCTTTGTTTTGGGTGTCTGGGTGTTTTGTTGGTTTGGGGCTTTTTTGTCATTTTGGGGGTTTTGGTGGGGTTTTGGGGTGGGGGGAGGAGGGTTGCATGAGCATTCTCTTCAAACAGGTTTTGCCTACAGTAAGGGCAGTTAATAAGTTATTAGGCATTTTAAGAGTGGAAAGAGAGCTTAAAACACAAACACACCCATCAGTATTTACTTGAGCAGGATTTGACAGAGGGGAGGTTGCTAATGGGCTACAGTTTAACTTAAGCTCTAATAATGTTCCCAGCTGAGGCCACATAAAGCAGAAAGATCTAGTGTTTGTCTCTGTGGAAAATCACACAGGCAGTATTTTGTAATCAGACAGAGATAAAGCAAGAAGTGCCAACAAACCCTGTCCCCACCTTGCCTGAGACAGTGCTCTGACACTGCTCCATTTCTGTGTTCCTCCTATTAAATTATACTTGTCTAGGCTGCTTCTGTCACAGATCTCTGGAGCAGCTCCCATCTTTCAGAGCAAGATTGCTTATCCTGTGGCCTTTCTCTCTTTCACAGATGTCTAAACCCACATACACCTGTCGGATTTCTATCAGCTCCTTCCTGGGGAGACCTAATCTATCTGTCACTGGCAATCTGCAAAACAGCCATGAGAGGCAGGAACTGTCCTGCTAAATGCAGCCTGTCCTGGCTATCTGGGGCCAGGGTAACATTTAATTCCTTGCTAAACTAACAAGCCAGTGACTATTTTTAGGTATATGAAAATGCACAATGTGTAGACATTTCATATTTTATAGTTATGGCAACACACCATATCTATTCTAGCATGAGGTGGCACACAGACAGCAGAAAAACAGTGGGTGTCACACATAGCACCAATGTCTGCCCTGTGCCTTTAAAAACTGACCACACATCCCATTAAAGGAATCCCGTAAATGTCAGTCAAGGCATAATTAGTCTGCAAAGGTACTTCCTGGCAATAATTGATTTCTTAATCCAGATCCCAATCTGCTCCACTGATATTCTTTAATGACTTTCTGAAGTCAGTGATAACAAATTGGATAAGAAAAGATGTTTTCATCAATCTGGAGGATTCATAGGAGACACAAAGGCGGAGTTAACGCGGTGCTGTTGCCAGGAGTGACTGAGCAAACAGAGTTTGCAATTGCAATTCACCTCTCTAACTTCGTTTCTAGCAAAGCAGCAGCACTTTAAGTTTAATTATGGGAGCCCTGGAGTAAGGCAGAGAGGAAAAAATTGCTTTCCATCACTTATTTGTTCTTTTGTCTTTCACACTTCTCGGCAAACTCCATCATATAATTAAACTCTAAAGGCTATTTGCTGACAACCTGTGGTCAAAATGTGAGGGAAGATGATAATGATGCTCAAGTCAGGTCCCCTCCTTCCTACAGTGCCAGGTTCTGCCGAAGTGCTTCCTCTGCACAAATTAATGTACATCAAAATCAGGTCATTGGGAAGCAGGGAGTGATGTGAGTGTAGCTGGCAAGTTTTAAAAGCTTGCCATTACAATTGCTTAATGAGGAACTGCATTAATAGCCTGTTTCTCCCACACCTTACATTCAGAGGAAAGAGTAAATTCAGCCATTAGAGTGGCTGGAAAACACTGGTATCTCATTTCAAAATTCCACTCAAATTCAGCCCTAAGAGTAATAGGCTCCTGTGGCCTCTAATTTCGATAAAAGCAGTATATAGCATGGGGAAGGAGGGCTGGGCTCCCCAAGGAAAGGGAAACACCAGAACATTTTCAGACATCATGGGGAAAAAATTGAATTACCAATATTTGGGAATCTTAATGTCATAAAAAGCAATCCCAAGATTGTTTTATATTGCTTTCCAGCTTATATCTGCACACAGTAATATACCAACATATAAAATGATTTTTCTTCTACTATTGAAAAATCAAATAAATGAAACAGAGACTCTTGAAGGACATTCTACAGTGAGAAAAGCTTGCTAAATTTCAATTCTGTGAGCAAACTGAGAGAAGGGACCCAGTCCTGTCATTTTAACAGTCTTCTGATTCTACTTGGCTGTCTATCTGTGGTTTATCAGTCTAGAAAGTGAGAATTTTCTGGGTCTACAATGGTAAGAGAAACAATTAAACACAGGATACCACCTGGGATGAGTTAGAGGAACCCTGGTCATCTTTGAATCCAGATAAAGCCATGGTCAGCCACACCCCCTGCCCACTGAGCACTTACTAGTGTATGAAGAAATATATAGGAGAAACAAAGGCTCCAAGCTGGAGAAGGTCTGGCTGCTGTTTGGATTAGGTGCAACTCTGTGAAGGAAAAGAGGAGTTTTCTCCTCCCCTCCCTTTAAAGGTAATGCCTGTTGAAGTTTCTGGCAGGTGTAGGGTGCTGGGGCCAGCTGCAACAAAACTGGGAGAGCCTGGTGAGTGAGGTCTGGTCCGTGGCAGAGAGCAAGCAGAGAGCCAAGTGTCAGAGGTGACAAAACAAGGTGGCTTTTGCAGATGCCCACAGGATTAGTGCAGGTGTTCATGCAAGTCAGAAAGATGCTGAAAGCTGCTGAAGCAAAAAGTGAGCATGGAAGGAAAAAATGCCCCAGGAATTTGGAAATATTTGCTCTCCAGCTGGCTCTGCCTCACCCCAGCATCTCTGAGCTCCTGCCCTTTGAGCAAGGTTTTCTTGTTCCAGTTTGTTGGTTTTTCCCCTTGTTTTGCATATTTCATTTGCTCTAAATATGACTTTAAAGCTAGAAAGTCACTGACCACTCTTGATGAGCTCACTTTGAGAAAAAGACTCCCACCAAGACTTCAGGGGATCATAAACACTTCTCCTCAGTCTACACTGGGTGTTTCATCAGCAGTCCCAGCTGCTCCCTGTGAGCAGTGGCAGCCTGAGGGTGCCATCCCTGCAGCCCATCCATCCCTTGTTTCAATCTGGAAGGGGCTGAGGCATGTGGATGATGCAGCATGGTTATGACTGATGGATACAACTCTTCTGTCCCTCCCAGTCCTGCATTTGACAATTTTCTCCACTCAGGCAGGAATAACTGGATGATTAGGGGCTCTCCCTGTATCATACAGACTGATGTAGAGATGCCAGACCCAGTGCAGGTGCTGCAAACATCACCACTCTGGCCCTAGGGGCAGTCAGACTTTGCTCCTCTAGCTGTTTAAAATCCCTGCCCACATGATTTTTCCCCCTTTTATGAACCCTCCCTCTCTTCCCAGCATCTAGGTTTCAAATTCATACATCATTGTGTTGCCTGTAGTTTTCTTTAGGCTTTGACATGTTAGTGAATCTAATGTCAATTAAATTGCTGGGAATGTCAGCATTTTAATTTTCTGGGAAGCTGCTTGCTTCTCAACACATTCTAATCTTGAATTTCAGCTCTTTTTTTCAGGCCTAGACCTTTCCTAAGTACACACGGACAAAAGCTCCAAATTATCCTGTAGTTTGGTGATTCTGAGCAAAATGTGCCCTAGGGCTTAGCCTGAGAACATCAACTCATTTTCTTTAGTGACCCCAGACAGATAACCAGAGGCTGGGTTTCCAAAGGTGAAAGGCTGCTGTCACTAAGCCACTACAGCAACTTAATTGAATGTTTTCTCCCAGCACAGGCAGCAAAGGCTGCTTTTACTATTTGTTCAGTGTTGGGATTAGGATGGAGTATTTGCCTGACTTGTCTCCCAACAAAAACTGTAAAGGAAAAAAAAATGTTTGCAATTACTTATTGAGTGCCATCCTGATATATCCAAGGGTCATTTGCACAGTCTTCCAGTCACTCTGGGTCAAAACTCATTTCTGCTTTGGTAGATCACACCCAGGATGCCTTTGTTGCATGTTATTACTTGCCTCACATCCACAGATCGTCAAACATTTGAATTAAATAGCACAAACTCCATAGTGTCCTTTATATTTTTCTTTTTCTCCTGCAGAGCTCTTGCATGTTTTGGGTTTTTTTTTCTCTTTTTTTCTTCCCAATCAAAGGCAAATATAAAGGCTTAATTCATAATATTTTGTTCCCATTAGGTTTGGAATGGAATTTGGCGTTTAGCTGAAGGAGGGAGCCTGGAGAAGGAGTCACCAGGACGTTCATTAATTTCCCAGTAGGGCTATGCAGATCAGTTCACAGCCTAAACCCGAGAAGAACGTTTGCTTTTCCTCCCCGCCCCTTCACATGCACACCCTCGTAATGGAGATGGAGGAGAGATAATCAGAGAGGGAACAGGCAGCTCTTCACCATTTGTGAGACTAATGAGCCCCTTCATTTAGTCTCATTATAAATATGCCACCTCTGGCACTAGGCTTTGGTTCTGTTCCTAGCTACATCAACATCAATTTTGAGGCACACTGATGCATCACTAACACATACGACAGCCAAACCTCTCCTTTTCAGCATTTTTTTGTCATTGCACTGTCTGAGGCCTTCCCTTCTTCACTGCTCCCCCTCTGAGAGGCAGAGAAGCCCAGATTGAAAAGTAATGAGACTATTAATTAGAGCTTCTCTAAAGGAAACCTGTCCTGACTGGATGTTGTCTCTGTCTCAGTCTTTGTTCCAGACATGTTCTGTGAGATTAATAATTGTTTACACAGATTAATACAATAAATTAATATCTCCAGCTAGGGAGAAAAAAAACCACCTCGGCCTGAGTAAAAAGGCTGATTATTTCTGAGGTGGACAGTCGGGGTTCATATTGTGGAGACACAACTATTTTGTCTTCTTTGCATCTCTCTTCTTCTTTAAAAACTGCATTTTAGGGCTGTCACTGAGCGCAGCAAGGGAAAGGCACAGAAATGTTTCGTAGGCTACTCATCAGTTTGGGCTGTTCACACACAATCCTGGCTGCAGGGGTGGGAATCTGTTTCCTCTTCCTCAGCCATTTAGAGGTCTGGCTGAAATGAGACTCTGGTCTCCTGTCTAAGAAAATGCAACCCTCTGTCAAGATTTTGTAGTCTTACCACAGGCATCGAGGGCTGAGCAGATAATGACTGATTTTAGCTCAGTTAATTTCTCTCTTGTGAAATGAAGATGCTACCATAGTGCAAAAGAACAATTCAGCACCAGGTTAAGTTCAACTTCCATGGATCAATCAAAGTACAAGTTGTCCGGGAAATCAAGTTGTTGATTGGGTCATTACTGTTTATATTGTGCCTTTTTAATCTAAAATAAACCCCCCTAAATCAAAACTGATTTACTGGCTGCCAAATACCTTAGAGAGACACCTTTCTGTGGTATTAATGGGGTGATAAAATTTTTTTAGCTTATCTTTTAATAAATATTTTCAACCTGCATTATCTTAAGTAATATCATTTTAGTTTCCCTGTTAGCAACCTCTAAAGTGAACAGGATCTAGCTGAAGGTTAGAAAGACAATTCCTTTAAAGCTTTTAAAAAATAAAAGCCTGGAAACCAATGCCACGAAATTTCCAAAAATGTTAAAAGGTCAATTATTTTTCTGAATGATCAATAATTTTCCAAGTAACTTTAGATGTATATCTTTTATTTCCTTTAAAGTATGAAGCATATATTGAAAGTTTGGTTTTGAATAAAAGCAGATATGCTCAAACAGAAATAAATACAAGTGCTGAAATAAAAGTCATTAAAATTGTATTGTTATAAAAAGCAGCTGCTAAATATTCCCAAAACAGAGATTTCAAAGTTAAAGAGAAGGAAAAATCCCCAATAAAATGAATAAATTCATTAGTTCAAGATTAATTCCTGCATTCAAAAACTTGGGATATTCATTCAGTAAGATGGTTCAGTTATTTTAATGGAGTCTTACTATTAGACTTGTGAAAGTCTCTCTTGCTCATAAAAAATGACAAATGTTCAGTGCCAGATCTGCATTGGCAGAAGGATTCTTCCTTTCATCTTCTAAATGCAGGCTGCTCTTCCTGGATCTGAAAGCCTGGCCTGGATGCAGCAGTCCCAGTCAAATGCTGCCTCAATATCCAAAATCTCTTTCCTGAAGAGAACCTGTAGAAAAATATTGACAAATACATCTAATTGATAACCTTCTGGTTTAGGCACAATCTGGATTTAGACCAGGACAAGGAATCAAAAAATCAAAAATATTCTTTGTGGTAATGAAGAAAAAAGCTGTGCTTTCCCCTTCCCCTGGACCTCTCCAACACTTTGTTCTGCTAAGTACAAATTGCTGCTGTCTCATGGAACGGAGAAAAACATGGTTTCTTCCTCAAAAGATGCAGCTTCCTGCACTTTACTACTGATTTGGAAGAAGAAAAGACCTATTTTATTTCCTTGAGCCACCTAGGTGTGGTGTCTAGTCAGAAAATATCAATACATCCAACAAATAACCACAAATACAGATCTAGGCTTTGGGTGAGGAGGAGTTAGCAGCTGAATGCAGCCAGAATAGAACCAGTATTTGTGAAATTCACAGCACTGTTGGTCAGCTCAGCTGTTGGACTCTTTCTGGTCAAAGCTTTCAAGACGAACACCTCATGATGGTGCTTTCTAATACAATTCAAATAGCCAGGGTGATGATCTCACTTTGGTCTTGTTACCTTCTGGCTGAACTCCCTTAATGTAACACATGTTTTTGAGAACTGCTTTCTGTTTTTTACTGCATCTCTACTCTGAGCTTACAGCTCATACCAAAAGCTCATACATACCAAAGCTTACAGCTAAAAAAGAATTTAAGGATACTTTGTAGGATGGGTTAAAAATTCATTTATTTTGCTTGACATCAGTGCCAAACTCTCCAGATATTTTCCCATAAAAATCTAACCAGAAGAACATCAAAGGAAGAGGTTGTTTTGTTATTCCTGGTAGTCCCAACCTATGTCATGCATGCTGAAATGACAGGTCACCTTTTAAATTAAAGACATTCTGCTCCTTGGCCTTCAACTAAGCAGAAAAAAATCCCACTGTGGAAGGGACAGGTTAAAAATGTTAGTATTTTTCCAAAAGAAAATTGTTAACATTCCAGGAACTCTGTTCACAGGTTTATAGGCAGCTTTCTAGGCAGCACAAACGTGTGAATCTCCTGCCCTGAGACCTCCACTGCTTCCACCCAAATTTGAGTCTTGCACCTGCCTTTCCATCTTAATAACTGATGGAAAATCTCACATCCTATCCACAGGAAATATTGAGACAATTGTTAATCACTAAAATCTTTACACTTTGTCCTTATTCCCTTCTTTCTGTTTCTAGATTTCTTGCACCTATCAGTAAAAAAACCAAAAACCTTTGGCATCAAGAAATTTCACTCTGTCCTTAACAAGTATCACAAGTGCCACAGAGCATAGGAAATAAAGTCATAACAAAACAAAACTGAAAAATTCTTAACTCTCACATTTTTTTTGTTTTGTTTTGTGACCTTTATCACCAAATGTAGATCTTCAAACAAGTTTGTCAGACACGTACTGGAGATTGGAGTGGAGCCATGTAGAAAATCTCTGTATCAGACAGAATAATACAAAGAAATTCGAAAGCAGTTGATCTCAAAGCTCTACAAATAAAGGGAATAGTGAAAGAGGTGAATATTAGGTGGTCTGGCTGAAAATAAAAGGGTTTTTTTTATTTTTCCAAAATCCTCCGATTCAATTTGTTTAAACAGAAAAAATCTAGTCTTGTTTCTGTCATTGGCTACTAAGCCATAGATGTTTAGTTGTAGAACTCTTTATGATATCTATTTCACTTGACAGAAGCCATAAAACTTTTCTAACTTCCTTTAAAAACTTAAAAACTACAATAAAATCTCCAAAACTAGAATTATTGCCAAGAAACCAATAAGCCAGTTTCCTGATATATAGCAGGAAAAAAATCAATAAAAGGCCCAGCTAAATCTAAGCAGGCTACTGTGCCCATACCACAGAAAGAAGCCAAAAATGAGTAAAATCTAAAGCCTAAGGAAGAACTCTTCTCCAGCCTCAAATTTGACAGTTGAACTGGGTAAAAAATAATAGTCAGTGCATGAAATGTTAGGGTTTTGAGAGTACTGGGTAGCTCCATCCTTTTATCATCTCTCTGTAACTTCTTCTAGGGGATCAGAGGGGAACAGGGAAGAAAATGTTCCCAGGGTGTGAGGGAGGGAAAAGCAATGAAGGAAGAAACTGATAGAAACCTTGGAAGATGGGACATTAACAAAGAAAAAGCATGCAAAGAGAAATTCCAACTGTTTCAACTCCTTTTAACAACAGACTTTCTTCTCCCAGTCTCAAGAACTCCAGCTCAAAATAGCTCATATTCTTGTAAATATAAACTTCCTTCTTCTGATTATTAGCAACCTTCTAATTTTGAGTCTAAATTTATTCATTACTCCTTGATAAATAGTTATTTTTTAACTGTCTCTTCCTCCTTAGTGATAATTATCCCTCAGTCCTAGATATATTTACCAACATCTGTTCACTCAGCTTTCCTCTGGCTATTTTCATAACCATGTTCTCTTTTCATAAGAGAGGTAATCCATTCATTTCATCATCCTGGGAAGTTTTATTCTGTGTCTGTTTTCCTCTCCTTTTTTATTCTTCAGAAACCATGACCAGAACTATTTGTATTCTGATTTCTTTCTATATTTTCCTATATATTCTACAATTGCATTTATGTATCCTGAACACTATGAAAGCCACATTATTTGTCCTTGGAATTTTGCAGCTCCATTCTGCAGCTCTGTCATTCTCCAAATGATCAGATCAGTCAACAAACTTTTGGTCTCTTTCCTTTCCTGTCACCTCCAGCTGACAAATTCTAGTTGAACCTTGATTTAAGTCCACATACATATTTTTTACTCTGCTTTCTAATCTTAGTATGACCTGGTTTTGCTACTGTTACAACTTTAAATAATACATTTTTGCTGTCCACAGTCAAAGATGTTTCTGCTCTAAGTGCTTGAAGAGATGCCTGTCAGAAAGGCCAAACCCACTAAATATGTTGTATCTTTCTAAACAAACTCCTTGACCAGTTTTTAACTGATATATTATTTTATTAGAGCATGGGAATACCAATAATTTGTGTGTATGTATATATGGGGACCTATCTCCAAATTACCCTCATTAAGCAGTGAATGAGGGGATTTGGATTTTTCAATGAAAAGGGCTGTGTTCAGAGTGGAATAATTAACTGACTTAAAACCAAGTTGCTGATTTCAATTATCAGCCTCATTAACAGGGTGAGGTTATGACTCCAGGTTGGTGTAATCAGCAAAGAGTGTTACTGGGCTGAAACAGTGTGTGCACGCAGTTCAGGTGTCTATATTTGTAAAATAAAGGTCAGGAGGGCAGAAAGTCCAGTAAAAACATGTCCCACAGCTCAGTAATAAAACTAAAGAATGCATCTTGCTTGTGAAGATAACCCGATCTGCTATACAGATGATTTCTTTCCCCCACACTTTTAGAACTATCTGAAGTCCAATTATTGTGTTCTAACTTTTATCTGAAATTGCTTTGGACTTCTGAATTTCCCCCAGATTTACCTGTAATTGCCTGGGTCTCTGCTATTCAACAGCTTGGAAATTCCATTTTCAAAAACGAAATGGCAAAGCGTCTTCATGCGGAAGAAAAGGCAGACTTTCAGTGCCATAAAGGAAGGTTTAGTTTCTATAAATACTGGCCTATTTCCCATTCAGCTGAACATATCTGCAGCGTGGGATGCATCTCTCCATAGCAGATCATTCAGGCAGTGTCACAAGGGTTTCAGATTTCCTATTGGAAATTGCCAATCAACAGATTTTTACACCGAGTTCATTTTTAGTCAGTGGCATATCATTCCAGAATGACAAATTACAGGGAGATATTTAGGACTATGTCATAAATTCTGGCAAAAACTTGAGCAACTCTGGGTGGGCTGAGCCTAAGCTTCAATGGATAGCAAATATTTTTATATTTACAACACTACCCCCTCCCCTCCCCAATAATAAGATATATTTGTAGATACATCTCTATGGGACAGCACTAATAAACATGGAAGTAGAAGTGATCCAGCCCCACACACAAAAAGCTCCCAAATGCACTTAGGAGATTTGAACCTTTCAAGAGTATGATCAAAGCTGAGAGGAATGAATGGAAAGGCTGATATTGACATCAATGGGCTCTGGAACAGGCTTGATGTGTTGACAGCTAGAGAGATGCTCTGAAACCATCTGAAAATAAATTCAAAGTCTGATAGGCCACTGTGGCAAAGAGATACCATTGCTTCATTCTCTGCCATGTCAAGAAATTATCTCTGAGCTGTCAGAGTGGGTTTCTCATTTTAGTGTTTGTGTTTCTAGCTCATCTCTCACCAAATGGCTTTCCTTTTGTGTGCATGACAATTGATTAGTAACAAAAAGCAACAGGGTCATAAAAGTAGCACACTTTGCATCTATAATATGAAATATTCTTGCACACAGCCAAGTATTTCAAATAATATTCATCACACACCAGAAAAAGCTGAGACAATTAGGTCTCTGCTAACATGGGACCCATATACTTTAGCATTCCCTTACATAACATTAGTGAGAAGATTTTAACTTTCCTCCAAGCTCTAATCCACCTTAAAAGCAGCAGGCTCATTCCAATCGATTTGGTGAGATGAATGTTATTTACACTTCAGTTTGCACCTTTTTCTAAGATTTCATAAAAGAATAAATCCACACTTCCAGGGACGGCTGTGCATGAGGATGTCTGAGGGTGCTAAGAAGAAGTGTTAGACACGTATGGGAATGTATTAGTAAGGGTCACACCTCTATCTTAAGATTTTTAAGTGACAGCAAGAGCATAAAAGACAGCAGGATGGCAAAGAGAGATTGATTGCATGTGGATTTTTCATCTTTATAACCAGGTTTTTTAAAATTTTAGGCATCGCTCTCCAACAACCTAGACAGATCAGGCTGTCTAGGTGCACCTACATAAATAAGACAAATAAAACACGGATTAAATAAATCCTTTAAATTAAATATATCATTTCCATGCTGTGTATGCTGAGGTCAGCAAACATCTCATGACAAATATGTGGACAAAACAGAGGTTAATAAAAGCAAAGTTGTGGTTTTCCTGGTAAAAATTCCTTAGAGCAGCCAGGTGAAACTGAGAGGACTCTTTCCCAAGGTTAGAATTAGGGTTGGAAAAAATTCTGAGAAACCTACACTAAAGTAGAACAGTGATTGTATCACTTTTTAATGCTAACACTTCCCTTTTTTTTTGCCTGTCTTCTCTTTGATCCTAGTGTCAGTATTTTCCCCAGCCATCAGAAAAGGAACACAGAAAATGTCATTATTGTGATCTCTCCAAACTGATTTGTTCATGGGTCCTGCAAGCAAAACCAAAGGGATGAATCTGTTCTCTGGGCTTCAGTTGCATCTGCTGCAACATTTAAACCAGTTCAAGTTCTTGACATGGCCTGATGCTCCGGAGAGCTGCTCTGGAGAAGAAATCTGTTCAAACTCTGCTCTCAAATTCAGTGCTCTTGGTTTTGTTGGAGATCCCACTGTCACCTATGTTTGGCTCTCTCAGGAGGTTCCTTCTGGAGTGCTGCCTGTTAACTTTGGCTTTGCCTTTGTGACAGCAAAACAGGGTAAATTGTCAGCACTTAACAAAGAACCTGACTTCACTGGCCACCAAATTGTTATATTTTTTCTTACAGGTTTTTAGGAACTGCACATGGCCGTGGACTCCTGAGCAAAACAATCTGAAAATGCTGTACAGGCCAGTCCTCACCACAAACCAGTGCAGTCTGTGCTTGAAATCAGTTATCTTAAAAACCAGCCTGACTCAAACTCTAAACTGCAGGAGCAAAAATAGAGCAGTGGCCTGATGCTTTTCTCGTACCACTGGGTTGTGTTTAGGGAAAGCTGAGGGTTTGCCACATTATCCTAGTTCAGGCTGGGATGAAGGATAACATTTGTTCTTGTTTTGTCTGAGTTACCAAAGGATTCAAATGTGGTTTTGAAACCTCTAAAGCCTTGAAAATATCTTCCCTAGTCAAATAGTCCCCTTCCAATCTTTCTAAAATTTTCACACCAATTCTTCCTTATTTTCATAAAGGCAAAATCAGCTTGGGTTTTAAGGGCTTACAACAAGCAAAGATCAGAAGAAAGGCCAGTTGTGGATGATGGTTTATACAACAATCTTTCCTGGATGCTCACTTTTCTGCACCAGGACCCTGTGAACTCATGAGGTCTCACCCACAGTGTTATGGGAAATTTTATGTGTGAAGAATTTAATTTGTTTTACTTTGGGGTATGAGTTTGAAAAGAATGGAATCAACAGCACAGAAATATTTTAGAGTTTAATTTTTTAATTAATTCTTTGTTTTAAAAAAGTCCTGGAAGAAATGCAAATAGAAGGGATTTCTTCTGATGTTTTTCATTTTAAGTGAGCATTTTTAAAATTCACATCATCAAAATGGAACTGTTTATTTGTGTACAACAATGAAAATGCTTTTGAACAGAGTGAATTAGAGGCATCTTTTGATGGTTAAGGGTATTATGACAAGTGTTGATGTGTGCTGATAGCAATCATTCTGCAGTGGATGTAAGAGAAGCACACAGCTTGGAAGGGGTGAAGCAAGGTTTCCCTGAAGGTTTTCTCTTGTGTGACACAAATTTCCCCCATCTTCCTTGCTACAAGTACTTCTGACTTGATTTTTTACCAGGCTGTCCAGTAGCTCCTTTCTGTCTGTTCACACAGCATCACAAATCAAGCAAGAGTTGTCCTATGGAAGCCAGAGCTAACAAGAGAAGACTATTTTTAGCATCAAAGTGAGTTTAACAAATGGATCATAGCTAAGGCAGCATGACAGCCCTGCTGCCTAATTAATAGAGACACCAAAGGTGATTTTGCAACAGAGCCAGAATCCCCACTATGCTGGGCCTTCAGGTCAGGCAGATTCTGCAGCTCTCTTGTGTCAAGCAACCAGAAAAAGCAGCCCAAATATACCCTAAATCTGGCCATAAAGCTCTAACTTACCATGCTCTGAGACAGTTAATAGAAGGTTTTCTTGTTTTGTTTGGCTTCACTCTTTGTTTATCCTAGCATATAATCAGAACTCAATGTGTTCACTCTTTTCCTCTTTTTACTCATAAAAAATTATTAATAACTGCTGAGATGGACCATGGTGGGCTTGACTGAAGCCCTCCAGGTAAAGAAGTGGACTGAAACTCCTTCTCTGTAGGGTGACAGGTGACAACATTGCTACAAAAATGGGGCAGAAATCAAGACTTAAATCAGAACTTGAGATTTTTCTCCTACCACGCCATGTGATTATGGCTAAACCCTGTCCACTCTTGTGCTCTAAGGACTTCATGGGTGTGCAGATTTTTGAATATTTGGCATGGATAACTGAAAATATACCAGGCTTTTTATTATTCTTTCCCAAACTCCCCACAGGTCTTTTTAAAGAATATTGAATACAATTAACTGGAAGATCATTTTATAGCAAATAATTTTAAGAACACAGAAATTTTCCACAAATGATCTTGCTGTGCCTGCAAAACAGTCTCTCCATGCTTTCCTATCCTTTGAATTCCTATTAAATTTGGCTGAACCCACATGAGTTTAAAAAGACATTTTTCCCAGTAGGCCATCCTGTTTCAGGAAGTCCTCATCTCGCCATGGCTAAGCTTGTCTTTGGAAATTATTATCTCAGAAGCTGCTCTCCAGGGAAATTACTGCAATCCAATCACCACAAATGTAAATTAAATCAGCATCCAATACAGCCACAGAGGTTTGTGTTTCTCCTCACTCCTTTCTCTCTTTGAGAAATCTAATTCTGAAACCACTGGAATAAATTCTGCTGCCCCCCTCCCACAAGGAAATAGCTGTGATGATATGAGAGGAGATAGAGTCTGTATGAAATCACAGTACAACTTGTTTGAGATGCTTATTTTGGTTCACGACTTCAGCAGCTTTCCTTCTGCTCAGCCTCTCTCCTCCTCTGCCTTTGTCCCATATTCTCTGTGGCAGGGATAAACTTCCAATCTCCCCTTTAATGTGGGACTCTGTTTCCAACATCCTTGTACTTCCCTGCATGCAGTTTTGGGAACACTCCTAATGTGAGCTGAGATGTACAACCAGGCAGCAAAACATTCTGAGAAGTTTAGGTTGTGCCTCACCTCACAGCTCTGTAAAAATTTTTCAGCTTGCAGAAGGGTAATAGTACTTAGGAAAAGCATCAGGTTTCATTTGGCAGTTACCAAACCAAAATAAGGAAAGGAGTAGGTGAGAAGAAGCTGAAGGAGTGATGAAGAAAGTTGAAAGTCTTTGGAACTGAATCTATTAAGAACAGAAGTGGGTTACCCAAAACTGTCATTTTGGACTCAATCCTTGCTCAAGTACAAATTCCGTTCCCTGTGGCAAACACGTGCTAGCAAGTGTGATAATTCAGACACAGAGCAAATAAACCAGTGAAATGCCTTCAGCTGTGTGTTTCCAGTCACTCATAGGTCTGCATCATGTGTCTGAAGGAAGCCAGTGCTAAAACAAATTACCCTGAGTGCCTTTTAAGGTTGTTAAATATCGGGTAGTATGTACAACAGTGGTGTTCTCTCTTCAAAATAAAAGGTCAACTGATGTCCACGTAACCTGCAATGATGAAAACTGGGATTATTAAGAAATGTTATATCTAACATTTAAATGCTATTTTGTATCAATTTTCATGGAAAAAATATTGTTCTTCTTGGCATCAAAAATGTTATCCCTCATAAAGTGAATGATATTCAAATGATTGCTAGAGAGAATCTTCACATCAGTTACACCTCTGTATTTTGGATTTGAATATGCAGGGCTTAAAACTCCAGTCACCAAACACAGCATGATCTTATTATGCCATTTATAAATCTTTGTTTTATTCACAAGGTGTCAAAGTGCATCATAGCTATTATTTTTAACAATATTAATAATAGCTAATCTTCAACATTTAAGCAATGGTGATATAAAGAACAGATAAAAATTAATATCATCATAGTCCTGAAAAACCTTGCAAGTCTAAAACAATATATTAAAATATTGGATTGTTTTTTCTCAAATGCAAATATACATAGACATTCATTTACTTCTGCTCAACAAGACTAGTTTTCCTTCTAAATGCATATTAGGAAGGGATGGTAAGTATTATACAAATATGCCTCTTGAGTTATAAGAAAACTTTTAACTAAAATCAACATGAATATTTGAATATGTGGGCATCATCCAGAAATTTATATTGACAGACAGTGTTGGTGGCACAGCACAGCACAGTGAGTGGATATAGGGTTTTACCAATTGGAATGAAGATGCAATACAGCTGGACAATAAAAAAAACCCTTTTATTATGTAAGCAGGATAGACTTTTATGCATTTCCAGATTGTCTTTCTGCCTTTCTAAAGCCTGTCACTGGTCACCACAGTGTTGCTTCTGAGCAACTTCACCCGTCTCAGAAAGGAAAGATTATTTGTGCGAAAAATTTGTATATAGATCTGTTTAACTCCCATTAAATCAGAAAAATCTGGAAATTTTAGAGGTAGAAAAGGCAAGTGAATCAGTTTAGCTGTTATACAATTTCTGGCACGTAGTGGAGGTCAGAGAAAAAAAATCAGGGACAATTCTGTCAGTTGTAAACATGGTCAGAAATGGTAAAATATAGTTTAAAAGTGCATTTGAGTGTGCAGCTGTATTCCAATGGATGGCATCATCCAGGGAGTGATAGAGGCCCAGACTGGTAATGTAATGTAAGCAATTAGTTCTGGCAGCTACAAAAGAACTAGTGAAGCATAAAAATCACTCTCAAGAACTAATCTGTATCTGCACAATAGCAATGTCTTGATAACACATCTGAAACATGGCAGTTCAAACAGGCAGGGCAGAGGAGCTCTATGGATGCCTCAGAGAGCTGTCACCCACTAATGACTCCTAGAGCCAGGTGGAAGCAGGGAATTATCATCTGGAAAAGCTGGAAGGGAATACAGGCAAACCACCTACCACAAAACAAAAAAAAAAAAAAAAA
>VZRX01001312.1:20673-35482 GCA_013398075.1 Notiomystis cincta
AAAAAAAAAAAGAAAAATTAGAAAATGTTCTTCAGTGAAAAAAACCCCATCATTTAAATTTCAATTTTACAGAGCAGCTTTCCCAAAGAAAACTGTTTGTTATCCATCAGTAAATTTAAAGCGTGTGCACTCACAGCATACACTGGCTCTAACCCCACAAATCACTTATATTTAAATTTGTACAGATGCACCATTCCAGCATAACTACAAATTGTCTAAGTGATTATGTTGTTCTGCATTTTTATAGTACCTACAGTTCTCACTGTGAACTCCTGTGTGGACTTTGTAAAGGTTGAGCTCATGCTACTTCCTGGGACGTTAATAGCATCTCTCCCTTTGTTCAGCTATTTCTCTCACAAATAAAGAGAACATCCTGGATACTCCTCTTGTAATATCAGATCAAAAACTGGCCAAAGGTGTTGTAGCTTTTAGGAAGAAGAGGGTGGGAGGAAGAAGAGAATCCTAAATTAAGCCAATCAATCTTGCTGCTTTAAAAAAGCAATCTTAAAAAGGGCAGGTATTTTTAAAAGTCTTTGGTAGAGAATTATTGAACAGGTCCTGATCTACACACTGTGAAAGGTATCTTTAAAAATCATGCATGTAAGTATCCCAATATAACTTGCACAGGATTTTTACAAGATAGGAATTTTTAAAGGCCTACTGGTTTGAAATTGTAACAGAATGTGTAATTGTACAAAGCAAAAAGTATGCCTGTGGATGGCGAAAGACTTTAGGAAACTATCTGAATTTTATCTTTAATTTACAATAGCTAAACTAGAAAGACAGAAAAAGAAAATTTCAGATTATTTGATCCAGTGGATCATCCTTGTTTCAGAAGTAGCTCAGTTCAACCTCAGGCTATGGATCTCTGAGTGGCATTTATGTAAGCGCTAAAAAGGTCTCTTCTCTCTTCCTTCTGCTACTAAATAGAAGGAGGAGAATGCCTTGCATAAGATGTCACACCAAAGCACAAAACCCCAGTTCAGATTTATTTTGAGAATTATCACAGCTTCTCTTCATTTACTTCCTACCTTTTATTGGTTTGAATATCTTAGCAAAGTACGTGATGAACAACTACAGAGGCTGGAATAATTTATAAATTCAGCTATGATGAGACATCATAGCATCATTTCCCACAGGAACTTTGGTGAGGGAAGCAAAACCTTCTTTCCCTGTGACAATGACATCCCATAGGATGTGGCATAACACCTCAAAGTCATCCCATGCTATTGCCCACACAAAGCAACACTCTGGAGGATGTTCAGAGTTCTCCCACTGTGCATGTGGCAGGCATGCTCTCATGGGGGGGAACAGAGGTCAGAAACAGTATTGACCTAAGTCACCCCCAAGGATGGGTGGCATTGGGTCACCTCTGGGAGCTGTGTGTCTGTCTGTCTCAAAGAGGAGGGCATGAGCTTGACCGTGCACCCACCTTGGTTCCTCTGCTCCCCTGTGCCTTCCAGAACTTCCTCCTTGACACACACAAATTTCCTGTAGAACAGAAAGGATCACCTTAAATTATGGCTGCTTTCTTTCCTCTCCTAGATTAGTAGCCTTCTTGCAAAAAGCACTTTTGTAAATGTCATGATGCGCTGGAATCAATTGTAGTACATACCCTTTAAATAAAACAACAAAGTAATTCCTGAGAGCCATGGTATTTCAAGACATCCAGGGTAAACAGAAAATTTTGTTGGTGCTTGGGTTTATTCTCGGGTGATCCAACAAGAGAGGAATACAAGAAAAATCTGTGGTTGTTGCAGAGACATTGCTGGGAGGGGATTTTACCATGTGTGTATTCTACTCTCCACGGAAAGAGAAGATAAAGCCAAGTGTGGTTTCCTAAAAATGTGTGACCAGTGGATTACTTCCTGCTTAATAAAACATAACTAAATGCATCTAAGTTTCTCCAGATGGATATTATTTATGAATCAGGGAAAAGATAAAATTAATAGGAACATCAAAGATGTGCTGAAAAGTTTCCTGATTAAATATTATCTGACCTCCAAACTTCCTCTGCATTTCCTGGAGCAATTTGGCTATTAGTCAACCTCTTCCTTCCACAGAAATGCAGATGACAGGTTTATAAATATCTGAATCAGAGCTGGAATCTAAACTTCACTTTGATTTAAACGCTGTTCAGCAAGGTGACATTATTTTCAGGGACCAGATGCCATGGCAAAAGAGGGAGGACACACTTTTTGCACTCAGGATTTTTTCAGCAAAGTCAAATATTTATTATCCTGGGTACCAGACATAGGGATTGCTTGGCGTGCATGACCACAGCACACTGCTTTTGTTAGGGCAGGAGTTCTTGTGTGGATAAAAGTCTGCAGGCTGCTGTGGTGACTCAGCCATAAAAGTATTTATCATACTTAGACTACTCGCACTGCAGCTCAGAGCAAAATGCAGAGATATAGGCACTGCTCTGTCCCAAAGCCAAGGGGATTCAAAGGATGCAGAATGATTTCTCCACATTCTTTCCCCCACCCATACTTGATGTACATATTTGATAAACCTCTCTTTTTCAGTTTTTCCCTGAAAAAAAAGAAAAACAAACCAAAGTACAAGGAAGTCCTTGGGAGAGCTTCGCTCTGCTGGTGAACTTCCATACTCCAAATTTTCTGCCACTTCAGTAATATCTCTCTCTCAAAACCCAAACGTGCTGGGAGAAGCTCATAGCTGCAAATCCCAGGAAGCCTCTTCAGGCTCATCATTAAGAGCATCCTCTGAGCTGGCACTTCACAGAAATCAGAGGAGGGAAAGTGAGTAATAGCCTGCGTTAGACAGAATTTCATTAAAATAAATGATCCACTCTGTGTACGTTCTGAAGGAGCTTTACGAACAAGTGTCAAAACACTTCAGTGACAATTGTGACTATTATTCCTTCTGCTAAACTGTAGCTTTTACTGCTGTTAGCAGAATTCCAGGAACATACCTGCTGTCCCAGAGCTCCACATTCCACACCAAGCAGACCTGGCAGGGCAAATTTGGGACTTCTGCTGCAGGAGAGCACAGGAGCTGCAGTGCACAAGGAAAAGAGCCCAAGCCCACCAGAATGAAACACACCATGAGCAGTGAGGCTTCAACACCATCAATTGCCAAGTGCTACAAAAAGAATTACCAGCTATGAATCTCAGAGAATGACTGAAGAAGAATCACAGACATTGCATACAGAGCATTCCCACTTTGAGCTGTAATCAAGAAGAGGGATCTCTGATCTGCATAGTACATTTTGTCTGTTTAGTTAAAGATTTGTCAGACAATTAATTCAGTGAATTTTAAGAGGCCATATTATTCTCTCTGAAAGTTGAGATTAATTTACATCCCAATATCTAGCTGTGTTTGCTGAGCTAACTTGATCACACAGCACTTTTCTGCGCATTTAATCTTTACATATCCATAGAGAGAACTTCCCTTTCAAAGACAAGTTGGTGATGTCCTGCAAAGCCTATACATTGCTCTGGGAAGCCCAGCTGCTTCAGGACATGCATTAGAAATGCAAACTAATCTCATTCTGTGCCACAGGTCAGCATCAGTTTCCGATGAATGCATCCAGAGCCCGGTTATTTTTCAAAGAACACCTCAAACGGCCGTGCCTCACGCTAAGAATTCCTGCCTCATCTGCAACAGCTGAGTGATCTTTCACTGCCACAATGGGGCTGAAATTCTGCCATAAATGTGCCCTGGGAAGAGCTCTCCTCAATCACATTGCTCTTTTTTATGTCCACAAAGACATCCACACTGACTGTGCTGGGATAAATGCAATTTTTGAGGAGGATGAAGACCGTCAGTGTTGTCAGGCTGCTGCAAATGTTTAAACTCTGAAATGGGTCATGAGGCCACACAACTCCATAGGAACAGAGAGCCACATTTTTTGCTTTGCATCCAATAATACAATACAAAGGCTGGGCAAAGTGGTTGCAGTTAATGTGTTCTGCAGTTGTACCTTTTCCTCACCCTTCCTGCACACGGGAGAACTCTCTGTGGCTGCTTGGGCTTAGCTGGTGGTTCTGTTATTGTTCTTTCCCTTGTTTTTACAAACAGGACAGTTTTGTTATATGCTGTCACTCATTATTCATTATTTAGCTGGAACAGGCTGCATCTCTGGAATCAGGATTCGCTTTTTCAAATGTCTCCACTCTCCATACTGGCAGAATAAGCTTTGCCAAACACATTCCAGCCCAGGATTTTTTTGAGCAAGCCAGTCTCATGGAAGGTGTACCTGCTCATTGCAGAGGGTTTGGAATTACATTACCTTTAATGGTCCTTTCCAATCCAAATCATCCCAGGATTCAATGAACATCCCTTTTCAGAGGTTACCTTTTACTACCTATAAGGCTGCAATGAAAATAGTATGAAAAAACCGAAAAATTTCTAGCACATCTTTGAGGGCACTATGACAGCAAACAGATCTAAATGTCCTAGTTAATTTTTGCAGTAATTTTGTCTTCAATGGAGGTGTAGATATTATTAAAATTAATATCAAACATATACAAAATATTTCTATCCACAACAAAATTATTTTATGGGCTGTATCCACCAGTTTTTTATGTATATTCTTCTTTTCCAGAGTTCAGTCAGTCATTAGGGAAACTATATTCTCTTGAAAAAGATATTAGTTGTCATCTCAGGAAGAATATCAGTTCTCTTACCTGTTCTTAGGCAGAAAAAATACAAATGAAAATATCTTGAACCAGTTACTGGTACAAAGCAAAAGCCACCCTAAGTTTTAAAACCTAAGTTTCTACAAAAAGAGGATTTTTTATTCCTTGTAACAAATAGTTTTCAGAGTCAGAGTACAGTGAAATTTTAAATCCACACATCTGTAATACAACACTCGCACTTGTTGCTAAGTGAATTTTTGCAAGATCTAAATAATAACAAGCTCCAAACCCCTATTTTTGTTCCATTGGTGCCTTGACCTACCATTTTATTATCAATACTGGACAAGGAATTAACTAAAAATATGTATCTACTATGAGAAAACTATAAAGCAGTTTCTAAAACATTAAAAATACATTCTGCAGGCAGAAAAAGATGTCCTGACCTGTTACTCCATGAGCATTTTATTTGTTGCTGAGTTATATGTTGAGATCACAGCAACACCAACAGTCAAGCTGGGTGCACTGCACTGCTACCACACCCATACATCATGACAAATAATGAGAGTGCAAATACTATTAATTCAGCTGCACAGCTCATTATGATGAAAAATTTATTTGTAGATACCTCCTTGATTAATGCCTAATGCCTGGTTAATCTAAAACACATCCAATAGGAAAGAAACTGAAGTCAATGAGAGGTACCTGACATCGAAGTGAGCACAATTTATCACTCCAGTGAATGGTCCATGGCATTGTTCACTGTGCACACAAACAGACACAAACACTTCCACAACCTCTCTGGAATAATGAAGTATCTGGAAAAAACACAAAAGGCCAGAAAACTCATGAGGCACACAGTGTAGGTATTTGCATAGACAGTAGACAAAGGAAGCTGTGAGAAAGAAAGAGACAGAAGACATGCTGGCTGAAAAGAAAGCTGCTCTGCTCTCTTCTGCTGCACTCAGTGGCATTTTAGGAGTTGCCAAAATTTTCAGTGCTTTCTGCTTCAGCACATCTACCCAATTTCCTTAAGTGTTTGGAGCTCAGTTCACCTGGATTTACTCCATACAAGTACTAAGCAGTATGTTCCTTGTGTTACTGTTGCTCTTACCTTAGATTTCTACTGGGCCTCTTTGGAAGAATTATAAGGGTATGACCTATAAAAAGCACTGTATTTAGTACTCTGCACTAAGCTATGTTATAGTAAGTCCAGTCTTTCAAAACTTTTGCAAGCGTTTAATGAGTCTTGAATTTAAGATTAGAGTCCATGAGGAGTGGTTGACATGTAACAGTTCACATCCAGTGCAGGAGGAGCAGACAGTGCAGCATGAAAAGAGCATTGGCCCTCCTCTTGGACCACCCCACCCTTCCCATCTGGAGAAATCTCATCTATTGCCATGCAGCTGCCCAACCTTTCCTGTAAGCTTAGCCTTACATTCAGATCTAGCCCCTATATTACTTAGAGTTACATGCATGGAACAGGCTCTCCCATCAAACAAATAATGGGATGATTTCACTGAGATAACTTTTCTTTTGCAATAATTCTCCTAATCAAGAGTAATAATTTAATGGAGTCTCCCTTCAGTATGCACACAGTTACTCTGAACACCTAACGAGCCCTGGGAGCTGATTTTCTATTCAGAACAGAAGCCAAGGCCAAAATATTGACATCCCCCAGCAGCAGTGTGTACATTCATGACATTCCCCTTTTGTGCTCAAAAGGGCAACCCCAGCACCCTGCCAGTGCCTCAGCAGCACCAGGGCCAAGATTACTCCTTCCCAAAGCATCCTCTGGGAGAGTGTCTGGGAGAGGGGAAAAAGGCTGGGCAAGAGGGGAGCTCTCTGTGCCCTGCCAAACCGTGCAGATCACCTTCCACAGGTAAAACACATTTTAAAATGTCCCAGTTGCACACTGGTGACACACAGCTCTCACTGAAGAACGTTCAACAACTGCTTTGCAAGTACTCTAGAGAAAATCTGCCTGGAAAATCAGAATTATCAGCTGCTACTTTGCCCTAGATAGAATTCTGCTAGAATTTTATTTCTATCTCATGTCACATTTTTAAATGCAACATTTAAGATAATTCAAGGAAAGAAATTACACTATTTCAAGGTTTTCTAGAGATGGTTGAAATATCTCATTTTATAATAACCCGGAATTTTGTGGTAGTCCTTTCAGGGGAAAAAAAATACTTTCCTTTTTGCTATATTACCAGCCAAACATTTTTCTTATAGAAGTAAGTGATTGAAAGAAAGCAAACAGTGGAATAAATAAAAGAGTGTTTTTATTCTTGGGTACTTACAAACAGAAAGAAATCATGAGAATATTAACTAGAGAGAGCTTGAATAAAATGAACAAAAATAAACTAAAAATAAGGAAGAGCTTTTCAATTCCAAATGGAGAAAGAAGAAAAGCACATGCACCTGCAGCAGCTCCAATGGCCTGTAGCTTTACAAAGCACAACATAAATTACTGAGTAAAATCTATGAAGCTGTTACAAGACTGGTTTCTGAAGTAGCTGCCACAAAAACTCAACTTGAGTTACTAGAGCAGGGAAGGAAAATTAAAAAAGTCAATATGGTGTTGCCCTAAAATAAAGATTTCTTGCCAAAAAAATAAACAGAAAAAAAAGTCACCAGACTGGGAAACATTAGAAAGACTTTTCTATTTATAGAGTTTATTTAGGAACAATAAATAGAAAGAAAAATAGAAAGCCATCTAAAAGCAAGCATACCTTAAGAGAGGAAGCAAAAAAAATCTTGTGCTACTGGTAGATTTTCAAGATTTTTGTAGTGCCTAATTAATCAGTAGTTCACTGACTTCTTAAGCCCACGGAAAAGTAAAAAATGGTGACAAGCCCATGAGAACTTTTATGCTGCAGAATGGCACAGAACATGCTGAAAATATACAGGGCTTTGGACAGACATCTGCAATAAACTCCACGAAAGGGCCCTGCAGGTGCCATGACCTACATTCATTTATAAAGTTGGTACATTAAAAGGTAAAATTATTGGGTAAATCCAGGACTTGACTGCATAGAATTTGGCCAGGGAGGCAGAAGGCACTGTTTGAAAGTTAACACTTAATTTTATACTCCTGGAGTGTTTAGACCCAGGAGAGACCCCAGGGTTTAGAGAAATTACTGTTCTAGTCTATAAAGTCTCTGAACATTCAATAATCAGGGTATCTGACTTCTTAGAAGTATGAATTGCCTGACCTTGTATCTCCACACAAGAGTGAAATGTCAGTAACTTCTGTGTTTGGAGTCTGGCACACAACTTTTAATGTTTCCCTGCCATTTTTTACAAATGACCACTGGTTCTCTACCGTTGTTCTGAGATGCTACAGAGGCTCTGTGCAAAAGTTTAGGAATGACTAAAGAATGAGTCTTTTTGAAGTGGTTTGCAGACTACCTCTAGAACATTATAGTGCTGAAAATAGTTCCTTATCTGCCCTGCAGTTCACAGGGCCGGATGATATGAGCTCGTTGTAATAAAAGGCAAGAGAACCCCTAAGGATATTGGTTTGCTGGGAAATAACGATAGAGAAGAAAGAAGCTGTTAGAGTGAAAGATGGTGAGCTTGAAAGGGGACAAATGAAAGAAAAAAGAATGAAATATTTTCAGAAACCGACATGAGTGCCAAGAAAGGGGAAAGAAGGAGAGAAACTGAAAGCTACTGAGTGACCTTTACTTTTAGCATGGAAAATAAATGTTTCCTTTTATAGTTTCTTGTTAAAATAAGACCAGTAAGGGATCATGAATCTTTATACAATTTTATAGTTTCCTTTTCAGTGAACCATTTCAGTTTTACACACAATTTTATAATGTAACTGCATAAGAAACTGAGCTTTACAATGCCACAATGACAGCCTGTGAAGCTGCAACTACATACATGCACACATTTATTTCTAGCAAAACAAAAATAAAGAATCTGGAACACTTTTTTAATTCACAAAAAAAAAAAAAAACCAAACCTGCTTTGAAATTGAACTGAAATTATATTTCCTAACAGCTTAATAATTAAATCAAAACAGAAAACAGAATACCCCCACAACCACACATGCACACAGCTGTAATCACTATATTTTAGCAGACATTGTGCCTTTGATCTCTCCTGGCCCTCTTCCATCTTCTAGACAGTACAATCCCGAAGGAATCATTGTCTACCAGATACTTCTCCATCCCTCACTGGCCCTGGACTGTCTGCCTCTGTAGCAATGTCATATGGAAAACACAAAAACACAGCAATGTCCTGCTGAAAGCAAGGAAGTCAGTACCCGCAGACTTGTTATCTTACTTGTTCTCTCCCTGGAGACAGACCTCTTGCTTCCCAGAAGTCCATAAGAGCTGCTGGAAAAGAGGGTGAACACTCCTTAAGTGGTCTTTCTTTGCAGCTGTGAATCAGAGCTTGCATCTGTGTGCTGGTCCTGAAGAGGGAAATGGGAGCCTGGAGTTCATTAAACCCTTCCTTATGGAAAAACTTCACTGACGTTGTCCAAGTAAGCAGGACCAATTCAGGGTAAAGCTCCTAGACAATAACTTCCAGAATATCTGTAGACTTTTCAGGTTTCCATGCAGTTTACTGGTGCCAAGGCCCAAACTCCAGTACTGTCTCACCAGCACAGTAGGTGTGAGCTGACCTTGACACTGGTCCTCCAGCCTGGCATGCAGGTCCCAGGTCTGACACCAAGGCATGTTTAGTTCTTGCCTTGAAAACCCTTCCTCTGGCTTCTGGAGATGGCTGCTTTCTGCCACCTGCTTTGCAGTGATTAGAATGGCTCAGATGCCCCTCAGCATTGATTTGGTGTTTAATCTCTGCTGCACTATGGCAATTTTCATGTCTGTGTTGGCTTCTGCATGAATCTGACATTCCTCTGCAGGCGGTGAGGGACAGAGAGGGAAGAGTCATCCACTCAGATCATAAATAGCAAGACCAAATTATGCATGACTTCAAGATCAGGTCATGCAGTCCTGGTAGTTCCTCAGTTCAGAGAATCCTCTGTGACCTCCTGATAGTCTGGACTTCCTGGGCAAATAAATAATTAGATAAACAATAAATAAATTAACAAAGCCAAGGTTTTATAGCAACTGGATTCATCTAAAACCTACGCCCTTCAGTACTTGCCATAAGACTAGAAGAGGAAAGCAATGGGAATGGTCACCTTCCTTCTCTTCCCCATGGCCAGAGAGAAAATCCCTGTGCAACTCCCTTAGAGAGGGTGAGCTTAGCCAAGTGGGATGTGGGTTGGGATGCACCAGAGAGCCGCAGGGTGGGTTTGCTCTGCCCAGAGTGCAGAATCTCTCCAATAAAAGATCAGTTAAAGCAATGGGTGCATTTTAAAGCTGTCTCCAGAACTTCTCTATCCCTTCAATTATATCAAACAAGTTCAACCCACGTCTGACGGTATTCTTGAGTTTTGAACTCTGATTTTGTCAGGAACTCAGAAGCAGAGAAAAAAACCTAATCAGAGAAATTTCAGTCCCCTGAAATCACTGCCACACAATGAGAATCCACATGATACACTGGAGATTATTACATCTTTTGTTCTCCTTTCGTGCTACATAAAACAGAGCTTTATCAATGAAGGCATCCTAGCCATAGCTTCTAAATACATGGTACATAGCCACCAAAAGGAGAATTAAACCACTTTTATTGATAGATACAAGACCCTTCACACAATGTATTTCTGGACACATTATTATAAGTGGCAGCAGCAGTCCATCCTGCTTTTTGATATACTGAGATTCAGGGCTGGCCTTAAAAATGGATGCATTGCCTTATAAATTACACAGTATATTGAAGTATACTCGTAACATGCTGCCAAATTTATAGTCTGCTGATGGCTGTCCCCTAAATTAGATCCCCTCTCTTCTACCTGCTGTAGCGGCTCAGCAAGAAAGGAAGGATGGACACAGCAAAGGCTGACAGGAGACATTAGGACAAAGAAAACACAAACCCAGGTGAAAGGCAAGAGATTAGCAGCAAACCCAGCTGCCTCTGTTGTGCTTTTCTGTCAGGTTTCATGAGAGAAAGGACATCGTGGGAAGGGATCCATCTGACTTGTGTTTCATCAGGTGTGTTTTCTGTCAACATGGAGCTTCCTCTTTGCACTTATGCAAAGCCTCAGTAACTGCCACATGCATGCCCTGCTGGAAGAAGAGAAAGAAGGGAGAAGTAATCCATGGCAGAGACCTGAAACAGCAAAGCAGCAAAGGAGAAAATCCTCAGGCTGATTTTTTACCATCCCTACTGCTCTGGGTGCTGAGAGGCTCTGCTCTCTGACCCCACACTGGTAAATCAGCACCATCTCTGTGACACTGATAGAGTTGTATCAGTGCAGGGTCATGAATAAGTCCTCTGGTGCTTCCATTTTATGATATATGTTTTCCATTATTATTTCTTAATATGTGGAAAGGCATGTGAATACACATGCACACACACTAGCATGCATCATTCCTCTGCATTTAGGCAATCTGAGGTCCAAAGAGATGTTCTTCCCCTGAAAATAAAACAAAATAAGCAAAGAAGTTTGCAACTCCTGCAGCAAGTAATGCTGTATGTGGCTGCTTTTAATGAAAATGTCAAGTACCGGGTCTGTCCAAAAATTATCTGAACTAAAAACCTCTTTTCTGAGTCAAGCTGAGCAAGACTTAATGTCTGCACTTCTTCCATCACAAATTATTGCCTGAAATCAGCAAGATAAAGTAGATACCTGATGTGCACTCTTCCATCTCCCAGAGCTGGAGAAAAACAATGAAAAATTTAGCTAAATTTCATTGTCAACCTGAAAAAAAATCACATCAAACCCCTGGAAACAACTGAAAACAGGCACTGCTTTCCACTTGTCAGCCCTGCCCTGGTGAGTGGCACATGAGGTCAGTAATAAACCTCTGGTGCTTGTGGCTGCTGTGGCTCTAATCCATCTGCTCAGTCCTTGAAATGACTCCCATTTCTCTGGGCTCCAGAGGTTCATTTTTCCTCATCTTGCTGATGGGTGTGCTCCCCATCATCCAATAATCCCTTACAGTCCTTGTGTCCCTCTCAGCAGAGTTACCCTCAACTGCTCATTGCAACATCTGAAAGAAACCCTAATTTTCTCTGGGAGAGTTCAAGTAGCTTCAATAGTCTGTTCAAAAGAGACTCTTAAGTTAAGAGTCTTTTGCCAAACATATCCTAGGAAATATGTATTTTGCTTTAAAAAAACCAAAACAAACATAAAACCTGACAACACAGGTGGTGGGTTTCATCCATCTAAAGATACATTGGGCGTTAGAACTCTTAAATCTTGGTGGAGGGAAAATCAGCCTGGTCTGGGTAAGCAGCAGAATAGCAGGAATCTTAAATCCTGAAATAAAAAATGCATGTCCCCTTTCAGAATAGCAGAGACTGGTGTAGGCCCAGAAGTGAGCAGGTTTTGATATTTTATAAGGCAGTAGTGCCTCAGCAAAGTACTCCAAATAAAAGCAGGTGCTATCCATATCCTGGGAGGATGAAGACAGCCCCCCTAGGAGAGCTCACATACTTGATACAGGATGAGAGACATTATCTGGAACAAACACAAGACAAAAATAACACAGTGAAATTCAGTGACCACAAAATACCAGTTACATTGGATCAGAGAAAGGAATTTTGGTTGGAATGGACATTTTAAGATCATCAAGTCCAATCCTAAACTTAGTAATTCAAATTTAACTACTATGCATGTCTGCAAGGACTGCATCTAATGCTTTTTAAATACCACCAGGGATGGTTTCCCAGCAGTCTGTTCAAGTGCTTGACAACTCTTTTGGTGAGGAAATTTTCACCTAAAATAAAAATATCCCATCCTCACCTCCACTAGTGCAGCTTGAGGATGTTCCCTTTCATCCTTCCACTTGTTACCTGAGAGAAGAGCCTGATCCCCACCTCACTATAACCTCTTCTCAGAGGAGAGGGTGATAAGGTCTCCCTTGAACCTCCTTTTCTCCAGGCTAAACAACTCCAACTCACTCAGCTGCTCCTCATAAGACTCATTCCAGCACCTCAATGTCTGTTTTCTCCTGAGGGGCCACAAAATCAAAACTATCTCTGAGCAACAGAAATACATAAATAAATAAATATATATATATATATATAAACCAGCATCTGTGCTGCTGCCCATCTGTGAAGCTTGCTTGTGACAGATGCAAAATATTTGTCTGTGTTTTATGAGTGAAGGGCAGTGGATTTTCACCTTCAAAGCCTGTGGTGGTAAAAGAATGTTTAAACATAGCGACATGAAAGGGAGGATTGATCATTACATTTATGGACTTACCAGTAGGTCTGTCATTCTCCCAAAAAAGTGTCACCAGCATCACTATTTGCAGGCTTGAGTAGCTAATTGATGCAGCTGCAGCTGAACTCAGTATTTTTGCTGGCAAAAGAACCTGAGGTGATGTTGAATTAGGATCTAAAGGAGTTGCAGATGGTCTGAGGAGAGATGCAGCAGGAGACCAGGTTCACTCCATGAGCACAAAACAGTCTCATAACAAAATGGGGAGACATTGTGTGTTTGGGGCATTTGTGAGGACAGGCAAAGTCTGGGAAACCTCAAGCCATGCCTGACCTGGAGAATCAGGAGCTGAACAGCTGGAATACCACACTGCAATTTAGTGATCTCTCATTTAAAATCATACTCTACTCTTTATCCACAGCCTGAATCAGAAACTTCAGATTTGCATTCACCTTTTCATGATATTTGCTTCCAACTCCCGTCCATTCTACCATCCCATGTTCTTTTTTCCCTTTAAGAGCATTTGGGGAAGCAAAAAGTTCATATGCTAAAGTGACACCCAGTGATTCTCTGGATAGCTATGGGTCACTTAGTTCAGGAGATTCTTTTTCCAAATGCACTTCCCAACCGAGAATTTTACTTAATCTCAATATATGAAAGTAATTGTTCTTGTAATTAAAAATTTGGGCACTTCAGTTTTTATTCTGTTTTCCAAACCTCACATTAATGCAAAGAACAATTTCTTAGAATGCTCTGGTGCCCTAGTAAAAAAATTACTTGTATTCATTGTATATGTATATTTGGATTCTTTGTAGATATTCTTAGGATATATCTTCCCTTACTTGGTGACTGTTTTCATGACAATCTGTGAATATTAAACCACCAGAAACTGAGATTCCTAATACCTGTCAAGTTTTCTTGTACATATCCCTGTCTTTTGGTCTTATCAAGGTACCAATATGAGAAATAAAGATTTTTAGGAATCCTCCTAGAGCACAAAAGCATCGGACCAGGATCTACTTTTCTTTTCTAGAGTCTTTTCATAGTGTTCAGAATGAGCTCTGCAGGAGTGGAGTCACTTTATAAATATCTATGTAGAGAGATTTTCTTTTTAGATTTAGAAATAAAGCACATCTTTAATGCTGTATTGTACTGTGAGCTACTACAACTACTTTACATCTGCTACAGAGAACTTGATCATCACCACAAAGAGCTGAGTAGACACCCTTGTAAAGAACTCTGTGCCTAAGGGGTCAGCATCATCTTCCTAGATTTGAAAAAAGCTAAAACCCAAGCTTTTGTTGTATATTCAAGCAATTTTTAATTCACCAAGAGCAAGCTGGGGAACTACTTTTTATGGATCTATTTATGTTAAATGCATTATGTGTACACTGGTAATTCTCAATATATTTTTACTGCACTGAAAAACAATGGTAACTTGTAAATTCCCCTGCTTGTAATAGAAACATAGAGCCTTCTAGATAAAGAACTTTTTCATATTTTTTTTTTTTTTTAACTAATACCACACAAAAAGTTGCATTCAATAGTTGAGCTTAACAATACTGCAGGAAGACATGTTATGAGAAGTTTTTTACTCACATGACACTAATGCTACAAACAGGAAATAATTATATATAGCAAAGGGAGGAATGTGCAAATTTACCAAATGTTTATTATTTTGAATGTATGTTTGCAATCATAAATCACACCTCACCTAAGAAATTGAGTTTTAAGCTCTGATTTTCCTCAACTAAAACACTCCCTATGGTGCAGGCAACAAAAACCTTATAGCACCCATGCAAAAACTTATTACACTTGATTTACACCTCTTTTCCTCATCAAAATAATCTTCCTGTTCATAATATTTGATCAGTTAGAGTAGAAAGCAATACTAGAGCTGTACAGGTGAAACCTAGGGATATTCATATATATATTTATAAAGAAGCAATAT
>VZRX01001312.1:42039-105283 GCA_013398075.1 Notiomystis cincta
AAAAAAAAAGGTGGAGGAAAACCTCTTGTTTTTCTGTTTTGCTTTCATTGAGTTAAGGTCCACACAAAAGTAATTTTAAAATAAAATTAAGTTTAAAAAAAAAAAAGGAGTAATCTGGGAAGTCTGCAGACTCAAATATTAAATCTTCTCTTCATTAAAGTCAGCAGATCCTCTAAGGAATTATTTTAATGTACAAAAATTATATCTAGCACACACTATATGATAAAATAATACAACAAGCTCACATTAACTACAGAAAGAAAATCAAGCTGACCACTCTCACTACTCACAGCAAGCCAGAATATGCTGAGAAACTAATTTCTCTAAAAATGAGCCCATAGGACTATTCATGCCTGCAAAGATGCATTTTTAAAAATTACATAAACTCAATACCATTGGAGGCATCTGAGCTACCTCTTGTTGATGTTACTTTTCTCCTAAATATTGGCTGCAAAATATTTCATAGGCAGACAGGAAAAAAAAAAGAGCTGTGTTGAATTTAATATTAAGGAACAAGTTTAAAATAATTATTTCCTTCAAAAAAGTTGGTATGCCTATTTTAACTGTTTTTTCCTTTGTTTTTCAATATTTTCTAGCTTCTGCTTACATCTGCAACAAATTTGGCACATAATGTTCACAGCTTTGTATAAGGCTCAAGTGCCTTGTATTCACACTGATGGAGTATATGATTGTGTACAGATGCTTGTTTTCCTTTTCCAACTAATTTTTCCTTTCCTATCCAGACTACTTCTGTCAGTGTTTTAAGTAGAAGAGGGGCTGAGAAGTGAAGCAAACTAAAAAGGATGGGGTCTTGGGAAGAATTACATAAAGTGTATGTGAAATAAGCATTTGCAAAGGCAGCAGTTTGCTGTTCAAAAAGAAATCAAAACAGCCCAGTCTCATTTACACTCCCAGGGAGAATCTGTGGGATTCAGTCACTTGAGCAGCTGACAGAGCTTGGATTTCACCGTGTCCTAGTGCAGAGCACTTCAGCTCCCCCTGTTAATAAATAATTTTAATTTTGACTGCAAATTTATTTTGTCTATGGGATAAAGAATTTATGAAATTCAGACGAGCACATACAGCTGGACAGAGCACCAGTCACACCAATGTGTTGGATGGGTTTGGGGCAGGAAGCAGCCAAAATCCACACCCTGGCAGCATCCCTCTGTCACACCTCTGTGTCACATGATAACTTGTGGAAATGCTGAAAGAATGAATAATGTTACGAGTCTGGATTTAATGCCAGAGAACTTCTGCTAGCAGGCATTTTTGGAGAGTGGGGTGCTGAGAGCTGTGTTGTATTTTCAGCATTGCAACAACTTGTCTCAGCCCTCCACAAAAGAGGCATGGATTTTTCCACTCATCACTTTGGTTAGAACAAGGCCCTAAACAGAGAAAACATGAAATCCCAGAACTGCAATTCTGTTTCTGGGTCCTTCCCAATCTGGAGGTTTAGATTAATCACTCAAGCTCGAATTTCCACAGCCTCACTGTTTTGGGGTGCCCTGAATTTTAATGGATTGGATCATGTGAGGATTGCCAGAATTTCAGAAGTTCCTGGTGCTCTTAAGAACTAAAGACTTAACTAAAGGCAGTCCAAAACCCAAGTGGATGAACACCAGGCAAACAAACCCCACAAATCAGGCTTTTACAACACTGTCTGGATGTTTCCCATCTGCAAAAATGACAGCAAAATCCTATCATAAAATGAGATTATCATCAGATATTTAGTCAGACTGTGGATGAAGGATAGATATTGTCTTCAAACTTTTGTGAAATTATCTGTCCCAAGGAGAAAGGGAGTAACGTTGTGAGATGTCAGCTTGCTATTTCACAAACTTCCTTGCTTTCAGAATCGTTCTCCTTTTTACATTCTCAGTTTAGCCCTGTTCAGCTTTCATGGAAAGTCACTGCCTTAGTCAAAGCACGGAAAAAATTATCAGCACTGTATTTTTATTGCCTTTTTTTTTTAATGTACACAAACTACATATCTGGCTGAAGCTTTCATCTCAATTATAAGGTCTCCACAGCTTCCTGTAAATAGAAGAAAATTCTTATTCAGGCCAGACCTTGTCCAGCAGAGTTCAAACTCTAAAAAACAATTCTAGCCAAGGTCAAGGAATACAAAGTCTTTGAAGGCAGGTTGCAAGGAAGTCAGTAGATCTGAAGGTGATGGATGACATCTATAGGTACCTGTCCTCTGGTTACTCTTGGAAGAATAAGTTTATATCACAGTTGTCAAAGATGAAGCCTTAGTTTAAGGAGTTCATGCTAATCAGGCTGTGACTGACATTCTCCTTGGGTCTCCTTCCAGAGAAACTCCACATGAATCCAAGACACTGAGGAATCTCAAATGAGGAGAAATTTGTTTGGTGATTTTCACTGACATTTGTTCTATAGCAGCTTATTTTGTGCTGATCATTTTAGACTAACAGGTCACCCCTTTGCCACAGGCCTGCTTAGACTTTGCCACTGTTTTTGCAGAAATCAGATACCCCATGGGAGCTCACAGATCTCCTCAGGAGCTATCTGCTCTTTGCTGTGTCAGTTCCTGAGTCACCAGATCCCTGCTCCTCTTCCCTCCTAGCAGCCTTATTCTGCAACCTGGATCTGCTCTGCAGATGGACATGGGTTCAATGTGGAGTCTGTGATACAAGGAGCACAGAGAAAGTGTCCTCAGACCTTCCCTGTCCTACAAATATGAACAAGTTGGGCTGCACTGGTGTCCTTCCCAGCTTTTGGAACCATGAGCTGCTTTTCCTAGGCTGAATGCTCCTATTGACTGTGTTTCTGCAGCTCCTAGATGTTGCTAGGAAGCCATGAGTTCAGCTTATTGTGCTGCCCTGATTTAATCCAGATAATATTTCCACTCGCTTATGAGTTGGAACTACTTAAAATTTTGTTTTCAGAGAGAGTGGTTTGTGGTTTTTAGTTCTTGTTTTAAATATGGGTTTGGTCATCAAAAAAAACCCACACTCTCGCTGAATGAAATTACTTCTGATTTAGGAAGAAGTGAACACACACAAGGAAAGACACACATCTGGAAAATACAGGAAATGCAATTCAAGTGCTCTGAGTAGGTGGTTCAAGTTACTTTTCCCAGGTAATTATTCTCTTGCTCCCTTTCTACTCACAGACATTTGCTAACTGCAGCTTTAACATCAAGCACTTCATAGACTTAGAATAGAATCAGAAGTCTTTTCAGCCTGGAAATAAGCATGCAAACCTTCAATTTGCTATGTATGCTAAGAAAGAATCTCTACTTTCTTTACAAAGGAAAGCAACTTTTACCTGGTTTGCCTGAAAACAAATTTATGTCTTCTGCTTGCCATTTATGCTTCTGGTGCTGTGAGTTACACAGAGCGCAACTTGAACAATCTGTCTCCTAAGAGTTTTCAATCTGTCAGTTTTTCACAGCATTTTCATTTCCTTTGAATCATTATATCCTTACGAAATTTACCTAATCCATTACAAATTTCAGTTTGAATAGCTATGCTACTGCAAAGAGAGTGGGTACATGTGCATACCTTTGGCAATCTGCAGTGTAAATTGCCATTTTTCAGTAAATGCAAGTCCATTTTTGTACTAGTGAAAATATCTGCATTCAGATTTTCAGCATCTGTATTTCCTGAAATATTGTGGGCTAACGGTATCTCACCCTACAGAGCTCCCAATTCCCAAGGCATGCATCAGGAAGAATCATGTCTGCCTTAAGCTAGAGATAAATATTTCAGTTCACTGGTAAAAATGTCAAGTAATTAGAAAATAGTCCCAAAAATTAATCTGCATTTAAAAATAAGTCAATAGTTTGGGTGTGGCAGAGGCAAAGTTTTGTACCATAGAGCTTTGCTCTGCATCATGACTGGAGTCTTGAGCCTCAAACACATCCTAGGGTTGGACTGTATGAATCTTAGCCCAGCCTCCTGCAAAAGAAGCTTGTCCTTGTTAAGGATGCCTTTCATGCCTCGCTGCAGTCACAGTTCTTAAGATTTGGTGATAACCCAGGTGTGAATTTTTGCCTTTGCTGATTCATCTTGTCCCAAGCACCAACAGAAAATGAGGTCCTCCATCCCGTCTTTGTTTCCCCCACAAATGTATCCCCAAATCTTCTCTCACAGCCTTTCCCAGAAGGCAGGGATCCCTTCCCCCACGCAGTGCCCCGGGAGAGAACCCTCTGCCATTTCTTTGTCATTGGCAGGGATTTGGCTCAGAAATTAGGCTGGAATTTGTCTTTGTTCCCCTTTCCCCTCCAGGACCAAGCCAAATTGAGTTCCTGTGCTTCTGCAGTGAAGAAGGAAAGCAAGAATGGATTTCTCTCCCAGATAAACATCAGGCAGGGACTCTCAGCTTCAGCATCTGGCCTTTCCAAAAGGAGCCAGCCATAAGGTCAAAAAACCTCTAAATCGTCACTTTAGCAGTGCCTTTACCGAGTGCCAGCCATGCTCCTGAGTTTCACAAGCAAAGGGAAGAGACAAGATAAGAATCCACCACACTGTCAAATCCACATTTATCCTGAAGCCCCAAGTTCTCATTTTTTGTTGGCCTCCTGGTTCCTGAATTTGAACTCTTTTCAATCACAACAAACAATGTGATCCTAAATAATTCACTAGCAAGAATGAAACTGCTTGAAAATAAGAACTTACCTGCAACTTCTTTCTCACCTTGTCTCAAAACCATAATTTTTGTTAGCAGTAGCTGCATTTCACAAGTTTTTAACATTATTCTTCCCTTTTTTTTTTGTGGCTCCCTGAAGTTGCTATTGATTAAAATTCAAAACATAAACCAATGGTGAATACAACCATGGAGGATTCTTAGAATATCATGGGAATGGGTTTTCTCTAAGCAATCTTTTAGGAGCTCACAGAACCCCAACAGCTCAACATCTGCTGGTCCTGCAGATCCACAAAGGAAGCATCAACCTTATGCCAACAAAAATATCACTGCTGAATCAAATACGTGGCTTAATCCACTCCACAAAGAAAGAGCAAAGCTGTGCACCTAAAACAATTTTCTTAGTGTGTGAACAGGAGATCCTCCATACATTTAATGTACATTTCATTCAATAAAATCTTCACAGATAGGACAATTTTTAATTCACAGCTTCCCAAAAAGTTTCAAGATGCTGGAAAAGACTGTGATTGTTATTTGCTTTAGCATTCAAGAATTCCACAACAAACCTAATCTTGATTCCTAATATTTGGGTAATACCTTTGCAGATCCAACTTGGGTCTGTGTGTTAGAAGCTTTGGATTGAAATATTTGGAAATCCTGCCTGTAGTTCCTGCTGTTTTAACACTGACCCACAATTGTACATAAATGCAAGCATAAAAAACCCCAAATCACTTGAGAATTCTGAAAAATAAATGCAGAAGGGCCATAACAAAAAAAATCTTTTTGAAATTTTATTACCTTTCTCAAAATCAAATCTTATTGAATGTCTGTAAAAATAGCTGTGTTAAAAATGGACTGTGCTAGCCAGGATATTGCTGAATGCAAAGCTATTTTACTGAAGACTCAATTTGATACCATTCATGGTTACACAGAGGCCAAAGTGTGAAACCCCACTCATCTCACAGGAACTAGAATTCAACTTTGTTAAAATGTACATGTGATCCCTTAATATTTTTATACAAATATTTTTCCAGAAATTCCTTTTAGCATTCAGCAGCAAGTGCTATGGAATTCTAAGACTGATTTTTCTATATATGTTTTTTTGATTTTATCTTTTCAGTGAAGGTAAGATACCAGATTGATTTTATCTGTCTTTCAGCTCTGGTCTCTGTACATTTACACATTTTTCTTTAGGCTTTGCTAACATCTGGAAATGAGCTGCAAGAAGCTGTTCTCCCCGCATGAAGCAGCAGAATTTTTTTTCTCGGCCAAAGAATCCCCAGCCACTGCTGGTGGCACTTCAGAATCTGCTGCTCAGCCTGTGCATCTCCACAGGCAAGGACTGACTGATGTCACCCTGGGAGAGCTGCACTTGTCATGCAGCAGCTCCTTATTCTCACTGACCTAAAATCAGCTCTGTCCCCATCCCACCAGGTGTGTTTGCATCTCAACAACAAACTCGAGCTGGGCTTTTCCCACACCAGTCTTCCATTTAGCTGTCCCAGCTTCCCTTTAATTCCAGCTGCACCAGTAGTGGCCATTAAAAATGTCATTTTGTGTTGTCTGGCTCTCTGCCAAGGACAGAGAGTGCAGATGATATTAAAGGTGCACTCTCTCATGACTCTCGTGAAAGCAATTCATGCTGGAACCCCCAGTTTCTTCGGAGCTGCCAATGCCCACAATGGGAGGCACGCTGAGAGAGGGAACACACAAAAACAAAAGGGCAGCTACTGCCAGCAATTAAAACACCCCAGGCTGGGCACGGCTGGCAGGCTAAAACAAAGGCTGGCTGCCACCGTGGTGTGACCAGATCTGGAAAGTGCCACTGAGCATCCCAGGGCACCGTGTGTTTGCAGGCAGAGAGGCTCCTGCCCTGGTTCATCTTCTGAATGGGAACCACTGTGTTTCCATCTCTTGTTTTAAGAATGGGAGAAAATTGCCCCTTTCGTGGTAAACCTACTGATCTAATTGCCATTCATAAGGCAGCCAAGTGACAGTCACTGATGCCACGTTAAGACATCCTGAATATATTCCTTCCCATGCCCAGCAAGGAAAGAATAACGGAAACAAAAAGTGCCAGCAAGATCATTCAATTTGCATCCTTGCTTATTGACATTTCCATAGCAACTTCATTAGGAAGTCATTCATTTTAATTCTCCTGCTTGTTTTGTTCACAAATTCCTGCTCAGTCCTCTTTACAGTGATGGTAATTTGCAGGAAAGGGTTCTTTTTGTACAAGCCAAAGGAGTCACTCAGAAACAGACTGACAAAGTCTGAGGATATACATTTTTCACTATTAAAAAAAAAAAAAAAGGAATTTGTTTGGTTTACCTTGAGGGAGTATTATGCAGATCATGATTCATGGAGGCATTTAAGCTTCACTCCATCCAAGGTAGGGCTTTAACTGACTTGACTTTCACCTGAATAGGCATCAACATGAGCCAAAAAACATTCTTGAATCAGGGCCTTAAAACATCTGTCAATCATCACTTACTCTACAGGTCTATGAAGTATTAATGAACCAAGGCCAACACAATAAATAAATGAAGCCAATAATGTACAAACTGTTACAGGCAACTAAAGTAACTCGAAACATATGGGTTTCCTCATGATCATAAAGTCACTCTTGGTTTTTGTGTAGTGTATATACTTCGAGGCCTTTCCTCTCTCCTGTTATTTGAGTATCTTGGTAATCATCCCACCTGAAAGTGTCACATAAAATGCATAGGCCTTTTTAAGCCCCTTGGGCTAAAGTCAACATTTGATCTTGGAAAGGAAACCTAAATCATCTTCTCTGGAAAGTCTTTCACTTGTATTTATAAAATTATTCTTTTTTGTCATTGTTCCAAAGAGCTAAAAAGGTATAATAGAATCACTGAAAATTTCCTATAAAGAGGAAATCATAAGGACAGCCCTGCAGACATAAACAGCAATACAACTGATGCAGTTTCTCTCTTTGAATTTCTCCTGCAATCTAAGATGAGGAAATCCAAATTCTTTCCCCAAATGATTTAGCTGGGAACAGACTCAAATTAACAGATGTCAAAAGCCAATCTCATACAGGACAAAACAGAAAAAAGCAGAAGTCCAGCATCTGAAAGATAAGGAGAAAACATCGATGAAGATATTGAAGGTATTGAAATGCCCCTGCCACCATCTACTGCATGCAGTCTGGAGAAATATATGCAGATACATATTTTATATATAAACCAACAAACACTTGACTTTTTAGCAAAGTCCCATAGTTTTAAATCTGTTTGATTTAATTCATGTTTGATAAATCCATGTTTGAATATAGGTTCTCAAACCAGTGAAAAGGAAAAGGAAATGTATGACACGTATTGATCTAACACAGCATGAGGATACAGGATATTGTGAGAATTGTTGTTGCTCTTGAGATATGAAATCAAGTAAAAAATATATTCAGGTAACTGCTATAAATGTGGAGTTTTGTGCTTACCCATTATTCCACACCTTGTCCTTTCTCCAGTACAGCACTTAAAGAGGACAAGTTCTTCACCTAAAGTATCACAAAACTGTAAATCAAAGACTCCTGAAGAGTTGCAGTGAGCTTTCTCCTGAATCAGAGATTGTTTCAAATTGAAGGATCGAGATCCAAACCCAAACAACCTATTTAAGCTAAATAAAATCTCTAATTATACACAACAGTTTGATTCCTCTTTCCTTTAGGTGCGACTCCTATGAGAAAATCTTAGGAAAAGAGATTTCTCCCACTCCTAAGATGTACAGCACATGTTGCTTTGTACTGAATGTGTGAACATGGCACTGCTGAGCTCTTTCAAAGAGCACATGCTAACACCTGAGGATTTCTTAGAGCACAGCTTAACAGCTGACACACAGAAAACTCAGAAATGCCATTCCAGCAGTGTTCCCCACCTATTCCACTTTCTCGGAAATGCTACTGTTAAAAGATTGCTTTAATATCTCTACTTTGATTTATTTACACTCTCCCGTTTCTTTTAACTGCCTCGTTATGATTCATTCTGGCTTCCCAACATTTCATCAGTCATATCAGCTCAGGGTACAGCTGTATTTCAAGCAGAGATTTACATACATACATACATTTACATACAAAAGGTATAATAGAATCACTGAAAATTTCCTATAAAGAGGAAATCATAAGGACAGCCCTGCAGACATAAACAGCAATACAACTGATGCAGTTTCTCTCTTTGAATTTCTCCTGCAATCTAAGATGAGGAAATCCAAATTCTTTCCCCAAATGATTTAGCTGGGAACAGACTCAAATTAACAGATGTCAAAAGCCAATCTCATACAGGACAAAACAGAAAAAAGCAGAAGTCCAGCATCTGAAAGATAAGGAGAAAACATCGATGAAGATATTGAAGGTATTGAAATGCCCCTGCCACCATCTACTGCATGCAGTCTGGAGAAATATATGCAGATACATATTTTATATATAAACCAACAAACACTTGACTTTTTAGCAAAGTCCCATAGTTTTCACCAAATTTCTCAGCCCCAGAATGCAGGATGTGTCCTCTTGCACATTCCATTCAGGCTGCAAGGTCATCTGGAGCAGGGGGTTTGCTTCTCTAACAAAGAGTGGGGAAAAATTAAAAATCCAGGCTGCCCTGGGACAAGGCCACTTGTTTTCTCCACTGTGACAGAGTCTGACATTTATGTGATGTCAGTATAAACTGCGTGACATTATTCTGTGACACACTATGGCACGCAGCAAGAATTTATGTCCTCATCTGACATAATCTATGGGCTTGATTTTAAGCTCAGAAAAATATACCCTGCTGATCCTTGTTTGAATGTGATGCCTCTGGAGAAGGTATTTTCCTGCCTTGTATCACTTTTATCACTAATTGTGACAGTTGCTGTTCAAAGGGAAGTCTACATTCAGAAAAATCATCACAGTGGTAACTCAGATACTGTGTTTTGGTCAATATCAATGAATGAATGCTGATTTTTCTGTGGAAATCGTTATCCCAGAAGAACAAGGAGAAAACAAAAAGATGAATGCTCAAATGAAAATTGAAAGGAATTAATTTTGTCTCCAAGGAAGTGTAGGTGTCAGCAGTGTAAGTGTATAAAAACTTCAAAGAACAGCATTTTATGCAGTTTTTAGAACTTTCTGTGGCAAAATGGAACAAATTGCCAAACAAGCAATTAAAAATCCACTTAGAATAAATAAAAGTTTAGCTGTTATGAAATTAAAACTTTTGTTAAATTTTTAAGCCTTAATAAAGCTACATATTATAAACATGGTAAGAAAAAAAATTTAGGGAAAAAAGTACTACAGAAATTTTAAAAAATAAAATCTTCAAGCTTACTGGTTTTAGCGATTTTCCTGCAAAAATAGGAAAAATCTTAATTAAATTTTCTGCAAAATGTTTTACTTTTCACAAGAGTTCATCTCTTAGTAGAATAAACTTCAAATAACAATTTCTAAGCATTGCTTGGAATTCATAGGGTTTGACAAACAGTATTTGTCTTGTACTTCAGGTTTCTGTATCATCAAGAGCTACCGTGACACAGACAACCAATAAAAGAGTGTTACTTCAGAATTGATCTTGGTTTTATAAAGATTTACAGATAGTTAGTACTTTTACAACAAATCCATCTTTCACAGAGAAGTTTGAAGCATTATGACTTCTAAGCGGTGCCAGCTGCTTTGAAAATATATTTTGTGATCCTTTAAATTTAAAGGCTAATAAAATACAGATTCTGGAAGAGGAAGAGCAGGCAGGGAGCTTCTGCTCTCTCTCTTAACATGGATTCTTGCAAAAAAAGCATTGGGATGGGCCTCACAGAAATGGGAAAGAGGAAAAGACAGGACAGACTAACAATTGTGACAGTGTTGGGTCAAAATCCTTCAGTGACAGCCTGAAGGGATATGGTGGCATTTCCCTGTGAGTCTGATGCAGGGTGCTGCCCTGCTGATCAGGATGTCCATTAATTAATTACTTTAAAAGTGTAAGAAAAATAATTAGTGAAGCCCATTGTGAAAAAGAAAAAAGTAATGGATGGGAAAAAAAGGTGCATAAAATTATTTTATGGCAATGATAATTAGCAACTGGAACAAACTGCTGAAAACTGAAGCAGAGTTTTTTCATTGCTGGAGACTTTTCCTTTCAAACTGGATCATTTTTTAATTTGAAAATATTCTAATTTAAAGAAGATTCATTTCAGTCATAAGATATTTGATTTGTGAAACAACCAAATAAAAATAAGTAATGACACCATCTTAATTATCTAAATCAGTAATTTTTGCTCTTTATTTAGTCTTTATTTCCTCTTGGAGCTCGAGTTGGAGAATCAAGGCTCTGGCCCATGTATTTTCCCCAAGAATACACAGTCCCAAAGATAAAAAAGCCCAAATTCAATAATGTTGGGATGAAAAGCTGAATATTTATTTTGATTTTTCTGGCTCCTGCTGATATGTTCTCCACACTCAAGACTGGGAGGCAGTGCAGTCCATAGTACAGTGATGAGGTGATCGTTTATGTCATCCTGAGTGACAAGAATTTCTCTTATCCAGGTTGGACCTTTTGATCTCACCACAGCTCTGTGTAAACCTCAGGACTTCCTTCATGCAGAAAAAATCAGAAAAACAAAATAAACCCCAGATCCATCTCTATTTTGTTTCCAGTGAACTCTATCTGTTTAAAGTAGAGATGACTGTTTTCCCAGAAAATAATAAATATTCTGCTTGGAATTTATTTACTTTTAGGTGTTATTGGCAGACAGATTTTGCCCTTCACTTGAAATTTCCATATGAAACACTGGAAAAATTAAAGAGCTTTCTACCTTAACCTTATTCCTACCTTGAAGTGAAGAAATGTGTCTGTAAAAACACAATCTTAGTAAAAATCTGAGTTAAGTATTGGAAAGGCACCAAAGTAACCCAAATACTCCCTCTTTAGATGTCTGTGCTTCTCAGACTCATCAAGCTGTTTCCTTCTGTATTTCCTGGCACACCAAGGCACAAATTAAATTGCCTGTCGTCCACTTGGAAAGCAAAAATCCACAAAGTTTCTATTTTAATAGAAACCTTGTCCCTATTCTGCCCAAACTTCAATGAGAAGCCCTGTGACACACAATCCAGCCGTGTGTTAAAGACAACAGGGCAGGATGGCCCATGTCAGACCCTGAATACACCACTGAGACTCCAAAAGGAACCTGATTCCCTTTGTCCCTGGGTGCCACAGAGAGCTGATGTCATGGAATGCCTCTGAGGAGGAATAATACCATCAGCACTGTTTATTTAATTAGTAACGAGGGTAAAACCCTCCTAATGCAGCTTGATCAAGGGTCAGCTTGAGGGGTCTTTATCTGAGTATGGGTAGCCTTCAGTGGCTGAGGCTTAATAATAATCTCTAGACTTCAATTTCCTACTAATAAAGGGTAATATAATGTAGGGTAAGACCTCTTATTTGTTCAGATCTTTTTAACCACTGAGGAGCTAATATGCAACAACTGAACAAACAGTGGCCACACAGGTTTCATTTTTAGAAGCACAGATGACCTTTGATGAAAGAAATGATCATTCAAGCTCTGAGGCAAAGATGGAAAGCTAGCTAGCAAAGGCATTCTTATTTTTTGCTGTGCACCAAAGGAGAAGTTACTTTTAAATAATCATCTACGATATCAAGTGAAAATGCCTGAAAATAACTATGGAATTGTTACACAAATGGTATGGCTTTCAGTGAATTTGTGTTCTAAGTTCTGATGAATATGGCAAGTGCATTTTACTATACAGACTCTGTAGAGGTATCAGAGTTGTTAGCATTTCGTTTGTGATGGAGCTGCTGAAGTCTGTACGTTGTCTCAGTACAATTTTAATAGAATCTAAGCTCACTGTGTTGTTTACTGCCACACATACCATCCCAAATATCTGCCAACACTCAATCTGCCTCAGGAAACCCCTGCCTATGCAGCTGAGACACAAAAGGTTTTTCCCACTACAGAAAAACGTGACTAAAACATGACTTTGTCCTTTTTTTACAAAGAAATCTAAAGTCTAGATACTGCAGTAGCCTCCAGGCGTTAGGACCAATTTCAGCACAAATGCAAGACAGCAGAGACATGTCCAACATGCCCACTTGCTGGAGGGGGAAAATAATTCTCTTTAATCCAGGATTTTTGTGTTCCAAAATCTTTTCTTCGTGAAACTTGTGGGGTTTTGTTTCCATTATGCCCACAGGTGTTTGAGTTTAGTTTGCAGTTCTTTGCTTGTCTGCCGTTCTCTGGATGCCACCTGCCCCACATTTTCTCTTAATTTGCCACCTTCTAATTTACCTGGATGGTTGCTCTGACAGCACCTCCCTCAGGGATGACCCTGAGCTCCCACTTCAGAATTTTAATCCCACTGAGTCTTGTTCCCTGAGGCAGGTGGTCAATACTAAGAGCCAGAATTATGTCCCTCTAAATGTATTAGTTATGAAATAACTGTTACTATATTATCAGGAAAAAGGTACAATAAAAATAATTTTATTACGTTTTTATGCTGCTCTGACCAGAATAAATTTGAAGTCAAAGTTGTTTTAATCAAATATTGAAAATATTTGCAAATATGCTGTAGTATTTTATCTACACCAGATTCCTTCTACCTGTGTATAGAAAGAAAGAGAAGCAAATTAAAGAATATGGTCTCCAGTGAACAGGAAATGTAAATCCTATTAATGCTTATAGGAATTACACCTACACATTTAAAGGGCAGTATAGAAGACCTTTAAATTGATTACCTAACAAATTACTATAAAATGAGAATAACTTTTTTTTAAAACACTACATGAATCTATTTCAAACTTCACATTTCATGGACTTTACAGCCACAGAAGCAGAGTTTGTAAAGGTCATAAAAAATGTGAACAATATAAAACAATGGAAAACAGCACAAAAACTTAGTGTTTACCAAAATAATAATAATAATCACTGAAAACTATGGTTAATTCAACATCAATAAAATAGGTGACAATATGTGTGTAATCATCAGGTAGGAGCACTATATTGGATAAAAAAGGAAACTCTAGTGGTAGTAAAGTAACTTAAAAGCAGCTACTTTAAAGGCCAAAGAAATTAAATAACAGCAAGGCTATGGAGCATCTCTGGGAAACCTGCACTGGGCCATTTTGGAAGGTCCAGTATTGGTATAAACAGCAAAAATCCTGCAGCATGTAAGAGAGAGGAAGAAGGGCACCGAGGGGTGAAATAATATCACATCTCTTATTTTAAAAAAGCATAATCTGAAAGGATCTGATGAAATTCAGTGACTCTGGCAACCTCATGGTTAATTTTACCTGCAAACATCCTCTAGTGGTGCAAAATTGTCAGTATTTTATCCTCATTCTCCCCTTGCAGCAACATAAGAAGGATTGTTTAAGATACTGGTGGGAGTAAATGCCTTTGCAAATTCCTTCCAATGAATCCTGACACAGTGAAAATTTAGATTATTTCAGATAAGGTTATTGATGAGGTGTTTGAGGTACATACCCTCTTCAATCCTTTTGATAGCACAGCAGTTTGCCTTCTGATCATGCATTTCATTACAGTTTTTTGTTATCAGCATCAGCCTTCTCTCATCCCAACTCTCCTCTTTCATATCATCTATTCTTCCATATCGTGGATTTCTGATCTCCGTTCTGACTGGTTTCTACAAAAGCATTATCAATATTTTTTCCTCTCCTCTTCAGATTGACACAATTTCTGGTGAGTGAGTGGCCTGCAGTTGGATTCCCACCCTCCAGTCCCTCTCTGATGAAAAGCAGGAAACTCTCCCTGGACAGATCCTCAGCCAGCAATGACGGAATAAAGCTGCAACATCATCTCCCATCCTTCCAGAGCTCCTAAACCCTTTCTGCTTCATTTTTCACTGTCTTTGGCATGGCATAGACAGTGACTTGCTAGATTAGAAGAAGTTGCATTGCAAATTAATAGTAAGCTAGCTAAAGTAATTAGCTAAGGACTGATTGCATCCTATGTCCTCAAATGCTGTAATCAGCCTTCAAAAGCTGGCACAGTCAAATAACAACAAATCATAGTATTACTTGGGAGAAGAAAAAAAATCTCAAAAAAAGTAACCCAACTAAAAACCCCAGGCAGTCTTTTCTCAGTCTTGGTCAATAAAATAAGCTACAAATTTATTCCTTGATACGAAGCAAATCTTATGATCACATATAAAATAAGGGAACTAAGTATTTACTCGCAACATTATGCAAGATGTTTCTTACATGTAATGCTTGTATATGAAAATATCATTATTGTTGAGTTGTGCAAGTCAAAGAGATGTCCAGGTTAAAAGGTCCTCTGCAATTTGGGCTGCAAACCTCTGCTTTTCAAATTGTTGACTTTCTGCAATGCAAAATGAAATAAACATGAAGTCTTTATCCTGTATTGCTTGCACAATCAGATCATTAGATAATTAAAACAACAAAAGACACGCAGAAATATTGGCTATAGATGTAAATCAATTACTCCAGAAGCAATTACTTTGGATCGAAATTAGCCAGGGTTATATGGGAGATATATAATATTTAATTTGCTGTATGACTCTGGCTCAAATCCAATCAGCAGCAAACATAAGTCACCATTTCTCATTCAAGGTAAAGAACAACCCAATCACTCTCTGTTGGTGACTCCTGCTCTTAAAGCAAAGATGCAATTAGTGCTGGAACAAGTTACGGCATGGAAAGAAAATTGTCCCATCACAATTCGACTTGGAATGAGAAGCCTGACCAGAAGGTAGAATAAGAACTGGGATCACAAACCCTTCCAGGAAAAGACAAGGTAAGGAAGGGAAGATTTCTTTAATATCTCTCATTTTTCTTTCTCTTTTTTTCCTACTTGGTGTTAACTCATCATTCTGAAATGCCCCGTTATGAAAGGTCCTGGTTCTTGCTTTTTTGAAGGAAAAGAGAGGACACCTGGGCAGGCCAACCCCAGGCAGAGACTCATCCCCACACAGACAATGTCTCATTTGGCTACAGATGAGCAACCAGAGAAAATTCCTCTGAACTGGAAATCACAAGTGTTTCTTCCATTTTGAAAAGCTCCATCATGGCAAAATTCACTGCAACATTTTATCTTTTCTTTTTTCCCAGTCTGAGCATGTGTTACTTTTCTCCTGCCTTTCAGGCATCTGCTGCCTTGCCCCCAAACCCCTCAGTCCCTGCCCTATACTCAGGGCAAAGCTTCAGGAGCAGCTTAGATGAGTGTTGCTCAGGGTTCAGTACATGGTCAGCTGCTTTGGGCAGTATTTTCTGTTGTTAAGAAGGACCTTACACAGGCCATGCTCTGGAATTTTCAGAGGAAAGATGTGCATTTTCATCTGTTTACCAAAAACTTGAAAATCTTCATCCACCACTACGTAAAAATGTCTTTCTTTTCTCAGCCAGTCACTCAAGGGCACCAGGGAAAATCTTCACCACCACATTCAAGATCAGTTTACATGGGCAGAACTGAACAATGATTGGTTTTACTTCTACAAAAGCCAAAAAAGCCCCTTGAAAATAGCTGCAGCTCTAAGAGCTCTGAAGTTTGGGCAATGTTACTCCTGCCCCAGGAAGAGAAGTTTCTGTGTAAGGGACTGCTGAGAACACAATCATGAGGTACAGCTGGCCATTATCAGGGCAGGCAGAATGCACTCATGTTAACTGTAAGACATGTAGAATCTCTCACATGTCCCAAAGTGCTGCAAAAAGCTACATAATTTCAGGTAAACTAATGTCTGTGTCAGGGCAATGCAACTCTAAAGTCACAGTAAGCCTTGTCTTTTTAGAGGAAAACCCAGTGATAGGCAATATAAAGTTTCATTTTAATTCCCCCTTAGAGTGAGAGGAGGTGGGGAGAAGAGGAGAGTTGGGGCCTTTGGTCAGAGGCAGAGAAGGTAATAAAATGCTACAAAAGGAGAAGGGTAATAGCTGCAGCTCATCAAAAAGAAAATTGTTCAAAATACCATAAGTAGTTCTAAGAAAACCTCAAATCCCCTCCTAAGAACTTAAAATAGGACAAACTGGAGCTTGGAGTTGTTCCTAATATCTTAGTCTGTACTGCTAAATCAGCTCTGTCTCACTGTACATTTAATCTGCTCCTCTATAAACAAACATTTGGGTGAGTAAAGTTCAAGGGCAGGGTAGGGATGCTGGAAGGTTCAGTTTTGGGAGCAGGTCTCTCCAAATCAGTTAATTTCAAGATAGGCTTTGGAGAGCTAGCCCCTTTTAACACACTAAATGGAATAAACTATTAATCAGGGGGACAGAAGCTTTTGTCATGCCTGTGCCTCAGCCCCCACCACCTCCTGATGAGGAGAATCACAGCACAAAGCCCCCATCCCTGATCCTGTGCAACTACTGGAAAAATAAATTATCAAGCTAGCAATGTGAGAGAAAGAGCAATTAATTTTCCCCCCCTCTATTTTAATCACGGACTGTTTTGCCTCGGGGGCTTGGAGGGATGGGAAATCAGGCTTTTCAAGCTTCTGCAGAGTAGGCTTTGGAAAATATCTGTAACAGACATCCTCGTCCTTTACAGATTGTGCTCTGCCCTTTTTCCTTTCCCTTATGGCACACGTGTGGGGGGAGATTTGTTAGACCTCAAACTTGTCACAAGTGTAGTTGCTAACCATTTGCCCCCGTGTTCAGATGCTCTCGCGATTGCTTTCTCCAGTAATTACTCAGTGGGAATGTCACAGCAAGCTCCATAAGTTGCAGCTAATCACTCTTAAGTGCTGGAAGCAGGACTGTATTTGTGCAAAGAAACAGCAATCAAATACGGTAAGCAGATGGCTGCTCCTTGTCCTGTTACCACACTGAGCACAACAGATTAAGCCATGATGGATTTATCAGCACTGATGGATACATTAACACCATAGGCTTTTATGGAATAAATAGCTTCTGACATCTCATCACAACTTCTGATGGCCCAATTTTTCAAAATCTGGGTTGTTGGTTTGGGGTTGTTTGAAATGAAATTGTATATGTTTCCAACAAACCCAGGTGGTTTTCCTGTGTTCTCCTTAAAAGCTGCAGCTCAGCACCTTATATTATGAAAGACAGGATTACAATCTCTGAAATAGTTGAAAAAATCTATAGCATTTCTCTCAATCATAAATTCAGTATTCTAGAAGCTTTGAGATAATCAATTCTTGTAATTGATAAGTGCCAGTATTTTAAATTGATGAAAGCATTAGTTCATTTGCCATATCTCAAAAATAACATATAATTTTATGCAAACAGCAGTAAAACAAACATAAGTATCCAAGCCCTTTTTCTCCCTGATTTAGAGGCTGACCCACTTGAAGGCTTAAATGTCATTTTGCAATCCTAGCAGAAAACATACCTCAGATTGTTCACCTCGTGAGATGCAGAAGGGATAAAAAAGTAAGCAATTTTTGAGGAATGTGGGTGTCAGCTGTCCAGGCTGCTGACAGAAAATGAGCAGCTGAAATGTTTAATGGGTGCATTGGTGCACTGACACAGCAGACACTTCAAACCAGGCTCTGAGCAGCCACAGCCACCATACAAAGGCTGATCAATAGGTATTCATTTCTAGTCCTGCTGCCTCTAGATAAGCAGAGTGCTGGCTTCTTAAACTTCAATCAAACTGTTAACAAACCCCTGTGCTTTCTGGGGACAATAAGCATTTTGGGGTTTCTATTCAGGGGCTCCCAGTAGTAGAAAACACGCAGAAAAGCCTATCCAGTGTCATCAGTCAGAACCAGCTGCCTCTGCGTGTGTGTGTGCACTGCTGCACCTTCTCCATTCCTCCCTTCGGGTACTTGAGTCCCTGTACAGGTCATCAGCCGGGAGTTTACTAATTGCTCGTCTGCAGTCTAGGTTTTAATCACATGATCCATCAAAAGCCCTTCTTCCCCTGCCTATATTCATCTTGTCAGTTAGTGACATTTTTTGTAATGAAAACAGAAGATCTATTGATAGCATCCCTCAACAGAGTGGAAGGCGTCCTGCATTAGCTTTGTCTTCTAAACCAGCCTGTTCTATTACAATTGACCTTCTCCTCTTGATTACCACACAAATCATAGTCCTCTCCCTACTCCTCCCCCTGCTTCCCTTCCCTCCCACCCTCCAGTGTCTCAGATTATTTCTTCTGCAGCCATTCAATTGCCTGACTGCAGCTGGTAATTGGATTCAGGTTTGGAGCACAGCTTTCTATGTACAAGTCTGGAATAATTCAAATAGGACCCTGGCCTAGGGCTGAGGCCATATGTTAAATTCAGATTTGAGTCTGTAAAATCTGGCGCACCCTGACAGAGGTATAATCCACTTAGCAGCACAAAATCCTCTCCTGGTTGGAACCTGCACTTATTCTCTTCTTTGAAAGTTAAATTTCATTTCACTACTCTTCTAAGGTATTAAGGGCGAGGCAGTTTTATTATGGTGACTTGGTGAAATGTAAAGGTGATGTTGCTTTGGCAGCTGTCTCGACTCACTCTAGGAAACAATTTGAGCAGTTTTCATGGTAACACAATAATTAAACACCATAAAGCAATAATAATCCAACCTGACAGCATTCTTTGTGTATACAGCAAACCATGGTGTCTCCAGAGTCTGAAACTCAGCACTGGGACTAAGATCAGCATAACCAAGCTGTTACACTGAAAACCTTAAGTGGTGTCAGCTTTCCTGCCACACATATTGCATGATTTCAGCATCAATTTAATCACCTAAAGTTAAATAATAGAGAAATGAAATTCAGTCAGATTCATCCTGCTGCAGCTCTGAGCATGTGCAGTTTCTCCCTTTGTGTCTCTCAGTCCCCCAGAAAACGAGCCCTAGATTTTGTACTGACTATTAAGCTTACAGAATTCAATTTATCAACAGCCTTCAAGGCTTCTGAAACCTTAAAAAAAAAAATAAATTGAGATAATTTCCACTTTCAGTGTTCCCATCATGAGAAGGAAGTAGCTGTTGGTTCCACCCACGGTGTCGGCTTCCTACAGCCCAGCTCTTTGAAATGCAAGAGATTCCCTAATCTCTTCCTAATGAAGAGTTTACAAAATAGGCTCAGGTGTTATTATACCTCTCCATTAAAGTATTTTCTTCTGAAATCAGTTTATTTCTTGAGTTTCTCAGTGTATTCCAGCTTGAGACCAGGCCTCCACCTCTCTTTACACTTCTCTTTTACCTGCCAGGGGATCAGAGAGCTTTGAGAGCTCCTGTGCTGCCTCCCAGATGTGTGCTTTTATAGGTGGACACCATAGGTGCATTCACAGACCATCAACCAATGAAACAATCAGCCTGAAGAAACTAATTTTGGCCTCTATAGCTTCCAGAATGTCAGAAAAAGAAATATGGCATCTTAAGAAAATATTTCAAAGTTTTGACATTTGACTGAGAGGTCATCTCCTACCAACAAAGCAGCTTTTGAGTTTCTGGTGATAAAGCAGCCGCCTGTGATGTGGAAGGTCTGGGTTATGCTTCCAGCTGTTCTGGATTCAGAGCAAACTGGGTGCACAGGGGCCTCTGACATCCCTGGGAAATGTTATCTGGCTGCCCTGCCAAAATCAGCTTTGCCGCTCCATTCCTGTGAGCAACTCTTTTGCATGTAGCACTGTCTCTCACACGTGCACACTCTGCAATTCCTGGTGGTGCTGCTCAAAGCAGCACCTTGAAATTCCCCTACAGAAAATTTAACTCTTCCTTATTCCCATTTTACTTCATGTTCCTTTCCAGGCCTAAATTTTCTGGTCAAAAATACCACCCCAACTAACACGTTCCTGCAACAACATTCCTTTGGACAACTTTTCATTTCCAAATGGCCTTTGTCCAGGGAAGGGTAACTCTGGAGCAGCACATCACATCAGGAATCAGCCAAAATTATCAAAGTACCACTAGAATGAGAGAAAAACTAGAAAAGAGTTAAAATTTTCTTCTCCTCCTCTCCAGGGCTCCTGCATAAAATTGATCAATGCCACCTCTTTCATCATTAAAGGTCTGAACTTTAGGTTGATAATGTTCACCTGAGCCATTTGGTTCATGCAATCTATTTGCATCAAGAAACAGAAATTAAACTATTTACTTACTAAGAATACAGAATTCAATTTATCAACAACCCTTAAGGCTCCTGAAACCTTAAAAAAAAAAAAAAGCCATAATCTCCACGTTCAGTGTTCCCATCATGAGAATGAAGTAGCTGTTGGCTCTGCCTCTGGTGTCAGTTTCCTACAGCCCAGCTCTTCAAAACGCCAGATTTCCTAATAATTTTGAACTGCTGATTTCTGACTCTTTCTTCCTTTGACTTCATAACAAAAATTTGTCTCTGAAATGTTGCTGATGACCTGATTTCTTTGACTCTACAAACAGTAGTCAGCAGTTAGCAGAATTTATCTTTTCTACATCTATCCTACGAATAAAATGGGGTTTCTTCACACTCCCTGACTGAAAGTGTACTGAAACGAATGGAATCTGTCTACTGCTGACAGCATCAATACCCTTTGTGGTGGACCTTGTGTTACTTATTTCCCTAAAACTGCAGTTCCTAAAAGTTAGCAATGAAGTAAAACCTCATCGTCCTCTTTCTCATTTTCACTTACCACTCACATTGGAATTCCTACCATTACCTCACCCTGTAAGCCTGAAAATGTTACAGAAGTGAGCTTTAAAGCCGTTAAAATGGCAGGAAAAAAATCCTTTTTTCTTCCCTTCCTCCTACTATTTTATAGCTTTAAACTCTTGGCAAGCTGAAATGCCTTCCAAGTTGGGATGAAAAAGGCTATTTCCGGCCATGCAGTGATGGAGAGCCTCTTCACAGGTGCTGATCGACTTTCACCTTGCAGCAGGAGGTTGGAAAGGTCTGAAAAGGGACCAAAGAGCTCCTTCAGACTGCAGCGTGTGATTCACCTCGTCACAAGTCTTTTCATTACATGTAAATTCACTTGGCCAGATATTCCATCAGGGTTTTGGACTGGAAGAACTAAAATTCATTTCAGTGAAAAAAAAAAAAAAACCCCCCAACCAAACCAAACAAACAAATACAAACCCAAACACAAAAAAAAAAACAAATTCACTTGTGACAGATTACTTCTCTCTTGGTGGTCATGCAAACAACTGGAAAATAAAGAAAACACATGCTAAATCTGTATTATCTTAGTTTGTGAAATTTGTCTTAAATTTACATCACAATGTCTCTACTAATGTAACTAAACCATAATTCTGTCTGTGGGAAACAAAACCTGTCAATACACTTATAAAAAGTGCCTTGCTGCACTTATCTCAGTCAACATTTATTCTGTGAAATGTAATCAGGATGCTAAATGTTTCTGGGAGGTTTGAGATGCCATATTTTGCCATCTGTTCTAATTATTTTTGAATAATTTGGCAGATCTTGCTTTTGTTGCTGAACTACAGAAGAATATTTCACCAGTCTGAATTGCATTTAAAAAACTGGGGAAAAAAAAAATTAAAAAAAAGGATGGCACTTAGTTCAAAACCTTAACATTAAAGAGTCATATACCAGTAGGATGTAAGCAGAGGTCCAGAACATCCTGAATACAGAGATAAAGTAGAGGTAATTCTTCACAATTCTCTGTGGGGTGACATAAAATTGAGGAAAAAATAGCAGACACAGACAGGTACTGTCATTATATTGTGCAGTATATTCTTCATTTCCTGGTTTATTTTCCTTGAAGAACTCTAAATGAATTATTGAAGTTACTTACCTCTTGATCAGAGCGTCTGAGACCCTCACCCAGGCCCTTAAAAGGAGAAAATCATTACTGCCTTTTTTTAGATATGGAGAAACAAAACAGGAGGCAAAAAACTACTTCCTTGAGGTGACATAGGACATCTAAGGGAAAGCTGAAAGCAGCACCCAAGGCTCTCCAGATCCAAACTAAAATATTGGGAATTATCATGGGATCTTTTTGGAACAGTCACTACAAACGGAGCTGCACTGTTCTAGGACATGGAAAACTCACTGAAATGTTGGACAGAGCCCAACGCAATGAGTTTCCTACTTCCTACTACACTATAAAGGCTAAATACATAATATTGGGCTACTGGGAAAGTATCAGGAGCAGGATGACCCAGTACGGATTGGTATTGAATAGTGCGCAGCAGATTGCCCAGTTACTTGTTTTGAAGATAACTCAGTCACTTCAAGCTACCTCGTCCAAAACCACGCTGATTTTGAAGGAGAAAAACAGAACAAAACAAAAACAAACCCCAAACCCCAGCTGGCATTTAAGAGCCATGAGCTCTGATGCTGTTTCTGACACTGCTGGGCACATGACCTTCAGCAGGTCCTTTCCTACCCTGTCTCATTTTCCCATCTGTGAAAGAGACCAGAAATTTTTCCCTCTCGTTTCCAGCAGTGATGCTGTGAGAACCGATGGATATTGGCATGCCTTTCTGAATGCAACAAAGGCCAGGAAGAGGCAAAACATCATCTGAAGGCTGACCATGCCAGGGTTAGTGTTATGATGGCTCCCACGTGTATTAAATTTTATGAAAACAGCAAAAAGGAGCTTCAGTAACAGCACCAGTAAGGCTGCATTGACAGTTTGCATAATAGGAACATAAATGTGCTTAGTTCAGTGCTTGAATCAGAGACAGAAAGGAAGAGTGTACAAGGTTGCTGGGTTTGGTTTGTTGTTTTTTTCTTCAGAGTATATCTCTGTGCCCGTGCTGGTTCATGATCAAATCAGTGTTTTCATCCCCCCGGCTTAGATGAGGCTCAGGTGCACTGTGCTCTGGCTCAGATCTCTCTGCACAGCGTGCCGTGGTGCCCTTACAGCCAGATCACTCAGCAAAACAGGCCATGGGAATGCTCCCTTTTCATCAGCTGAGGAAATAATAACACTTCATTATCTTCTGCACAGAGTGGAGTGACTCAGGAATAGCAGCACTGCTATTTTTGTCGCTGTGCACTGGAGCAGTGTGTGGTGTGGATGGGAAGGATGAGGCACCCTCCCCTCCTCACTCTGCCCTGGCACCACCAGCAGGGTTTGACGCTGAATTCCTCGTCAGAGAGGATCCTCCCTCTGACAGATCATCAGATGATTTCCATTATTTCATTGACACCACGGCAGGGATTATGTAAAATCTATTCTCATTTCAAACTTCATGACAGTTTTTAAATCCAATATTTTCAAAGATTGCTCTTAATTTTGGGTGTACAATGTAAGGTCCTACAGGGCCAATGAATAACTGTAAAAAGCAGAAATGCAGGAGCAGGAAATTATTTACAGGAGCTTTTCTGTGACATATTTCTTTAGGAAAACCAAAGTCAGTCTGTGGTAAACAAGACCCAGTACTCTCACCCATTGTAATAGCATATAGTGTAATACTGACTTCCTTCAGCATCATAAAAATAGACATACAAACAAGGTATTTTATTATATAAGACTACATTCTTATGACTTATATAATTAAAAAAAATTCAACTAATATAGGTTTTTTGTGCCAGTCTCAACAAAGTCCTAAAAAAGTTCCCAACACTTGCTTGCTGTCTTTCACAGAGAAAATGGGAACATTTCTAAGACGTTCAATGGAAGCATTTTTTAGAAACTTACTTTTTGTAAAACATTTCAAATGAACAAATTTGATTTTCTAATCAGCTGTAATGGTAATTGCAATGCTAAAGCAGAATTCAATCCAGACACAAAGAACATGCAGAAATAAGTAGCGTATTTGGATCAGTTGGTGGACCAAAATCAGCTTTGGTGTAAGCAAGAGCTTGTTAATTTTACCGAGAAAGGAACCAGAAGATAGCAGGGAAAGAGAGACAAATAAATGAGAGCTCAGAAGGACATGGAAGATTGCCAGTAAGAGATGGAGTGTAAATTCAAATTTACATAAGGGCAAAAAAATGAATGAAGATCAAAAGGAAAATTTCCCCAAGCTGTCTTAAAGGTGAGATACAGAAATGTCTTTCTTGTTTTAACAAAAAATAATAACCAGAACAATTTTACTCTAGGAAGCACAAACTCAGCCATTAAGAAGACCTGAGGGGGAAACAGGGAAGACTTAGCATATTTCCTGATTTAGAACATCATAAACCAAACAATAAAGAATGTAATTAGGATAATTTCGCTCTTCTTTTCAGACCTAATGCTTACTAAGATGCTGGGGCAAATACATCTCCTGTGCAAGTGGATATAACCCTCATTATTTTCAGCTCAAATTACACAGCTAAGATACAGAAACAAATATAACTTACAGTGGAATCATGGACATGAGATGGTCCCTGGGCAGGTGGCTGCCTGAGAGAGGCTGGAGCATCTGCGTCCTTTCCTGGGCCTCATGGAGGTCTCAGGATGTGAGGGAATCCAGGCTCACCAGGCAGCTGTGGGTCCAAGCTTTGGCCTTCAACTTGCAAATGCCATTTGGTTCCTCTTCAACCTATGGTCTATGAAAGCATCCTCTGCCCCACACCCAACAACCATTTAGCATGTTCAGTTTGTCAGTCAGATCTGGATTAGATACTTTGAAAAATGGTGACGTTTTCTGCCAAGTGTGGCAGTCCCTGTTCCCATGAAGTGCAAGTTCAGCTCCCATCATCATTTGCCATTCAGAGGTTGGGAAGAGGCAAGGTTTTTGTTTTGCTTTCCACCCCTCTCAGCAAGCTGCAGGAAAGATTAGCAGGCAGATTGCTCCTTTGAGGTTAAAAGTCTATGCAGAACAGACCTGTATCCTGCAGAGTAGTCAAGAACTAACTCTGGGCACAAACACCAGCTGGTTCTGAAATATCTCCTTAACATCAATTACAGCAATGTTCAAATACCTTGAGAGATCTTTATGTTTAGCATCTTGAAGTCCAAGACTTCTTTAACAAAAAATATTCTTATCTAGTCTTTATATACAATCATCAGGGGAAAACTCCTCTGTGCATCCTTGTCTCCCTAAAAATACAGCACTGCATCAATTGGAATTTATCTTCAGAGATGTTTGAAGACAAAATAACATTAAGAAAATATTACGATATGACATGGAAATGGATACAAACAATTACATCATTACTTAAAAATCTCTAGCCTTGACTGTGGAATAAACTCCAAGTAGGTCAATCTTTGTCTTTCAGATTCCAAGAATTATATGGCTGGAAAATTGTATCTAATAAAATGTATAACTCAGCTAATTAATATCACTGCTCATAAATTCTCACAGAATTCACCCAGCAATCACAGTAAGTGCTGTAAGTGTAGAGTGAACAGTCTTTCTATAAATCCATATCTGCCAAAGCAGGTTAAAATACTTTTAAGCGAAAATTTTAACTGAGGAACTATTGCAGAGTTTAAATTAACACATGTAAAAAATGTATTCCCAGAAGAATACTCTCAGATTGCCTCATCACAGTCTGTAAAATTCTGTGCTATGTTTATTTGCAGGAGGAAAACACAAAATGCCAACAGGAAATCCCACATCCAAGGGGGGAAAATGCATTTTTAAAAGAGGAATTCTGCATCCTCAAATTACAGCTTAATCTAGTACTATGATACATTCTTCAAGAACCTGATTTTTTTAACGAGCTTTACATAAAATTCTCAAATAGAAAATCAGAAGGCCTGAGACTACTCAAATTGTATAGCATGGAAGATCGTGAACATTTGCTGTTGACATTGTACCAAGCACACAGCCTTCATGAAAGCTGAAATTAAACATGTCCTGGCCTACTCAGATTAGCTATTTATTTATTTATTTATTTATTTTAGTTTGTATTTGAAGCCCTGTTTGAAATGGAGCTGGAGGAAGGATGCCTTTGTACAACCTTCAATAAAGAAATATCCACATCAGAGACAAAATTGTAATTGAGCTCCTTTCTAGTAATCTATACAAAGAGGCAGAGGTCTAAAGGAAAACACAGATCAAATGTCTTAGAAGTGGAAAATAACTGCAGACAAAAAATCAAAAGGGACTACAAAGTTAGGTGAACAGAGAAGTGTAATAAAAATCTGCTATAAATTTATGGTTTATGGATAAAATAATGATCCAGTAGAGTTTGAATACTTTTTTAGATTTTTAAATTAGATTACATTGTGGTTTCCTAGGTCATCCACCCTTCCCTAATATCATGCTCTGAATACTATATGGATTCAAATATTAACTACCACATTCAGCAGAGTAGTTCTCAACTTTTTTATTTTGCAGAACAACTCAAGAATGAGGGTTTTTAAATAAATCCACATTTTACTGATCAGGTTCAGAGACAGAATGTCCTGAAATTTCTGTAGAAAGCAACAAAAATTTGGATTTAATATATAATTGAGTACATTATGATAAGGAAAACAAAAATACCCAACTCCAAGAGACAGATTAACCTGATCCCACACTCCATCACCCCTAAGCAGAAGTACCACCAAGTCTCTGCTTCAGAGATGCCCAGAAAAACCACCTCCTTGCCCAGATCAACCTGCAAACTCAGCCTGAGCCTTGCAACTGAACCAGGCACGAAAATCTATGTGGGGACAACTTTTGATGGGAAATGAACTCTCTTAAAGATGATAAAGATGATAAAGGTGGCTTAACATAAACATTTAATTTTGGAAGGGGTGGAGATCGGTAGAAATGGCTCAGTGTCTGTTCATACACTCAGGTGAGGTGGTGACACAGGAGAAAGAGGGAAAACAAGAGTTGTGGGCAATGGAACAGTGGGTGGGAGCTTCCCCAGGCAAGCACCTCTATGTCAGATTTATGCTCCCCAGAGGGCTGTAGCAAACACCAGGGCCCACAGCCATATCTTCCTCCCACTAATGACATTTTTAGAGGGTGAAGATCTCACTGAATCCATTGATGTTGACCCACAGGGCTCCATTTTCTCTGTGCTGCTCAGTGAATTAGGCAGGCAAGTGCTATTAATGAGAACAGGAGATGTGTATATCTAGTTTCTGACTCTCAGGGTTGCTAACACACCCCATAATTTGAGACAATTATGTCTTAAAGGCTATGCTGTGATAGAGAAATCACTCGTGATGAAACAATGTTTAAGGGGTGGAAAAACCTTTGTTCTAATGTCAAATGAAGTCCTCTAACACATGCTTTCAAGCAAGTATTGGATGAAAACCTCACACTTGGAAATACCTAATTTAAAATAAGAGCTTATATCTCAGGTGCTCTGGAATACTGGAATAAGGAGGCCCATTCCTGTGAAGTGCCTGTCCCAATTGTTTTTGTCTGGAATGTGCTGCCCTACTTAATCAAAACAAAACCTAAGACATGGACATTTAGGGTTTTTAAGTAATTATAATCATTATGAGTAGGATTTCTGTACTGTTTTTTGCAGGAAGATACGAGTACCCATAAAATCCAAGTGACTTACCACCACTGCCATTATTTTAACTGACATCTGTGAGCATATTTTCTTAGGTTGCATCAAGACAGATGAGGGCCCTTTGTGCCCTTCTGACAGCGATGGCAATCATTAAAGATTTACCAGGGTCATTAAAGTGAGAAATAGCAGTAATGCAGAGCTGAATATCACCATCCCATGTGGATTCCACTGAAGTGCAAAGAAAGCCTGCACAGAATAAGCTGAGATCCTGTACAGCCACCTTAACCTCATTTTACAGAAGAAAAAGAAAAGGGGAAAAAAAATTCACCAACTTGTCTAAAACACATGAGAGAAGCACATTTCACTTGTATGGAGGCATTGCCAGTAAAGGACATAACACTTCCCTCCCCATTAAAGCACTCCCTGTGCTTCCACTCGGTGAGAGCTGTGGGGGCACTGGGGGCACTGCACCAGTGCCAGCCCAGAAGTGTCCCTGTCACATTCTCCAGGGACACTGCAGCAGGAGGTGGCTCCTGGGCCACCCCTGAACAGGAGACCTTGAGGTGGAACTGCCAGGGATAGCCCACCCATCTTTGCTGGCAGAGAGTGAGCACAGCAATACCTGAGTCAGGAGCTACACCTGACAGCCCAGACAAGCCTGGGGACTCTTCCCACTCTTGCTGCTTTCCTCTCAATGCTCTTTCCTCTGAGCATGAACCAGATTTTTGCTGTTCATTATTGGCTGTTCAAATCCAATGTTGAAGCAACATCTCACCATGCCTTTGAAATTTAGTCCTTAAGAAGACACTGGGGTTATTTTTAGCAATGATCAAAGGAATGCAAAGAAACAAACAGCTGCAGATTTAATTAGCTTTAACATGTTTAACTACAAGCCTGATGACTCAGAAGGCACACACCTTACCAGAGCAGCTACATGTAAATTATTCTAAGGTAAAAAAAGGAAAATTTCTAAAATCATTATTGAACATGTGTTCCATTATTATAATACCTTGTGAACTGACATCACAAAAATTGCTGGAAAAAAAGGTGCATGGGGCTTCTAATCTCGCTTCGATTCTCCTGTTCCTTATATCAAATGAAACAGGAAAGTGATCTCCTACAGAAATCAGTCACTGCTCTTGTTTTAATCCCCCTACTTTGATTTCCTGAGCAGCTCAGATTAAAGATAGACCTTTCTCCTGTGTATGATGTTGTGCCTGGCTGTGGGCAGGAGCAGGCAGCACAAAGCCCTTTGTCTGCCAGGGCTGCGCTGAGCAGCCAACCCTCATCCCAGGGACAGTGCCAGCCTGTTCAGTGTTGCTAGAAAAATGCTCCTTGTCAGCTACCTGAAAAATGAAACAACTCACAGAACTGGGCAGGAGGCAAAAATAATCATGGGTTACAAAGAAACACTGTGGAGATTGCTCAGGGCATGCAAACACACACACATACACACACACCTATATTTGCAAAGAAAAAAGAATAATTCACACCAGCTCTGAATGCTCCACTTGAGCCAATTACATGGGAGCACTCTCCTGCATTATGGATGTTGGGTTTGTTGAAGCTGTGGCACTCTGGAGCTCAAGTCCCTTTCAAGATAACTTTTGCCAGTCATGCATATCCCAGTGAAAAAAAATAAAACCAAAACCAAAACACTTCATGCTCCTATCGCCTCACACCTGATATATTGGTCCTTCAGAGTCAGACACAATTATCACATGATGCACAAGGCTGAACATGTCTTAAACATATGTTTGACATGGTGCAATCAATCACAGAGCAGCTGATATGCTGATAATTGGTGTACAGTGGCAATGCCCCCCTGGGCTCGTGCAGTACTGAGATAAATGCATTTCCCAGGTCACTGGAGGCACACACTTCACCTCCTGCCTCATGATACTTCCAAGGAGTGTGTTATCTCAGGGTAACACATGTCTGCTGCTACCTGGCTGTTTAATTACTGTACACAAAATTCCAAATCAGAGTAATTGTCATCTCAAGGTACCGCCGTGCACTACAGGGTCCTCCCGATGTAAGTGAGCAACTGATGCAGGAATGACCTTGATAGAGATTTCTCCCCAAAACTGATGGCATCTCATGACTTTAAAGCACAACCTGATGAAGAAAACAATATAAATACTGTAGTTATATTTTAAGCTAAAAAATTCACAACAATTTGCAATTAGGTTTTAATATGTATTTCTCTATACAAAAGGTGGGTTTTCTGGGAAATACACAAGCCAGGATGTCTCAAAATACTTTCTTTAGGTCGTTTCTTAGCAGTAGCGAATGTTTCAGTCATTCTTAGAGACAGCTTTGCACTTTATATAAATGAACACACACGTGTATACTAAGCTTGGAGTAGGGGAGACCCAGTCCTGCGTCTCCAGTGGAAGCAGCACACACAGACACGAGTTTTCACCTGAACATCTGCTCTCTGGGGTCTGAACATTTGAAATACTGAGCATCTGCAGAAGAGCATCTTGCTGAAGACACACAACTGGTTGTACATTTCTTTTAGGGGAAACCTGATCTCAGAGTTGAGATGCATTTCCTCCTAACCAAACCCATTCCAAGCAATAGGATCCCTGGTCAGGTGCTGTTATCTATCACTCCAAAAAGAAGTAAGGAGCAACCACCTCATTATCCATGTGCTTCCAAGTAACTCAGAAAAAAATCAGTCATATATAATTTTTACTGATTGTTTTTTTAAACACTCAAATACTGTGAAGGATCCAGACACATTTTTTTACTATAAATCAGGAACTTTGTGGGCAAACAAGGAACTTCATGGAAACAGAAGGCTTCATAGAATCTCTATGCTGTTCTGAACTATGGCTGCATCACCAGTTCTATTCTGACCCTGAGAGCAATTGCTCCTGACATGTCATGAATGAAAATAACATCATCTGAATTACTTGGGTTTTGGTATGGCAATGCATTATCCAGGCTGCTTCATACACTGCACGGACAATATCTTACCATAGCTCACTAAAGGAAGATATGGAATAAAAAAAATTTTGAAAAAATAAAAAAAATTAAAAATAATGCCCCAGAGAATCAATAAAGGTGATTTATTGCAGTCCCCAACCCAAGAGCAAGTTCATTAATAGCTAACCCTAACCTGAGAGATGTTTGTGCAACCCATTCTTTTCCATAATCAAAACTGCCTTATCATAAATAAAGAGCCAAGACACAGTAACATTCATAACTAAATAAATGGACTAAAAGATAAAGAAACTTGTGACAATATCAATTAGCTCTTAAAAAGCAATAGTCACGGGGTTTTTCATTTTTTCCTAGTATCAGTTTATCTTCTAGAGGCTCATGAGTGCCTTCTAATTGAGTATTTCTGAATACATGCAACTTGAATTCTGATTAGTTTTTTTCCTACTTGGACAGTATCTTTCAAGACATTTAAACCAACCAGGACTTCTCCGAAAATTTCTCTTCTCTTTAGTCCTTCCCTTTCTGTTGTTGATATCTCCCTGTAATTAAAAGTAATTTATGAAAATACCCTGTTCTACAAACTGGAATTTATTTAGTCACTATCTATATTTACAAGTCAAATTGCCTAAAAGGGAAGGATTTTCTTGTGCAAACCAATGCTTCTGAGGTCCTCACATCTATGCTGAAGGGATTTTATGGGTTTTGCTTTGGCCTACAGTCAGCCTGACTGAACATCCTCACTGTCCCATGGCTCTGAGATCGTTTAAAAAGACAATTACATTAATTTCTAATTTCCAAGGGGCAGTTAATTTCCCCTTTAAAGGAAGGCAATTCACATGTAGTAAAGATGCTGTTCGTAGGATCGCTCACACACACACAAAAAAAACTCCAACCCAACTCAAAAAAACCCAAACATACAAGCAAAAAGCCATCAAACCCACATCCTTTTATCTCTTGGATAGATATTTTTCAGCTCTAAAAGGTGTTGCCACAACTCTTGCCCACCTGCGATTTTTCAGTGTCGCTTTCCATTATGATCCTTCTCAGCTGTGAGAAAGGAGAAGAATTATGAGCTCTTTCACAAAGGATTTAGTTTTATTTTACTCAGGATGAGAAATTAAGGATGCCCTGACTGACAGCATGTGGTTTCTATTTCTGTTTATAAGCAGCCTCACAATAGTAGGTCAAAAGGATTAGAGAAAGGTCAGTGTTACTGTTTCTAGAGGAAACCAGGAATTGTAGATTCACTTCAGTGTTCTTGCTTTCCAAAGAAAGGGGAAATCTTTATATGACAGGTTTTTTTGAACATCTGCTCTTATTCACTTTTTCTTTACTAATTGAAGTAAAGGAGAGAGTTGTGGGATTATTTACTTCTTTTTTCACTGTAACCTATTACAAAATAAGCATTGTATCCAGAGGAAAAGAAGTTATTTTGTTGTCTGATATAGGCCCTGATTTTTTGTAACTACAAAGCAAAGAAAACAATAATATCAGTACAACACACATACTATTTTAGGCATGGAGAAGCTACAATATCTTTGAGCAACATCACAAATATCAAAAAAACCCCAAAGTGTTTTAATTTTCCAGCCTCTCACAACCAGCCTAATCTTACCAGCACCAGGTGAAAAACATCTGCTCAATTCATGTGGTTTTACATCAGCTATTGATTTATTGACAACTTCCAAATAACTGCCAATCTCTGACCTGCCTATGCAGATCAATTCCAACAACAGGGTAGGTGAAACCAGTATTTTGGGCACTTGAGAATGTTAATTTGTCTTCACAAAAATCCAGGCTTCACATTTCTCTGTCCTTTCTTTTCAGGCTGAGGCCTTTTTCCAAAGTTTCCCTGCAATTCTGTTTTTTGTTTAATCCAGCTGATGATTGACTCCCTGTTTAGCATGATGGGTGTTCAATGTGAGGGGAGAAACTGCATCCTCTACACAGCAGAGGAAATGGGGCCTATTTGAATTTTCTGAATTGCACAGCATAAGCCTCACTCTATTAGGAACTATTTCTCCTTCCAGAAAAAAAAAAAAATTAAAAGGCTGTAATGCTCCAGTTGCTTTTAATGGTTGAAAAATCACATTCCCTTGAGTGAGAAGATAAGCTGAGAGGATTTTTAATTAAAGCTCACTCTTCCTCATCTTTATCCCAAAAGTCTGTTTCATGCTGTAAGCCAATCATTCCCTGACACTCCAGATGTCTTGCAGGCTACCTTGGTGCTCTCTTTCATAAAAAATAAGGTTGCACATCTCAGACACCTCCTGAATTCAACTAAACAAACACATCTGTGCCAACCAACCTGCAAAATGACTCTGTTGCTCTGCTGCATGGCATTGATGCAGCACACTTTCAGCAGTGAAATTCCAGTTGGGAAAGGCTGAAGTGAGGGGTGCCCCCTGCAAAGCCAAGCAGCAAAAATACTTCCAGCAGGCTCCAAAGGATCAGGTACACATCCTCTAGTTCTTGGCCCTGGGATGACTCGACCCTTGAAGTGCAGATTTGCAGAAGGAAAGGGTGAGGTGGAATTAAAGAGAAGAATTCAGTGTGAATAAATTTATAGATATATCATAGTAACACAGACCACCCAAAGAATCAGAGCTTGTCCAGGAACTTCACTGAAGTTGCTCAAGGCATGGAACTTACCCCAAAAGGCCAGGAATTAACAATCAGCAGGTAGAAACCAGTGCCAATTAATCCAATACTGTCCCAACCCCAGAACTCTTCTTCCAAAGTCAGATTGCAAAACATCAACGTGCTCTGCTCCTCCTCAGTGAAAGCTTTCACAGAACTGCAATATCTTTTTTGTACAGATTCCATGGATGCATTTTGCTGTGCTCACAGCTGCAGCAACAAAAAAAAAAGTGGGCAAAATCTACTAGTGAGAAAATCTAGAAACTCATTTATTGTTGCCTTTAATGGCAGTGTGTGCTATGTAAATAACCTACTTATGAAGGTTTTTTACATGAAAATAACTGAAGAAGCAAAAAGTATAAAAAGAACCAGCAAAAGCCTAGACAAATAAGATCTGTGTACTAAACAGCTCACTTAAATAGGGTGAAATATTTTTACTTGCCTTTTCTTCAGTCTGTGTTTATATTGTGGGATGTTTGGTGGAGAGGAAGGTACCAAGGCATCGGGGACAAAATTTTCATTGCTTTTCTCTCTTTCCCATTTCTAATGTGTTTTGTTTAGATAAGTTATTATTGGCTGGGGTTTTAATTATTATTTTTACCACAGCCTTTTTTATGCTGCAATTTGCATGATTTTGCCCTGAACTCCTTTGATTACTCATCATATTTTTGTGACTTTCATTTGCAGCACTGTTTTCTTTTGATCTTCTCCTGTTTGCCTGTATGTTTAAAGATTTCCAAACTAATTGAGACAATTAACTAAAAAAGACTAATTGCATTCATAAATGAGATGTGGCACCTTTGATTAGCAGGTGGCTCCTTTCTGGTTTGGATGTATGAAAGCAGATGGAAATGTGGCAGACTTAGTTATATTTAATGTGCCCACTTCCTTCCAGACTGTTTCTCTTTCCAGTTAATGACAATAAAACCTATAAAATCTTCAAATTACTCCTTTTACTCCTTTTTTTTTCTTTTGCCATTTCTCATTTGAAATCCTGGCCATTTTTGGCTAAGAGTTTCCAAACCTTTTTTCTAAATGTTTTGTCACTTTTGTGCCTGGAAGAACAAGAGGATCAGACATAATCAAAAATAAGAACACTGCTCCTCATTTTAATGTGCAATCAATGGAAAAACAATTTTTTGTGATATTTTCAAAGCAAAGATGCTTAAAAATACAGCTTTTGTTCTTATTTCTTGCTATATTTCCACATAAAAGCAGACATATAACACTCCCGTTCCTCTATCCAAGATTTTTTTCTTTTCATTTTCACATATTTTCTCCAGTACCTCAAAATCACTTTTCATAATGCATAATTAATTCTTAACCAATTTTATTGAGGATATATAGAAGCTATTTCTTTGCTGCCCTGACAATCTATGACAATTTTAGCACTGCACAAATGAAAAAAAAAACAACAAAAATAAGAGTACAATCACATGACAGTGTTGGAAATTACCAGTTTATAGATGCCTGAGGAATGTTAGTAACTTGTAAATTTTCTATCTAAAATAAACAATTTCATAGTTTGTGTTTGGAGAAAAGAAATCCAACGTGAATCCAACACTGACCATTCTAAGTTTTAGTGCTTATTGTATAAAACACTTTTCTGTATACTTATATGAGAATCACTCTGCAAAATATTATCTGGGATTTATGCAAGTAAATTTTGTTTCTATTGGCCCAAATGATCTATTTGACACTAACTTTTGGATGCTGCAGCACTTTTGAGTGAAGGCATTTCAAAGTCAGAGGAGAAAAAAATTTTTAAATCAGACCACAGCGATTAAATTATATTGCAGCAAAAAAGCTGAAGTTCTTCCCTACCAAATTCTGGTGCTGTGATTCTCTTCAATGCATCTGACCACACTATTTTTATGTAAAAATATAAGAAAGTAGTGTCATTTTTGAGATATTTGGTGCCTAGCAGCTTCATTTGTGTTGTATCATGGAAACAAATACTAGTTAGAGGATAATACAGACAGAATATCTGTTGTTTAATATGTGAAAAAAAGAAAGAAAAAATCAGCTGATAAATATGACAGGGTGGACATGGTCCAGATTTTCACTTGCATCCAAGAGGAACAAGGGTTCCCCTCCCTAAATCTGGGTCCCTTTTATCTCATTTCTCTTCCATTCAGAGACACACACTAAACAATAGAGCTGAAATCCAAAGATATGTAGCTTTTCAGATAGCAGTAATGAGAAAGTGTCCTAAGTCCCAACCACAAATTAAAACGACTGCCATGGCATTCAAATTAGAAAAATGTGATACGAGGGGATTTCCTGATTTCAGAGCTTTTAATATATCCAGTATATTATTGTAAATAACAGTATGCTATGATTCTAAAATAACTTCAGATTGTCTTGTCTTTAATTCTTACTCAAGATATCTGTCTTCAGCAAAAACTTTAGCTGCATAAGGACTCGAGGATTTCATGAGTGCAGCTCCATAAAAAATATCTATTTGCTGTTCAATAAACAAAACCTGAAAGTTATTCCCACCAATAAATCTGAGTAAGTGCTCTTAGTGCAGATGCTATTGAACAGCAGCATCCTGCATCAGCTGTTTAAAGCACTGCTGTAAGGAACAGGATGACTCAGGGAACTGGTAATGGGATACAGAGCCCTCCACCCCCGGGGTCAATAGTTATAATCTGAAACAGACGGAGCGAGCCCGGGAGTCAATGCCATGTCAGCCCCATCTGCTGCCTGCAGCCAAATCAGTCTGTGGCCTCCAGACAATTCCTGCACAAGGAGCACTGTAACCACAACAGACGGGAGAGAAACCCCTGGCACTGATACCTGGCACCAGCAAAAGGACGGGAAAGCCAAGAAGTTGTCTGGGGAAATGTGTGGTGCTTTTAAAATAAGTAAGGGGAAGTGTTTCAGTAAGAAAGTTAAGGAAAAATGGGTTGCAGCAACTTTTCATCTTTCTATGGTGCTGGCAACTCTTATGGGCTTGAAGCTACTTGAAATTTAAAGCATTCACCACTCACACAGAATATCACACAATGCAAATTTTGCAGCTCGAAAATACTGGGCAGAATCCACCACCTTCACACAACAAATACACTCTGTGATGTCACCTCTGTAACTACACACAACCTTCAGCTGCTCTGACACTACTCACACCTGCAGAGAAATGAGTGACACCACCATGATAAGAGGCATTCAGACTTATTTTCAGACCTTCTAACAGCACAAGAGATTACCAGTGATTTGCTCCCTGTTCTGATCTTTGTGTGTCATTGTGCAGCCTCAGCCTGTTGCTCCATTACATCCACCTCCACTCCCAAGGCAACAAACTGCAGAGTCCTCGCAGAGTTTAAATTCAAAAATACGGAACACCACTGTTCATGCAGCAACAGATTTTCCATTATGGAGAGGCTAACAACAAATAATTATCAAAAATATGAAGGAAAAAAGTTCAGTTATTCTGTATGGATCTAAAACATGTTTAACCTCACCAGCACCACAACGAATATCAGAGAAAAAAACATCAGGATTACCTTTATCTGGGACACATGGTACTGATGGGTAGCAGCTCTTTTCTGGAAGGAGGACCTGGATTAGTTTATTCCAGTATTTATTGCTCAATTCCAAAAACAACTGCTGGGAGCCCTGTTAATCTTTAACCATGATGACACTGACAAATCTATAAACCTGAAGAATGCTCCAGTGTCTCAACTCATCAAGCACAATATTTTAATCATCAGAGGAAACGTATCAAATTATCAGAAACTTCCCTACAATCACACAGATGGACTTTTATTATTACACTTAATATCACTCTGAATGGGCCAGTATGACTTCTTTAGATTTCTGTACCTTTGAAATATATAAAGTTTCAGATATGTTAAGTGTGAATAATGAAATTTTAAGATAACTTATTTTGCTTTCATAAAACCTGCACTATTTACCTTGATTACCAAATGACAGAGCTCAGCTAATAGAAATTAGGTGTCACTCCCTTCTAACCTCCACAGCATTTTTATTTTCAAGGGCTCCTTTAAAGCCATATATTACAAGTAATAATTTTTGTTAATATTTTTCTTCATGTGTATGTTTTTTTCACTCCTCAGTTGTGACTCATTTCTTGTGAATTATGCATATAAGTAAAACATAGGGAAATGTTTTCATTAAGTGGAGATTAAGCTTTGACTATCTTTTCTTCACCCACTCTTTGAATGTAAAAATATTCTTTTGGTGATGAAAAATAAAGTACATTTCTTAATTTTCATTATTTTGTCCTAGTTTATGCTAATACCTACAAAGACTGGCAGGTTCTATACCTAAAAATAGTTTTCACTAGAACAGTAAGAAAATTAATTTTTTGGTTGACTAGTGGGATTTTTTTAATTCTCTTTAAAATTAAATTTAAATAAGAGAACAATATCATTCCAAAATTAAAAACATTAAAAAAAATTCGTGGGTGGGTTTCTTCTCCCCATCCCCACTCTTCATTTTGGAGTAGGCAAAGACAAAAAAAACCATAAGGGAAAAAAAATCACTCTGCAACTGGTGTGATATCAGCTAGTGCCAGTCAGCTGAAGAGACATTTGCCTTTCTCAACTCTCTCTTGACTTTTTTTGGTGCAGGCAGATTTATGAGGTCAATACCAGCACTTTGGCACCTGTATTCCCATCAGTTTTTTAATGAGAGCGGAGCATCCAAATCCTCTTTGCACAGCTTTCAAAACAACAGCCCCAACTTCTTCATTAAGCTTCTGGGGGACACAAAGGTGTCTAGTCCAGTGATCAAGGTCATGAGGACTTTTCCAGGGTGGAGCAGCCACGAGATGAGCACAGGGGGAGAGGCAAAAGCCAGAGCTGGGGTTGTGCCTGAGGCCCCCATGCTGACGGATGGGCCCTCACCCACCTCACTCTCACGAGGATCCCCAGCAGCAGTGGGAATTAGGGATACCCGTGGTGACACACAAACCTCCCCTCAAAACCTCCTCCCAGCCCTGCATCACATTTCTACTCCCTGGAAATGCATCCCTCACCCCTGGGCATTTATACGGTCATCCCTCTACTCCCACCCCCTCCTGCTGGGTTTCCAGATTTGACTTTGATCTGGCCAAGAGGTGAGCTGAGTTTCCCCACCAGGATTGTTCTTTCCTCTTTCCTGCAAGCCCTAGGGCAGAAAAGAAAGGCAGACAATAAGAACTGAAGAGGAAAGCAGACAGGTATCTGGCACTCTCCACAATAAATCCTGAGCTGAGGGACATCATTCCCAGAGATCAGCACGAATATATTTCTGAGGTGCATTTGCCTAAACCAAATAACCAGCTGCTTGTTGGTTTGGGTTTTTTAAGCAGTCCCTTTTGCTATTCATAATCTCCATGAAGATAATTTATGGCGTTTTGTCCAGCATGTTCAGCTTGTGGAGCAGAGCTGGCTGAACTCCTTGCAGAGGGCGCTGGATTGAATGCAGGTAACGGTTATGAATGGAGAGCTGTAATTTACTGACAGCAGTAGGGGGGAGACAGAGGGCATGGTGTGGTTTTCAAGGCATGAATTAGAGTTCTCTGGTGAAATGAGGGTGCTTTGAGCTGATTAAATTATAAGAAATGTGCACCTGGGCTGCATAAAGATGTGACGTCCTCTCCCTGGAGTTTGACTGATAATATAAGTGATGTACATCATAATTTCTGCATCATCTGAAAGTTTAATACGTGTAATTGTGAACTGCTTTTCTTCTCTGAAATTGCAAACACAGCAAAATTGCAGGCTTAGTGCCACTGATGAGTCATTGTTGGCCTGCTGAAGCTGTATTACAATGGTCATACACAAAGAGAACCATGACACCCCAGTTCACCATCATTATCTGTTTCCTTTTCTGCTGTTTCCACAGCTGAGCAGCTCAGACAGAGCCTGGGTCAAGTAGCAGGGGGAGGAGGAGTTGAAATGGTAGCTTTTAAAGGAGATGAGATAGGTATGATCTCAGCCATCTGAAATATACAGCTATTTGCATGACAGCTGCAGCAAAAGGCCCATACAAATGTCTAAGGTGCATGTGCAACAGCAAAAATTCAACATTAATGGATAAATGGAAAAAACTGAACATTTTCGTAGCAGGGCATCATTTTCCTCCATATGTACCTCTTGAAATTTAGAATACAATATAGAAGAAAATTTATCCTATCTTGCTAAAATGGCAGCTAAAGATACCTTAATATCCACTGAAAAAAGTCAGTGGTTCAGTTGTTGAAACACTCCATTGTCAATGATTTCTTCTTTAATCTTGTTTTCATCATAACTCCACAAGTCTGGAATGTAAATGTAGACACATTATTATTTTCAGATACTCAAAATTTGAATTTAAAAACCCCAAAGGTTCTAAATTGGGGGTTAGCAGTGGTTATTAAACATTGAAAGAAAATAAATTACCAAAAGAATGTATTCTTCCTTTAAATTAAAATCAAAGGAGCTGAGGAGAAACATCCATATTTACCAGATTAAATATAGCAATATTCATATTCTTGAGCATTATAATAAAGAAATATTGGGAGGAGAAAGGGGAGGGGAAGCCTATGAAAGGATAATCTGCAGTGTATAATATATATTTGCATAAAAAGTTCAAATTTGATGGGCAGTGTTACTTTGGAGAGAATGAACTCCTTGAATCAAGCTCATACTCCCTCTTTTAATCCTGAGAAAACACATTTCTCCAAATCCAAGCCCATTGGTAACCATCACCCAGCATCCCTGGGATACACAGCAAGGCCTGCCTTGCTACCCATGCCTACCCATGGTCAAGGGAGGGGTCCTGACAAGTTATCGGGCATTAAATATTACCTGTGGGTAGATTTGGCATCTCTCTTGCAAAGAGGAGATAGCAGTAAAATGCATAATAGCAGAGAAATTTTGATATTATTTTGTCTGACAATGGGCAAACCAATATTATTGGCTTCACAAAAAAAAAAGGAAAACAGGCACAGATGTTGTTCCCAATTTTGTTGACATAACAGTAAATCCTCTTCTGTTAAAAGCAAGCATTTTCTTCTCTAATGTACAGAACCTTTAAGGTGAGGAGTTTATTTTATCATAACGTCATCCTAATTAGAAAAGAAATCCAATGTATTTCAGCTGGTACCAGGGCTTGCCATAATTTCTTCTCTGAATAAAACTGAAAGCCATTCTTTTCTCCATGAGATGAAGTGAAAATAAGGAAATCTGAGAGCCTGTACAAGTTAGATTTAAGGTACAACCAATAGAAGCTCTTATGCTGTAAGCACTCATCTTTTGTTTCTTCAGTGATTGATACAAAGGGAGAAGTCCAGTTTAGAGTTAGCAGATGGAAAATCCCATAGAAATCCCTGGATAAGTGCTCTGACTAGAAAGAATTATATATTGCATTATTTTTCCTCAGACAACAGAACCAACTGAGAGACAATGTATTGGGTTTGGAGTCAATTTTTTTTTCTGAACTAAACAGATAAGTAAATTAAATTAAAGTTTATGAATAAGAGCTAGTTAAATTTTAAAATTATTTAAGGCTGAGGATGCTTTCATGGTCTGAAATAAGAAATTGAGACCTGGAAATATATGGTTGCGGTATAAAAAAAGAAAAAAGGCTTACTGTCACTTGGTAAATAAACGTTTTCAGTCATCCCTAATAGTGACACCAGTCTGGACAAAATCTCTGCACTCCAGCTGGTGCTCAGCTGGTGCTTTAACAACCTTTTTTTTTTTTATTCCAGATTATGAGAAAAAATCAGAAAAAGTAAGCCAAAGGAGCAAATGTATGTGTAAAGTGTTGAAACTGGGCTAGTTCTGGGAGCAAATCATGAACTGGACACAAAGAACACTGAGCCATAAATGCACAAAGCAGGAGGACACAACTGCTTATTTATTAAACAATGCCCTGCCTGCCTTACTTTCAGTCCACACTATCTTAAAACAGCCTCATTGGGACCATTACCAGAGCAAATTACTGCTCTACATGAATAAATGTGGAGAAGTCTGGGCCTAAGCTTTTAAGTGGTTTGGGTTTTGGTGGGGTTTTTTTAAAGTTTTAATGTGTTTTAAATTGTTTTTATTATTATGCACAGCTACATCATAGGGGCAATTCTCTACAGATGAGTCTGAGCTGAGCTCTCTGTTGAAAGGTCAAGGCTTGCAAGTGTTACTAATTAGGGACACAGGCACAGAGCGAGTAATGTTTCCTAAGATAAGGAAAAGGAAAGAGAACCTAGCTGTTGTTTAACATTACATGAAATCATTTGTGCTTCTCCATGGCTGGGGTTTAAAAATATCATGTTACAGATGTCCTAGGGCTGAAGCTGCTTTCTGCCCTACCCCATAGGTGCAGAATCACAAAAAAAAAAAAAAAAGGCAGGCATACACTAGGCTATTTCAAACTTCAGAAGAAAGCTTATCTCTAACAAAGGTTTTGTCAGTCTCCCAAGAAGAGGGGCTAATGTGGGATTTCTCCATCAGAATGCAGCTCAATGAATCAAATGTCAGCGTGGAGGAGCAGCTGATGAGAATGCACCAGGTACAGAGAAAGCAGGAGGTGATACACAAAAGCTGAAAAGCCTATTTTGTGAGGTCAGAGAGGTGACAGTTGAGATCACTGAATCAGAATGATCTTTTCAGGCTGCAATTCTCATCAGGGTGAGGGATGCTCTCTTTGAAGGAAAAAAATGTTACAACTATTACATGGTACAGCTGGTACTCAAGTGTAACTGGAAATGAGAACAAGAGTTCACCACTTCTGGCACCAGCCTTTTCCTACAGTATCAGAAACCCCTGTGAATATTTGGAATTTGGGAGCTAATGGCCTCTACTAACAAAATGAAACAAAGCTTACTAAAAGGGCAATGTTAAAAAAGCCCACAACTTATTAGAGAATGAAAGTTGTTTCCTTCCAAGTCACAAGTTAACCCAGCAGGTTGAGACTCACCTCTAAGACAACATCCACACCTGAGTTCCTATTATTGAGGTGATGGAGACTATGATAATTTACAGAAGAGAATGCAGAGGTTGCACTCCTGACAGCTTTAAATTGCTTTGTCTAAATTAATAACAACTCTGAATAAAAGCCATCAAGTCCAGCTGTACAGTCTCACACTTAACTTTTCCATTAGTGTCACTGACCTCCCAGGGGTCTCTTCTTGTACTTCATATGTTTATGGACAAGACATAAATGACCCTGTATGCATCAGCTGGTCTCGGTGCTCATCTTCATCCCTCTCCTCCTCTGCTATCCATCAAAACTCTTCCCTGTGATTACACCACATGCCAGAAACAGAGTCCTACCTTGAAACGCTAAATGAAAGGCCTACCAGCTAATCTGGGAAAGCTTATTCATGCAGGCTCGCTGTGAAGCAGGGGCACTGCAGCTGATGAGGCTGTTGCACCTGTGTGTGTGAGTGGCACAAGTACCTCTTGCAGACAGATCCCTCCCGCTTTCCACTCGGCTTTTCCTTTTTCCTGCTCAGCAGGTAGGGAGTTTATGAGAAATAGGGGGTGTGCATGATGAAGGCATACACAGAATGTGTGAAATAATAAACCTCTCACCTCCACTCGAGCCACAGAGAGGCACAGCTCCTGTCGTGAGGCTCTGGATGGGGTGCCGAGCTCTGGATCAAGGATTCTTGCTCAAACTGGGATGGGGTCACTAGGCAGCCTGGGGAACACAGGAATTAAAATCACCTCTGAGAAAGTCTCTTTATTCTTATGGATTGATTTATTTTGTCATTGTGACTCGAAAGATCAAATAATAAACAAGAGATGTTGTCAAATGGGTGTTTCCCAATTACATTAAAATGCTCATTTCTAGCGATGTACTTAGGTCCTTAAAGGAGTTTTGGGAAGGTCACTGGGAAAAAAATGCATTATAAATATATACATTTACTGAAAACAAAGCAACTGAATGACTGGTTAGGGCTTGAAATTCAGGACGAACTGAGCTTGGCTGGTCCCAATCACAGTTCTGCTGAGGGACAAGAATTACCTTTCACAATGTTGCCTGCTGATCTGGTCAGCAGCTTGTCTGTGGCATTTCCTGTTAACTACATCATGTGGCCTGATGAGTTTATGATGTGGACAAACAAGCTCTAAAGAGTAAAACATGCACATAGAAACTCATTTCCAGAGTGACCTATGGCAGGATCAACATGAGGTCTCTAAAGGTGGAAGGGGAGTTTATCCATCAACTGCTCCTTGTAAGAACCCCCTCAGCCACAGAGCTCATATCCAATATAATTAATTGCCAAATCAGCTTATGGACACAAGATAATGAAATGCTATTTATTGATTTGCATTTTCATTGAAAAGGAGGGGAAAAAAAGCCAATCAAGCTGGTTTGGTGTGGAAATTTCAAAGCATTTGTCTCACATATAGATAATACTCTGAGGTTTTATTGACACTGTAATAAAATCTTGCAGCCCATAAATATTGGGCTTTCTCCTTTCCAAAAGAGGAAAGAAATTTCAGCACAACTAAGCATGTGCTATAGATTTTTAAATGATCCTCCCTGCACACTTATTCCATATTTCAGAGTGCCTGTTCATCTTCTATCATGGCACTTGCAAGAGGCTTAAACTAAATTGAAATAAAGGACAATACCCATTTAAAATTAAAAGCACTCCATGTTAACATAGTGTCAAAATAACTGTCTGCACTGAAGGAGGCCTTTCAGGCAGAAAAGCTCAGAAGAAAAGCTTTGGTGAATGGCCTAAATAAGGATTAAAATAACTCCAAAACAAATATTGGAGATATACCAAAATTCAGCATTATTAAAATTCTGCTTATTAAAATTTCTTTATATAAAGAAAACTTGAGAAAACAAAACAAAACAGCTTAATGGTCTGTTCTCTACTATAAATGTAACTGTTTGTCAATATAATTATGCAAACAGATCTAGTCTTGTATTGAAAATTCAGCAGTAGCAGGAAAATGTCAGAAAGAGGCAAACTCTCAGAACCAAACTCACAAAACTTTTTGCCACGCTCCTCATTCTGTTTGGAGACATAAACAAACACTGCAAAAGTTTTGGGAAAAATTTCCTCTTGTCCAAAGGAGTTTAAGGGAAAAAAAATAAAAGGCACCATCACAATATTTAAGGCAGTAACAAAAATCAGAACGGGATTAGTCCAATGAAAAATTTCACACAACCAGGACATCTCACTGTTTGTCTGGGCTTTAACAATTAAACCTTTTTCTCTTTGTTTTCTAAAATTTGCAATACTTTCATCAGGCACAATTTGGCTTGATGCATTTTAGATTCACGGCTCATGCACTGATTCTGCAGAAGCTGTACAAACACCCAGAAGTCTAGAGACACCCTCAAGTCTCTGACTTCAATGCAAATTAAGCCTGGTTTTGAATGAGTACTGCATAAAATAGGTTATCATTGCGAATATTTGGAATTCGAAACTCACTCCCCATTTTTGTCCCACAGAATTAGCATAACATTTATTGCTCCAGTGAATATTCCCTTTATATTCCTTAGAATATTCATGGAAATTAAATGGAAGAGAGGTACAATCAGCTTCATTGAAAATTCAAATGAGTGTTTTCTATTTTTGGCAACATTCCTCTCATATCATTAAAAACCAAAACAGTTATTCCGTGCGAAATGCAAATATAAATAAACAAACAAAAAAATGCCCTGGGACTCCCTCTCCCTGCCATTGAAACTGTCATTGAAACATCCCTCCTGCCACCCTCCCTCATCCTCTTCAAGGAGGAAGATTCCCTGGTGACACAGAAATCACATCCTTTTGGGACTTGCTGCTCCCAAAAGATCTGGTTGGTGTGGGCCTGCAGCTTCCAGGAGAAGAAAAAAGGGTTGAGGATAAAAAAATTATTGCATAAAACAAGTTGATACCAGAAAACCCATGACCGACTCCTCCCTTTATTCATTTCCTTCTCCCCTGTCACCTAACATATCATGTACAATGGGCAGGTGCCTAAAAATGGAAAAAAGAATTAAGAATTAATTTTATGATGAGGTGATGCTCTCCAAAAGTAAAGTTGCAAAATAAGTTGTTGTATAAAGCCATTCAATGGCTTTGTAATTTAATTTTTTCCAACTTCTGCTACTTAAAAACTATTGCTGTTTTCAGACATCACTTTTCACAGTAACATCAAAACTATCTTTTCCTATTAGGATTTGAAAGCCCTGCCACTATAAATAGGCTGAAGTCAATAATGAGGTCCAAGGAAGTGGCACATTGGGGTTCCATGTATAAGGGAGGGGAAAAATCATGCAGCACCTTATCCTGGCCAAAACCAGGTCAGAAACAGGTGGCAACAAGATTACCAGTTCGGCCCATTAGATACATAGCCTGCTGAATCCCGAAAATCAGCTCTCACCCTGTCCAGAGCGAGAGGAGGACACAGTCTGGGGACATCTGTGTGTGACACAGTGCAGAGCTGAAATGAGCAGGGAGATGCTCCTCCAAACCAGCAGGACATCCTCCACAGACAAATCATCCCCCTCTACCTGCAGGCCCACATTTCCTAACCTCAGTGCACACAAATCTTTAGCTATTTCTCCCTGAATATTTGTTTGGGCTTAAAAAAAGAAACATTAGGAGAACACCTCGCACAACAATGCAGTTTTTTACAAAGCAGCTCAGTGAAGGCCACTCTGTCAAATGACAGCTAGGCACCAGTAGCCATGAAAGGCTGCCAGTGATGCATCTGAAATGTCAATACATCATTTCAAATGTTCTCACTCGGAGCTGCTTGAAGCATCCAAAGGCAGCAAAATCAAAGAGAATGCTCTCCCTTCTTCAGGAAAAAAAAAAAAGAAAAGGAGTGAAAATAGAAAGGCAATTAAGTTTCCCCCTAGAAGCAGCCCCTTCACATTAAAAGGGTGATATTTCAAAAGACAGTGAAGAGGAAGACAGTGTGTGTTTCAGACAAGTTAAGTGAGGAATCCAGGACAGAATGATAGGTCTGTCATGCAGGAAAACCAGCATTTGAACTGAGAGTTCGAAATTAGAAATGAGCTAGAAGCCAAATTAGTTTTCTATGCCCAGTGCCCACCTAGGAGAAGAGCACCCAGAAAGCACAACACTGGCAAAGGCACTCTCATACTCTTCCCCTGAGGGATTATCTACAGAGCTCTGGCTTTGGGTCTCATCAAAATATTCACTGTGAGAAAAAAGAACAGCCCAGCCAGGACATGCAGCTGATACTGGCCTAGAAACCAGATTAAAAGTAAATAAAATTCAGTCTTTGGGGACACAGATTTTTTCAGGCATTTCTCCCAGCTCCAGGCAGAGAGCAAAGATTTTGTCTTGCATTTCCACCCTACCATGATGGTACCATCATTACTAATAGCACCCAGGGGCTTGCATGGGAGGAGTTCTATAATTCTGACATATTCCCTCGTGTTCCCTTCCTCTTTTCCATGAGAGCCTCTTTTTCCCAGGCCTCTTTCATCTTCATTTCCCTAAAAAGCCAGTTAGGGGCAGAGAGGGGATGCAGGGGCTGAGTCTCTTTAAGCTTCCCATCCTCCTCAAAAGCAGCCAGGGCTGTTGTGATGTCAAATCTACAGAGACAAGGACAGGAAATCTGTACCCTCAACCAGGCCAGCCAGCTTCACTTACAAGAGAAAGCCCCTGGGAAATAGAAAATTCTGCACAGAATAAATATCCAGAAAATCAAACAAAATTTCCCTTTGGAATTCTTTCTCCACTGGTTTCCATTGTACTTGCACAAAGCCTGATAGCACTGAAATTCATGTGGTTTTGGGAAGGATGCTGAAATAAGCATAGAGGAAACCAAATGCAAAAGTCTCTATTTTTGCTAAGACTGCTCTATGAGTTTATATTGCCTGTCATTTTTATCTGTGTAGGAAATTATCTATAGTTTTAATGTGAGATTAATGGAATCGAACACTTCTGTATTGTTGGCACTGTCTACCATGCTGCATAGATATTTTTGTACTGAAATTATATTAAATCAACAATAAGGCCTCCATTTGGCAAAAATTTCACAAGCACTTACAAAAACAAGGAAATACTTCACAGAATTAAATAAAAGTTCAACAATTTTTAGAACATAATATGTGGGGAGTGGGGGGAAAAATAAATTATTTATATTGAATATACGTACCCATATGCTACGCATGTATTCTTTGATGTTAGTGAATGCTTATAATCTAGGAATAATATTACTTCTTTTAATCTTCATCCAACAGTCTTAAGCACAAAAATACTTTTGTTCCTGCTCATTTTTTGTCATTTTTACCCATCATGAGCATATCTATTATCCCATAGTGTTAAAAGTTTCTAATAGTTTCTTATTTTTCTTTTGAGTAGAGAGACTACTAGAAAATATAATAAATTTTAAAAATATGAACTTTTGCTTATTGCTGACCATTTCTGTAAAATTTAATCATATTTCAATTAATCAAAAGAAAATAAATCCCCTTTTGATTAAATTCAACATTCTCTTAAAATAATACTTCCAAATATTACTCAAAACCTTCAACTTTTTTGTTCCATTTTCATAAGATTTGAGGTGAAAATTCCCAGAGATGAACGGTATCTTGAGGTAAGAAGACAATGGCCCCAGAGCACACAGTGATTGAAAGGCAGATGAATATCTAAAGGCTTTTATCACAGCTTTATTTGCTGCTTTTATCCTCAGGCTTCTTTTCCAAAGTTCTCTTACTGCAAAAAGTGACAAAATTAAAAGGATGGTTCATTTCTAAGTGATTTTCCTTTGAAGTGTTTTATATAGGCTGAAGACCCATCCTGAAACTGTCCCTACCCTGGCAAATGCAGGAATAAATGTAAACTGCTGGAATGGGAATATTGCAAGGATTTCAATACAGTGCAACACTACCACTGCACTGACACCAGTAGGAAACCTGATGAACTGTCAATGGCTTTGAAAATTGATGGTCTTATTAAAGTTCCTGGCGCTGGTGGGATCAGCCAATGTGGTTTAACTCAAAGGATATTTTAAAGATTTTCTTTTTAAGCTGCAAATTCACACAGCTTTCAGGCTTTTTTGCAGAGAGTTATTGATGTCTTTTGGGGTGGGTTTTTTTACAGATAGTTTTCTTCCTCCTTTTTTTTTTCTTCTTTCTGCTACCAAATTCAATAATGATATCAAGACACATTTTGGTTTTACCTTTTCTGAATTTTCTCTGCTTTTTTTTATGAAATAATCTTTCCTGCTATTTTATAAAAAAGCAACTTGTTCAACCCATCACTTCTCACAATAAGGGACTAAGATTCCCATTTCACAAAAGTGTGATTTAAAACATGTCTCTTTTTCCCCAAAAAACTCCAGCAGTCATTTTTGTACTGCATCAGTTCCTTAGGCCCCAAGTTGGGCTGGAGTTGAGATCTGTGCAAACACACAAATGCAGGGGGTTCATCTTTGAAGTGGTCACTCAGCATCACCCAATAAAAGACTATCAAAAAGGAAAAGTGCTTTTGAATATTTCCTCATTTCCATGTGGTGCAGAAGCACACCAGCTTTTGCTTAATATTAAGACACCCTTCAAAGCTACAAAAGTTAAAACATTTCTTAATGCTGTATACACTGAGACAATTGGACAATACTTCAAAGCTCATGGGTTTAAATCTTTTGGTATCATTACCATTCAAGTAAAAAGTATTTATACAACATTGTCAAACAAAAGTTATTCTGCAGCTAATCTGACATAGTTTTGTAACAGAAGATAATAAAAATCTATTGCATCCTGTTTATTTTCTGAAAAGGGTGAAACATGATCAGATGGGGCATTTTAGCTCTGAAAAACCTTAAAAACATTGACATTGTTTACATGATTTCAATATCGAGTATTTAGCAGCTCTAAACCAGGAAAGGTGCAGAATAAAATCCAACAAGTTTTCCAAAAGAGTGCAGAAAAAGATCAGATAAGCCCAGATGAATATTTATCAAGCTCTCAGACTCATGAGCCACTCCTGATGGGGCATGTGAACCAGAAACACTAAGATGTATTCCTCTATAAATCCATGTGATTGAGAAACACTCCAAAAAATTAAGATCATGTTCTGCCCAGCAGCCTCTTACTAATAGCAAAGAAACTTATTGCTGCCTGATGCTTGGCTGGGAGCTGGAAATCCTTTTATTAATTCGTTCAACTACTACCGAGAAGTTTATGTGAGTGTTTTCCATGAGTTTGGGAAGTGTTTAATCATCAGCCTTTTTACATTCATTTCCCTCCAATTCAGGTGCTTTAGAACGAGAAGTAAATGCACCCATGCCCGTAAGTATTCAGTCTTTCCTTTCCTGCATCACCTCCCACTCCTGTAACAGCCAAAGACTGATGGAATAGTCCACATAGCAGCCTGAAAAAATAACATAAACTCCACTACAAACTACCTGTCCCTGATGCTTATGATCCCTGTAAATATCACTGCTGGTTTATTTAATTTTATTTTTTTTAAATTCCATGGTGGTTTTTAATCCATGTTTCCAAAACCTAGTAATTCATCTTTTCTGGGAGTATCAGTAGATTTACTAAGTAAAATCATTCACTTTACTCTACATGATGTACTAGATATTTAAATAAGATATTTAAATAAATATTTAAGTAATTAATGAAGCAGAGAAATGGGCAGGATATTGGGTGAATACAGATAAAACTCAAAGACTTGCATTTTCAATTCAATCAACAAGAAAAGTGTTGCCCTCCAAAACAGCTTTTCAAGTTTTTCTTCAACAACCACTTCCTCGTAAAAAGCAGAGAGATTTACCTTGAATCTAATGTACTGTTTGACATTGGAAATCAACCCAGAAAAAGAAGATTTTAACAACATTTTTTAGAGACGGATATACACCCTCAGACAAGCACACAGGAGCTGGAAGTTTTGACAGTTTCAGAACCCATTGCCCTCCTCCAGTGGAGAACAACAAGAACTTCTCAGGGCTGGGATTGAGCCCTTGGGTTGTATATGGGGTCATGCAGCCTCCCAGCTTCCTGAACTACTCCTCTCAGTGGCAGGACCAATCTAAGTCTCAGTGAGAGAGAATACTTATTTTGTTCTCTTAGTCAAAAGAGAACTGTCAGGCCCTGTGGAGTACCAGTCACAGACACTGCTCAGTGTGGCCCATCTTAGGTGAAACAAGAAATCAAATTCCCAGTTTAACTTAAAGATATGCATAAATTGAAAGAGCTCTGTAACTCTGGATAACCCATGGCATTGCAAAATTAATTTCAAAACTAATATCCTGCCTTATTCTCAGCAAGATTTCTCCTGAATTTTTATTTCACTGTTATTCCACAACAGAGATAGTTTTAATTCACGTTCTTCAAATCAAAAAACCAAAATCAAATATATGTTGCATATATTTGATCCAGTCTTGTTTGGATTGCAAGGAAATATAATGAAAAACAACAGAAATATTATCATGACAGTTAAATGTTTTGGTTCAGCCCCACATCCAAACATATTTGATGTCATTTTATATGTGTACTTGGAAAATATCACTTTCTTCAGAGCCGCACAACTTCCACTGGACAGCACACATATTCCACAGTTGTCTAGACACAAATTCCTATTTAAATCAGTAATTTACTCTTTCTCATTTAGATTTCATAAATGCAATAGAATACTAACAAAGAAAGAAATGGTTTCTGAGCAGAGACTATGGAAGCAGCAAAGTAGCTTCCATTTTTAAGTTTCATTTACTGTTTTCCAAGTGAGTTAAGGACATCCTAAGTTTCACTGAAAATGACTTTTGAAACCCATGCAAGAATGTCAGCAACTCTACTGCTTGTATATAATTTTCTACATCCTGAAAACAGTAATTTACATGAAAGTAGGACTGAAATGTCACAACACAGCAGAATTGCAATTGCTTGGATGCTTAAACTGTGCTTTTCCTCTTTTTGAACATATTTTGGTTCTTTTAAAGATGAGATTATATCCTTAATTCCTGAGGTTTGTGAAGATTACTTTTAGTACAATTGCTAAAACTCTTGTAGTTTTTAGCAGCAGAACTTGAACAATTACATTATCAAGAAAAACAAAACACACCTTAAGCTGAATTCCAGCTTCACTTCTGGAACAAATGCAAACAGGTTTGAGTTCCTCTTAAATATTGCAAATTGGAATCAATAGAATCAGAGGATCATCAAGACTGGAAAAGATCTTTAAGATCATCCAGTCCAACCATCTTCCATGTAACATCTGAACAGTGAAAAAATTTTTTCTAATATCTAATCTGAATTTCCCCTGTTTCATCTTAAGGCCATTTCCTGGCATCCTCTCACTGCAGGCACAGCAGAAGAGAAGGAAATATCCATTAAGATAGCCAGTAAATAATTTTTGAAAAACTCAGCTCAGCACAACCTGCATTTTAAAAGGGCAGAAATAATCAAAATAGCAAGAAGAGTAGCAAACTTTTCCAGATATTACTCTGGCTAATGAAGTGAGAGGTGAAAGTAAACTGTCTGAAATATATTTTGCCATAAAATTGTGTCCTGGAACAATCTACTGCCAAACAAGAAGATAACAACAGAGGCCCTGAAGGATTTGTTACTGTGACTGATTTTGTTTAACGGGCTCATACAAATTGTTTGGAAAAATGAAAGTGGCTGCAGCTTGTCAAAAACTGCAGATTTATTAAAAAGAGCAATAATGGATGGAACCCTATCAAGGGTAGGAAATAAACACGAGGAATCTGAATAGGGTAGGACAGTAGGGATTGATAGATCATGTGCAGTGTCAGGAGATATGATATAATGCCTTCAGGGAGGCCCAGCAAAGGATTAAAAATAACTCACGTTTGACAAGTCACAGAGAAGATGAATCATGGCTAATGACAAAAAGAAACAGCACGCAGACAGGATCACACAATTTGTGTCACGCAGCAGTAAGGAAGTCAAAAGGTCAGTAAAGAATTGGGAAGTGAATCAGGCAGTTATGCCACGAATTCTCATCCAATAAACAGTTTTCAACTTTTGGGAGAGCATTTACAGACTTTGTGCACTTTTAAAAAGGAGCCGTGATTTTTTTAAAATTCATCTTCAGTCTAGCCAAGATTTTCCTCTTTTTTTGCTATCAAGGCTGCTTAGCATAGCTGGAGAAAACAACAGTTGGAATAAACACTTAAAACAAGAAATTGGTCAGTGATTACAGTGATACACATACCAGGAGCAAAGGAATTGCAGTGAAATCCCTCTTCTCTCTTTTAGTATGTTATCTATTTAAGAGACTGCTTTACAAAATGTTCGCTCTGTTGTAGTCAGTTTCTTTGGGAATGTTTATTTTATGGCAGGGAAAAGGGGGAAAGGAAAAGGGTAAAGGAAAACGGGAAAGCAAGGCACACAAATCTTTGACAAGGGAAATGTCATTGCCAGAACAGGCAGAGCAACAAACAAGCTCTGAGAATTTCATAGTTAGAAGACAAAAATGCTCCATCCATTGAGATTCTAGGACTCTCATATTTTCAAACCCATGCACAAAAATACATACTTATAGCCTCTTGAAATCCCAATTTTTTCAGACTTCTTACCATTTTTTATAATGCTCATCCTCAGGGCTTAGTCCTGTATTCCATTATAATTATTTTCAATAACTACACATTGTTAAGTCATGCTTATGCCACAGATTGAACTATTTGTACTTACTACACCAATTAGAAATAACTCTTATGGTGAAATCCTACTAAGAAAAAGTAGAACAGGATTTTCAACTGTCAAATAGTGTTTAAAAAGTAAATATATTTCCCTCAAAACAGCAATATTTTCTCTTCTTTTTTTCCTTAAAAATATATGCATAGGCTATGTGAATTGCATAGGTTTTAAGTAAAGCAACTTCTCTGTCTGAAGGCATAAACATTAAATATTAGCTTTTATTAAAAGAGTGATAAATTGTATTTATGCCCTTAGACATTAAAACACATTAATATTTTATTTTGGTTCAAACTAGTGGGATTTATTGACATTTTGAGAGTTCTCAGAAAACGAAAAAACAATTCCAGCTTTAGTGTCAGCAGGGCGGGCTTCTTCAAAATCACAAAACCAAGCTATTAATGATGGGAAAAAAGCTTTTATTTTGATGTATCTGTAGACTCAATTAATGCACACTGCACTTGAACCTGCCTGTGAAAATGCCTGATAAGAAATAGCCGATTTGCCAATAAAACCAAATTATTAGAAAAACCTCTAAGTGCATTTTTTTTCTTGTTTCTTGTTTTACTGTGAAAGTGAAGAGTCTATGTTGTATTATCAATTTTTATCTGGGAAAAATTGAGACTAAAAATAGTTTCAATTAGGAAAAAACCCCAAAACTTCAATTCTCCACACTTATAGGGAGAGTGATAACTACACAACACCTGCACATGTTAAGGTCATTTGCCATCTTTCCCACAACTTCCAAGGACATTCTTGTGGTATGGAATATCTATTTTTATTTTAATAATAAGTAATCATTTAAATCTTTCACAGAATTAAAATTATCATGACGCTCCAAAGGATAGCAGTATTGTTAAATATGCAAAGGAAAAAAAGTCAATTGATTTTAAAAAAGGGCGCTAGAGAGTGAAAGCAGTTTTCTGCTGTGAGCACCTTGACTCACTGGCAGAATATTTTTCTAACAGAAACAAACATTAACTGCTAAATATACAGGAACTTTCAGTACTTTCAAGTTCAGTTACTATTTCTAATGGGCTACTACAAGCACTGAAATTATGATTATAATTCAACTTCAAGTAAGGGAAAACCAGCCACTGGAGGTGGACCTGCGCACGCTCTTTGCAAGGGTCCATTCACAGCTCCAAGTCCTTTGGTGATACAAGAATCATCAGTAACACCCTTATGTCTATGGATTTTGTCCTGAACAGGGCTCAGGCAGATATTCCTTTTAAAGCTCCATCACAAATAACTACTTTAATTCCTCTGTTCTTAAGTTAAAGCTTGGATCTTTACCCAGAATGAAGAGACTTGTTGCAAAACAGCTAAAAGATACCATAATATTTCTTTAGTGAATGCAAACCTTGTTGGCTGGGGGAAAATAAACCACAATATGAATCAATTTGTGCCTGTTCTGTCTGTGCATCTCAGTGCTAATACTGTACAGGATAAGCCTAACAGTACTTGGAGATAATCTGTGCTTTTGAGGAGGTTTTTTGGCACAATCCAGGGGTCAAGTTTTATTTTTGTTTCAATTCACAGCACAGCAGATCTGAGTGGCTCAATTTTATTTTTTTTTTATATATTTACATATTTGATTTCCATATCTGGCGCAGGGCAGACCTTGGCTTCTCTTTATAGAAGTCTTCCCCCAGGACATTTTCACCTATGCCCAGTATACCAGTCTAAATGTGACCCTATCATCCAAAATTAGGAAAATCAGCAAGGAAACAGTGGGAAGAAGTTGGTCTTTCAAAGTTATCCTGCAACTACATCTCAGTTCTAAATGTAAAGCTGTCTCCATGAGTCCCACCTGACTGCAAATTCTCATTAACACTTGGCAATTTGAACAACTGAAGTGGTAATTTCACGAGAAGATTTGGCATTAACAAGAGACCAAAGACTAAATAAAGGAAATTGAGATGTTTTTTCATCCCTGCTTCTTTCAGGATTTCTTTTCACTGTTTAATGCCACCTTCTATTGTACACATTCAGTTGTCCCCCAGCCTTGCCCAGGATGGTTACAACTATAAAAGTGCCTGAAACTGAACACAAAAATCTGCTCATGAAGCAACTGCCAAGAGAAATTTCTGTACTGATACAGAGCCACTTATTGTCCTGAAAACTTGAATTTTAGCCCTTTTGGAGGTCTATGATTGTGGACCAGATTATGGAACTATGTTTAAATAATTTGTCCCAATTACTTAGAAAATTGTGTTTAAGAATTTATTGAAAGTACTAGGAAGGAGGGAAAGGCAACAGTTATGATTATTAAATTCTACTTCATATCAAAGACTAAGACTGCACAATCCTGTTGGTTGTATAAACACAAAAGAGAAAGGAACATGGGAAGCTAAAGACCAATCCTGTGAGAATTACTGGAATGACTTTGAAGAGAACAAAACTGGCACCAGATGAAAAATGAGCCTAAACTTTAACACTACATCTAAGGCATATTTAATATTAGTCCCATTTCACTATCAGTGTACAAGCTGTTAAAAGAATTACCACTTAAGGTGCACAAAATTAGGTGCCCTTTTGTCCCAGGGGATGCAAAGGATAATTATTAAAATCTGATGACATCAAGCAGATGAAGTGAAATTCTCTCAGCTCAACACTGCCTGTGACATGCATCTGTACAAGAAATTGATGATGGGTGAAATCAGCCTTACATACTTTCAGATAAGCCTCAGCCCATATCAATACCAAATCCTCTTTTTGTCCTTTGTTTCCCCATTGTTTACTTGAAAAAATAATCGCTTCTTAGGTTAATGTGTCTTTATTATCTACTTTCTAACTTTTTGAAGGAATTCTTTTCCTCAGCTGTTGGGCAAACCCTGATCATGCAAAAAATAAGATATGTGCTTTGCAAAACTTTTTTTCTTTTTTAATCTACTGAATAGATATTTTAAAATAGCTGCTGCCTCCCATTCCCATCAGAGCTGGCCAAATTTTGTGCAACTGATTGCTTTATTGTGGAGTCCAACTTCTGGCTCCCTGGTGCCAAAAGGCATAATAGATAAACAGCTGGAGCATTCTCTTCACTTGGAGATTACATTTGCCAAGAATGCTTTTGACTGTGAAAGCAAACACACACACAGAGACACGCACAGACAGGCACACCAGGGAGAGGCTGAGAAAATCATCTCTGGAAAGCTGTAAACATTGCTCATTCCTTCTTTTGGGATGCTCTGTTATGATTAGGAATGGGCTGTGGAAGCAACTTGTAGTGCAGGAAAGAAAACGCACAGAGATGAAAAATGAATTCTCTAAGATCATAAAGAGCATCTACAACATAGACAGGAATGGAAGACAGCAACATCCATACTCTGATTTCCACACTATTCATTCATTCATTCATTCATTCATTCATTCATTCATTCTCTCCCTGTTCCTGGGAAATTTGCATTGTACATTTAACTTCTCGTGGATTCTGCCTCTGGTTCAGTGCACATTTAGTGCTATGTATATCGTCACACATACAGGCTATGAAAAAGGACTTAATTTAGAAAATATCCATATGCTACAAGCTGAAATCTTTAAGAAAGGAGAAGCAATGATACAAAGAAGTAAGGGAGTTAATGCAGGATTATTTTATCACTTCAAACAAGTGGCAGCAATCAAGACCAAGGAAAAGATGGGGAGATGTGACTGCTTGGATTTAGAATTCTGGGAGCAAGGTCTGGAGACCACTTCTCTGTAGCCAAAGACAACATGCAAGCAACGTGTCTCAGCCACTGAGAGGTGACCTCCAGCAGGAAAGGGTGGGGATGGAGCCAAGATGAAAGTGGCACCCTAAAACCTGCACTGAGGAAACCTGCAGGGGTGGCAGGCAGGACAGTTCCAGGGAAGTACATAGGAAAAGATGATTTGGAGAGAATGTGAAGGGAACCTGAAGGGCAGGAGCTACAGACAGCACACACACACAGGTCATTAACAAATTCAGAGGTGAGGAAGGAAATGGATAGTTTCAAGAGTTGGAAACATAGAGATCAAGTTTAAAATTACTGTTCTTGGATGGGGTTCTGAGCAACCTGAGCTGATCAAAGGTGCTCACTTACAAGGGGGATTCCACCCTCAAAAGTCCCTTCCAACCCAATATATGCTGTGATTCCATGAGAGATTTTGACAGAGTGGACTTCTACTAGGAAAAGAAGAAATTTGATTAAAAGAGGTTAGTTAGGATGTGCACAAAGATGAGGAAGGTAAGCTCTGGGCAATTTAAGGACAGGCATTTAGACCACCTGCCCCAAAGAACTTACACTTTCCACAACTGAAGTTCTTGCCCAGCCTGGGACTTTGCAGAGATCCAGCCTTTGTTAACACATGGATCAAACTCACAGAGGAGCTCCAAGTGTGAAATATCCCATCCGGCCTGCAGCACTCACCAGCCCTGAGACAGAAATAATAATAATGTGGTGAAATGGGATATGGTACACACCATCTGGCAGCTGTGCAAACAAGAAGAAGAACCCTATGAAGAACATTATTACACGTTTGGGGACCTGCTGATTACATTGCATGTCTAAGGTTAGACATTTTGGTGTGTAAAACCTGAGAACACAGTCTAAATCATGGGTAATTTAATAGGTTGCACATGGACTTCACCTTCAGTTTATTAATTCTTCTTTTATTCAGCAATACATCCCTTTCAAAAATACTTTCTTGCTTTTAAGGTGAGCTGCTTAAGCTGTAGTTTCAAACACATGAATGTGAAAAAAAGATTTAGTTTTCTATAACATTAGGAATATGTAAAATAGTCGGGTCCTATCAAGGTGTTCAGCATTGCCATAGACCTGAGAGATCACATTTCAAATTAATCTATCACCTGCACAGATGGCAAATCCTCTTCCCCTTAGAAAGACATGGGGGGTTTTTATTCATACTTTTTTGCCTCCCCCCCCTCAACTTATGGAGGAGAACAACAGAAAGTGATTAAGGAGAGTGTGTTCATAAAAAAGCTCTTTAAACCAACAAGCTTATGGATTTTGAAGGACTGCCAGGAGAGTCATTAACAGAAAAATATTCAAAAGGCACTTAAACGTGTTCTTTGACTTCAATAGATTTGTTTCTGTCACCTCACAAGAAAACAGAACAGAGAGCTCAGCCTCATCCCTGGCTGGTTCTGTGTTCTCAGCAGCGCATTTCAATTACCCACTCGAGCCTGCCTTTGCTGCTGGAATTCCCTTTCTTGCTCCCTTTGCATCCAAGGAACACTCATCTGTCCTTCACCTTTCTCAAATGGACTATTTCTGCTGTTTGAAGCTGTGACTTCTCACTTCTTTAAGCCATCTCTATTTATCAGGGCAGCGTTACTTCATCATACATGACTTGTACGTGGTCTCCTATGCATTCCTGCATTCTTTTTTCAATCTCCTCCACTGCCTCATGCCAAACTCCTCATCTCTCTGAAATGCAGCAATGTGTACATCAGTCTGGTGCTGCAGCAGATGGGAGAAGAGAGATCAAGTTCACAAAATAGACCAATCTAAAATTGCACATGATTAAGTTTTCCAGTTATTTGGAGAAGTTGTTTGAATCAGATATCACAATAACTTGGAAACTCACCTCAACAATCTTGAACCCACGGTCCTACAGGTGACTGGCCTTAGCATCACTGAGAAAAAAATTTTTCCTCACAGGTCCCCTATAAATGCAGGAACATTATCAGCTAATATTGATTCCCCTGTTCTTTCAGGCCATCTCAGGATTTAAAAGCATTGCTGTAGAATGTGGAGCTGTAGAATCTTTGTTTTCTATGGAGTTCTGTTTCCTCAAATCTTCTGCCACCCCCACCACAAAATCCTTAGATCTTTTATCTATCTCCCAGCCAAACCCTATGGTTTTCTGCTTCATCTCATCCTTTCCGTGATTGTCATAATCCCTGCTCCTTCCTTCCTGGTTTTACCTCTTCAATACTCATCTTTCTTTCCACTACTGCATAAAATTTTGGGCTTCTTGACTCCCTGGGCAAGGAACCGAATGTGCTGTGACCAGTCTGGCTCTCTGCATAGCGATGACCATTGCCTTGCTTCTGCCTAGCATCAACATTAACTTGGTCTCTCTTCTGATCTCAGATGCTGACTTCCACAAAATTCTGTCAAATTTGGCATGTGGAGTGACTGCTTAAGCCTCATTTCCTTAGGAAACCAGCTAAAACATTTCACTTCCTTTCTCTAAACTGGATTAAATAACTGCAAGCTGGATGGTGCAGCAGTAGGACAAACATGACCTGGTCAGGAACGGCGCCAGGGCTCACAGGTGCTTCTCTCCAAGCCTAAGGAAAACAGCTCACAGTGTTGACTCATCTTTCAGCCCTCAGATTCTTCTAATTGCTCAGTGAATTATTCACCCCAGTTTGCTCTTCCCCACTCCTCTCACACCTACTTTGCCCTGAATTTGCATTCTACACCTTCCCCTGAAGCACCACCACCAATAAAATCAAAAGGTTTGCTCCCATTTCCACAGCATCCAGGATAGACCTGTCTGAGGGCTGGCTACAACACCTGGAAGATAAAATGGAGAAACAATTTGGGGTCCTGAATGATGAATGAACACATGGTAATAATCAAGGTACAACTGCAATTAACAAAATATCCTGCAGAGGAAGAATGGACCTGTTCTAATGCTGGAGAAGAGCTGAAATTGTCCAAGTATTTGGGACAAAATACAAAAGGAGGATGGATCTGCAGTAAATCACAAGCTGACACAACACTGTGCTAATTGGATCTTAATTTAACTGGGAAACACACTTTTTTTTTCTGTACAATATATTCCTTTAAAATACACAGAGCCTGTATTACCATAGCTTTTCTCCCACTGAATTCAGCAAAATAAAGAGCATTTGAAGCTACCTTCTTAGTAACACTCAAAGCCTAACATAATATCCATTCAAAATATTGAAACCAAGGATCTGAGCTGTTTGAACCAGTCTAAAAGACAAAAGAAATACTCAATTAAATGCTGGCTATAAGATCCTGGTTTTTAAACAGCAGAGTTCGTACCTGCAAGGCTGAAAAAACAGCAGCTCTGCTTCCCCAGCTCCTGTCAGTGAAATATTTCAGAGAGATTACAAATCTTAATTGACCAGAGCCCTGCATGTCAGGAAAGGTAAGTAAAGTCACTTGTGTGCCAAGGAGGAGGAAAGGAGGACAATGGGAAAGAGCAGAGGTTAAGCCTGGGCAGCAGAACGGCCTGGATTAACAGCCAGGCAATGACAAATCTCAATCCAAGCTTAAAAATCACAGCTTTGACAACAAACAAAAAACATTGGTGGTCAAATGTGATTGAATTTGAGAGACTTTTCTATAATCAATCATGACAAGGTTAATTCTCCTAAAATCTCACTAGTAGATGCCAGTCTACCCTGGAGTACCATCCATGATTCCAGAATAATTATGAAGGCAAATTTCCAAAAGCAGTTTCTAAGTGAAGAATTGTGTATAGCTTTCTTTTTTATTGTTTTGCTCTGCCTTCCAAAACAATGAGGGACACACACACACAAACAAAACTTTTAGCAAACACCTCACAATAAAACTAAAACATAAATAACATCACACCAAGGAAAGGTGATGACTGTACAAATGGATTTTTAAAAAAATCGAGCTCAAAAAATTTTGAACAAATTTTGTACTGCCAGAGGAAAAAAATTCACCAACAAAAACAAGCAAATCAAAACACAAAAAAGGACATCCCAGAAATGCAATGCAATCAATGCACAAAAACCACATTCCCTATAAGGCTTCTACCAATATTTGGAGAAATAATACTGTGAGTACACAGCCAAAACCCCAGTGCCATAAAATCCTGCATAAAAGGTAAATGAAAGAAGAAATTGATGGAGAAATTAGCAAGAATGAGAAATTCTGGAAAAAAAAAGAAAATAATTGAAATTATGGAATTAAATGAGAAGGTGAGAAGGGAGGATATAGGGCCATAAGCTGTTATCTCCTGCCAGTGGACTGATGTCAGTGAAACACCTTTATAAATGGGAAAAAAAAGCATTTTTCCCCTAAAATGCAAATGCTTTGCTGTCTGTTCTGGAGGGACAACCCTCACACTGTGTTCAAGTTGCTGTTCCCTACCCACCAGACAGACATTAAGCAGAACACATGAAAGCACAAGAACAAGCTCCAAAAAGCTGAAATCTCCTGGAGGGAGCCCATCGTAGCATGAGGAGCTTTTCCACATTGATTGCGGTCATTCTGAAAAGAAAATGGTCGGGACTGGAGCGTGGCTGTTAAATTTCCCACACAAAAGTCACAAAATTCTTTTTCTGAGGTTTTTTGAACATTTCTTGGCCACTTTCAAACACTGGCCACGATGAATACAAGCCCTCCCGAAAATAAATCAGAGCACCTCTGCACTATGTTTAGTCCATTCTCCTTCAACTGAAGCATTATTTGGGGCGTTTTCTCTTATCCCTGGACATGTCTTGGGAAACTTACTGAACTTTTGATAATCTTTGAGACTTCAGTTTCATTTTCAAGTTAATTTAAAGCAGGGGAATGAATTTCAAAAGAGTTTGAGAGGGGAGAAGGGAGAGAGAGAGAGGATGGGACTGAGAAAATTAATCAAACTTTGTTTCCTTAGGACACAAGCCTAAAAAAGCATCTCTTGGGAAGCTGGCTTCAGAATACAAGATTGGAGTTTGGGCTCTGTAGCAGGCAGCATTAGCTTAAGAAATAACATAACAACTAAGAACCCAGTTATTCTTATAAATAATTTGAGGATCACAAGGGAAAACTGAAAAAAAAAAAACAGGGGGGAGAAAACTCCGCAACACCCAAACAAAATCCACCACTGCATGGTTATTCAGTCTTCAAATAGAGGCAAGACTGTCTAAAGGTCCTTGTAGTTTTATCTGTGATTTCTCAAAGTATTTTGAGCTGAGTGCTTTTCAGAAATTTCAGAATTTTTCAGAATTAAGAGGAAGGGAGGAAAAGTCCACCAGATAGGGATTTGAGAGGCAGGAAGACAGGCAGAAAATGAAGAACTGAATCCCTGGAGCTGACTAAAGCAGCATCTACCCAAGCATGGTTATAATATTTTTATTCCTGCAGTCAAATAAGCAACTGCTTGCCTGGCATCAAACAGAACAATTTGATGAATGAAGAGGCGTGAATTTGCAGAGATGTTTTTTCAGAAGTTAAATAATTTCATTTCAATGGCAGCGAGGTCAGTAAAGCATAAATCCAAGAATACATCTCTAATTAAGTGATAAAGCTAATTGGATCTGAGTTTATTTCCTGATTAGAGCCTGCACTGCTGAGATAAATGCTGAGGAAAAGCTGAGGGAAGGATTTCTCTTCTTTAAACTCCTGTTGAGGGGCAAGCTATGATTTGATTTGATCATAACACTGGTTTTAATGTTTAAGATGCCTTGAAACAACAGAGGTGACATTCCTTTTATCAGTTAAGATGTAAAAAGCAAGTGAGCTATTACATGACCATCACTGGATTCCTGAGCTCTGAGGTTTTTGGTATTACAAAATCTGAATGAATGAGGGCCCACTGAAATACAAAGAGATTCTGTCCTCGATGGACCTTAAGTAAATCCGACTTCCATTTTTCTGGTTTAAATAAACAAAACAAAACAAAACAAAACAAAACAACCCTCAAAGCTGCGACAGACAAACAAACAAACCAACCCCTCACAAGCCAAAACCCCCAAAACTTTCTGGTATTAACTAGAGTGAAACAAATAGCTGAAGTACATTTCTCAAATAGGCACTGAATCTTGTGGAAAATCTAATTTGATTTTACTTAGGAAGAAAGAAAAAGCCAGCGAGGAAGCTGATCCTGTTAATATTTTGCTTAAGAACACATTTCCCTTCAAGTGCAAAAAGCGGTGTCATTGACTTTGATATTAAAGCATCTCACTGGATTGCATCAAAGTGCTAAATTCTTCGCAGAATCAACCCCTAAATCTCCAGGTGTAACTATAGGAAAGCAAACATGGATGTGAAACCACATAACTGCAGCAGAAATGTCTACCCAAGTCTAAAGCATTGGCTCCGAGAAGTGGAATTTTCCCAGAGGTCTCAGTAAGGGGTTAACTCAGATGCCAAGCAAATATAATTTAGATGTCAACATTGTTAATTATTTAATTGCTCATAAAAGCACAATTGGTGCAGACTCAGCTATGAATGACATCTCATTCCCAAAGCAAAGCTAGGGGGAAGGGAGATTTGCTTTGGGAAATATCTGAGCTCTTATTGCCCCTACATGCCCC
>VZRX01001312.1:105301-152183 GCA_013398075.1 Notiomystis cincta
CCCCCCCCCGCTGGAGGCAGCTGTCTCAAACTCCCAGTGGGGGAGACCCTTCCCACAAAACCCCTTAAAGATCCCATGGATTTACCCACTCCCAGAGAAGGGCCCAGAATTTTGACAAGCTCTGCTTCTCGTCCAGGGGGAAACCAAAGCCATCAGCAACATCATTTTTGTGTTACTTGTCATAAAGTCTGGTCAGCAACAATTAGACATTTCTTGGAGTAATTGCTCTTCCTCACAGATCTACCATTCTGAATTTATCCTTTTGTGTTCATCGTGAATGTGATATATCGTATCCCTAAACCTCTTGTTTGGTGTGATTTTTAATCCAAACACCTCTAAGCTGATTAAAAATAATATTCCACACTGGTGGAAACTATTTTTCACAAATAATTTTGTTCTTAACGGAAATAGCAATTTTCACAGAATAACTTTTTGGAAAAAACATTTCCTTTAAAGTCGCATCTAGACATGTAAACATAAATATATCTCATCATCAGGAAAAGTGAAAGACAAAGTGAAAAACTGACATTTTTCTCTTCTGTGATACCCATGACTCTTTGTCCCTTGGAAAATCCAGGTCGGGAGAAAGTACCTAGCTATCTCCTATAGCTATTGCCACATAGCTCTGAAATTAATTTTATTGTTATTCTCAGACCTGCTTTTGTGACACACTGTAGCTCATCCTAGAGATTTATTCCCCACTTAACAGGACTTATTAACAGACTTGTCAAAGAAACCCAAACTAAACCACAAAACAAAAAAAACCTGCGGTCATTAGGCTGATTTAAATCATGTATGATTTTTTTCAAAATTCCATTTGAAGTTTATAAATTGCCACTTTGGAATGAAATAATTAGCAATTTCAAAACATAATTTTAAAATTTCAAATGAAATGGCATAAAACCAGAAAAATATTGTATAATATTGTATAATAATGATTTTCAGCTAAACAGATGAACACTCTCTCTCCACATATTTCTGTATCACCAAGACCCTACAGGAATCAGACTTGTTCTGATTTACACCATGTCCTAAAGAATGGAATCAGACTTAAATAAAACATGCCAGCCCCAACAAAAATCTCAACAATTTCCTATTTAAATCACAGATTTACCATTTATTCATATTTTTCCTCAAGAGATTTGGATTATTTCCAAATTACCAGGTAGCCTGATAAAATTTGGGCATTACAGGTCAAAACCACATGGCCAAAAGTATTTTGGTGGAAGGATTTCTTGGAGGAAAAGTGCATTTCTAATGCAGATAAGCTTTTGTGAATACTTCCTATTATCTCATTAGCATGTTTTCTGACCTCTGGATTTGGTAATCTCTTGCACAGTCTGGATTCCTAATCTCATTGAAACTCATATTTAAATGCAGAATAACTGATTAGCCAACATTCTTTGTGCTACACAACCCCAAGTTTCATGCTTTTATCATGGAAAGTGTCATCCCTTGCTTTTTATTTCTCTAACCTTGCACTGAAAAAAACCACAGTGGCGTAATACTCTGTGTCTTTTTCCTGCAAATTCAAGGATTTGGGTAAAAGAAAATTAAAAACGCACTTTCCTTCAAAGATGTTCGCTGGGCTATAGAGTAACACCTCATATTTGTTTTATAGATTAACTATATTCAGAGTTTAAGTTTTGTCTATAAATTTTGTTTCTTTAAATCATGATGCTTGCATGGATTTCGCAGCACTTACAATATATTTTTAAGTAATACAGATATTACCAGATCACCAATTTCTTGGTTTCTTTGTATGGGGTCTTCTTGCTTTGAAATGAGATTCAGTCTGTACTTTTTATATTCTATTCACCATAATTCAATAAAATGAGATAATTTGAGTTAGGAAATACATTTTTCCCTCTCAAATCTCAGAAACTCTAAATATTTTATAGTTCAAATTAGATCTTACCACACAGCTTGAATATTGTAAGGGATTCATAAAGTATTTCTAAAGTGAAACATATTTAGAAAGACTTATGAATTGCTTCCATTACTCTCCACTTCTTTTGTTTCTTATTTTGAATCACAGAACATACATTTCTCATTCTTTCAAAGCCACAAGTATATCATTCAAATTTTCCTGGTGGGTGCAATGTTGGGAGAGTGACATTAAAACCACTTTCATATGGGAAACTATCAAACTTGGCTTCACTTCCAGATTTTACAGATCACTTGTTGCAATTACTATGAGTTTTAGTAAATCAAAGAAAACGAAAAAAAGTCCCTCTTTTAATTCTCTAAACTTAGTTTTTGTATAATCTTGAAATTAGCAATTACAGCTAAGAAGATTCTATAGTAATTCAAAAATTGTTTTTCTAACATGAAACATTAAATAAAAATAATTTACTGTAAATTAGCATATCTATTAATACATGAAAATATGTATGTATTTCTACTAAACCAGTATTTTAAATACTATAAACTACATCGTGATGTAGATGTTAATTCAGGGCACGCTTTGAGAAATGCAACTGTTTATTTCACATTGAGTTTCATCAGGGATATCCTATAAAGGGTATGTTCTGATTATTATTGCACAGGTTTATGATTCAATTTGTGACCTTCATGTCAGAATTAAAGCTGTGGACTGAGATGGCTCAATTAACCTCATCTGCAAATAATTTACAACACAAAACACCATGAGTGTGATACCAATCCCTAAATGTCTGGGGTTTTTCCCGTATCAAAGTACACGTGCAGTAATTGCTATTAACTGCCATTAATGCTGATGGTATTTAAAATGGGATTAAGGATTTCACACTACGGAGAAAAAAAAAAGACCAAAGACATTTTTTTTGCTTTTAATTCAGTTACATCCATTTGAAAAAGAAAATTAAGGTTATCTAAACTGAAAACAAGGGCCAGAGAGTCATCAGAAGGGGAATCTCTTTCTTATCTAACTTGAGGCTTAATTAAGTTGTGTAGCAGAATATTCCTGTTTCCTGACACATCCAGATGATCCCTTATTCTCTTATTCTACACTAAACCTGCTCCTATTCTCTGGGAGAAGGAGAGGGGAGCTACCATGGTTATGAAACAAAATAGGTTCTGCACATTTTTAATTAATTATATAACAGTTTGAATTTCATTGGAAATTCAATTTAAGGAGCAGAGCAACAAATGTACACTGAAGAGCTAATGAAGTGATGCCACACACCACTCGGTGTCATTGTCATTTTTCCCAGCTTTCCTAGGAAAATAAATGCAATTTTCAATTTTGTCAAATATAAATATGAAATTTTAATCAACTGAAGTCTCATAAGTCATTTGGTAATTGTGGTTTTGCTTGAATGTTAATTCCAGTTTGTTTTTTTTTTCTTTGCCTGCTCCTGGCAGTGGTTCTCAGCACTGTTCTGACTTTCGTGTGCCTGCCTCTACAATTTCCTGGGGTGAAAAGGAATCCTGTGCCTTTAAGCCAAACTCCTTGTGTGTGTTAACAAGCAAATATTCTACAGACATCTGATTTATAAAATTGCACACTCAGCCTGGTAAATTTTCCTCCTCCCAAATGCAGAACATAGGACAAGAGTGAAGCTTTGGTGAAGAGAAAAGGGACAAAAAAGAAATACAAGGGGAAGAGATCCCCAGCCTTCTCCTCAAGTTTTGTGGGCTGCTCTGGTTGCGTGATCAAAACAGAAAGGAAAAGCACGACAGATAATCCCTGAATACCCAGCCTTTAAATATGCAGGAGCCTCAGGCACGCAGAAGCACGGTAGGTAAATGCATTATCCAAACTGGAGGTGTGCAGGCAACAGACAGCAAACCCCCTCAACCCCAGCCTCCAATAACTTCAAGCTCCTTTGCTACAAGCAAAAATCCAGCAAATTAAAGGGTGAAAGACAACTAAGCAAAGTGCATGGACAATTTGCAGATGTAACAAAGCTGTTGCTTTTCATATTTATCTAATGAGCAGTTGACTTGCAAAGACCATCAGGTACATGCTGGATGTAACAAGAATTTGTTAGCTGCAATATATACATTAAATGAGTTTTGACTGGTTGATGTTGTCAGAAGGAGATACACTCTGCAAAAGGCATGGAATGGAAAGCAGTATTTACCAAACTCATATAATCATTCAGAGTTCAGCATACTGGGCTGGAAAACAGTTTCAAATGTAGGAAAACCAGCACTCTCCTTTCACCATTCCAACAGCAGTATCCCTGCACAGCCTCTTGGAGCACCTGGTAAGAAATACAACGTATTCAGCCTGGCTTGCACCAACAGAAGCTTGTACAGGCAGGTGATTTGCTAAGCAATGAGTATCAAAAGAGGGCTTTCTCCTGCTGGATTTCTCAAGGGAGCAGCTTAAAAATATGACTGAGTGCCCTCCAATCTCCAAAAGAGTGTCCCAGATTCCCTTCTCCCCATCCTCTGCTGGAATCTCACGTCAAATCCCTCCCATCACCCCCAACCCCGCCATGTACCTGCCAGATACTTAATTTTTCTAAAAGGAAGGAGTTTTTAACATTATATCATGATGGAGAAAACTGAAAGTGTAAATAAAAGAGCTATTAAATAATAGGGGAGAAGCAAATATCACCAGCAAACAGTATCAAGAGCATAAAGAGAGAAAAGGAAATACCAGCATAAAACATAAACAAAGTTATGCTTAATCACAACAATAGCACAGTTTAAATCATGATTTTTGCAGTGGTTTGGCTATCATTAACTAAAAATGTCTTGTGAAGAGATTTCCCATTACAGGAGGAAATAATCCTAGCTATGTTTCACGGCTACTACAAAGCAAATTCCCCTCAGTTCCTTAGCTAGCAGTAAAGTTAAATGAGGTACAAAGAACTCAGCCTCTAATTGTTAGTGAAACGAATAAACCAGAGTTAAAAATACAGTCTCAGTCACAATATTTCATTTTATCATGTTATAAAAGCCAGGTATACTAATCACCCCAGCAATTAGATGAAATCACACTTAAGTGAATAGCTAAATATCATGAAATTCACTCCTCCTCTACATGTCCCTCCCCCCCCTACAACCAGGGAAAGAAAGAATCAACCTTCTTCAATGTGTTAACTACCAAAAATAAATACCTATTTAAACATTTTATCTATTAGAGATATAAAACACACAAACAAGCAAAATTTTAATGATAGTTATAGAGTCTGTGGGTTATGGACAAGCAAAACAATATAAGATATTTAACTCCACAGCATCACAGAGTAACATTTATTCTCCTTCAACATTTGCACACAAAGCTGCAGAAGAAATGCACTGGGGGACAAACTCCAAGTCCTACTAAAACAAATTATCCTGATGTGTTGCTCCTAATCAGAACTAACACATCAAGAGAATACAGGCTAGTGTTTAATGTAGCTTTGACCTTGGCAACCTCTCTTGAGGGGTAAAAATTAGGGCTAAAACCAGAATTTCACAAGAAAAATTGCAACTTTGTTCACATTGTTCTAAATCCTGATGAGGCTTGCATAACAGCCTGGCTTTGCTACACATGATTTTTGTGAGACCGCTGCTGTTTGGGGGGTTTCTAACACAAGATTTTGTTTTAGTATTAATCATCCCTTTATTTAGGCTTTAAAAATGGGTAGCAATGGACTCCATTCCACCTTTCCAGAGCCAGAATACATCCAGGAGATGACCAAAATAGATTTTATTTGAAACACATGTTGCATTATTTTATTTTGGGCTGATAGATAACTTCTGATATGAAGTGGAGTAAATGTTGAGTCACTTCAATTAATTTAAAAATGAAGAAGAAAAAGCGTTTTATAATTCCCTGCAAATTTATTCCACTTATCAGCTTTCACCCAGAGCAAAACTAAATCACACTTGTCAGTATTTTCTATTAATTCTATTAATTTCTATTTCTATTATTATATTTCTATTTCTCCTAAGTTGTTAATAAAACAGGTACTATTTCTGTTTTCTCAACTACATATATATTAAAAAACATTAGTTTGAATTCTTGAATTTCTTCTTGTGCAAGTGCTTAATTCTTTTTAGAACAGGACCAAACTGTTGTTTCTGACCCTTCTATGCTTTATAATAGCATTAATCATGCTAAATTCTTTTGGTGCTCATGTGGATATAATGTAATTATAACAAATTCCTGAAGATAATTTCTTATTCCCCCTTGGTCTTCAGGACTAAATCTAAATATAAATCTAAAATACACTGGTTTTCTATAAAGGAAAGCATTCCAGAAAATGATAAAACAGAGGTGTATTAAACAATAAACAGCAACAAGGAAGAGTAAAAATTATTAAAATAAATGTGCTATATATTAAAGATCAGTTCATTTCTAATGTATTTTCCACTTTTCATGTCACTATCCAAACCAAACACTATTTTGAGAACCAGATTCTGTATCAGTAATTTAGAAGTTGAAGAGCCCTCTTTTCCTTCTTTTTGTATAATTTAAACCCCCAACATGAGCTATGATCTCATTTAGGATATATTACTTTTAAAACAGGGAAAACAATCAGGCAGTGAACTTTCACACTCTCAAGTAACAAACTCTAGCAAATGCACAAACTTATGATACAAATAAAAGAAACAAACATGCAAAAAAAAAAAAAAAAAAAAAAAAAAAAAAAAAAGATAAGTATTTGTAATTATGGGAGTTTAACTCAGTGTATTTAGAAAGGAAACCTGTAGTAGGACTTGGATATGCAAAGTGTACCCAGTGAGATTTACAATAAAAAGAAACCATTTCTGCAGCATTTCTCAATAACAATAAATACTAGACACCAGGATTTTTATAATAGATATTTTAAAATTTAATCCTAACCAGTGTATTCTTTGAAATAACTGTCATCTACGAGAAAATTGCAAAGTAATTGTGGTTGTTAATCCATAAAGGGAAAAAACTTATAGATTTCTTACAGTTCAAAATAAAATTAATTACATCTTGCAGTGTCAATTGTCCAGAAAAAGTAGACTTCTGAATTTAAAATAAAATACAACAAAAAACGCTGCTCCTATATTTAGCTTTCAATATTATTCTCCTCCTCTTAGAAATAAAATAAAGTTCTACTGGCGATCACCAGGAGCAGAGGGAAGTTTAGGACCAGAGCAAGAGTGATTCCAGAGCAGTGAAACACACAAATAAAATAATTATCTGAGTGCATTTCACACAGTGGAGGTCCAACATTGTCCAGCTAGCAATCTAACAAAAATTACTTAAATTTTTATGCATTGAACAATGTTCATGAAAATGAAACATCATTAAGTTCCTATGCAGCATCTTTTCACTATGTTTTAAAACACTGCCCCTGATTCCTTCATTATGCACTTTTTTGTATTGTCCCACAGAAAATCTCATATCACACAAAGAGGAATCCAATACTTTCAAATTTAACTGGTTGATGAAATGCAAGTATTTAAATTTTCATGAAAAGAATCCTCTGCTGGAGAAAAGGCTGATTATTGCTTAGATTCAGGATTAGAGGAAAAAAACCCAGGGTTTAAGGCTATAAACTTCCCAGTAGCTAGAAATATGATTTCCTCTGTTTACATGACACGAAGCAGAGAGGGTGCCCCTTCCTGCTCACACTCTGTGGATGTTGCTGCAGCAGAGTAAATAATTATAAACACTTCCCTTTGTACAGTCTGACTGTTGATAACAGCAACTCCAGCGAGCCCCTTGCTCAGAAATCAAATAGTGCGTGGCACTCAAGTATTTATTTTTCTAAGATGCAATTGGAAAAACTGTGGATGTGGGAGCAGCCTCTGTTGTGCCAATACCACTTCATTTTCACCTTGAGGCACCACTAAAATAGACGCTGCTATCCAAGGCTTCCATAGCACTACGTGCAGCACAGGGCAGGCTGAAGCCAAGTGACAGAATCCAACCCACATGTTTTCATAGACTGAAACCAGGCTGAATCCAGGCATCTCCAAGGAAAAACCAGAGCAAAATGGATACACACACAAGGAAACTGGGATGTGCTTAAGGCAAATCCCTCCCCCTCACTCCAAAAAAATAAACCAAAATAAAAATCAGATTGTCTCTGTACTGAGCAGTGAATCTGTAAACTGCTTTCCACAAGTCAGAGGTTTGCCCTTTGTAAAGCCAACATCTTTGTAAAGAAAATGTAAGTGACAGAAAGAGACACTCAATAAATCCTTGCTCTCTGCAGATCAGGCATGGGAATTCCCTCCACTGACCCCTTTATTTTTTGAGAATGTGAAAAACAAAATCGAGGAATGAAGTCTGGAGCTTCCCTTCTCCCTAACCTCTCACTCGCCAGCTCGGTTCCCCCTTCCTACACATCTCCAGTTATTCAAAAGGGAAAGATGCACAAACCTCAGCAATGCATTCCCAATTCCTCGTTCTACAATTAGGGGCCTTTATTCCTCCCTGGGTCCACACTTCTGTCCTATTTAGTTCAGCTCCTGGCTGTTGCTGCGGGTGGGGAGGCAGAGGAAGGTAATTCCAAGTTCCCAGACCTCCTTAAACTGCTCAGAGCAGCATGGCTAATCTGACCACGCAACATTCAGAACAAGTGCTAGTGCAGGGAACCTTCCCCTTTGTTTAAAAAAAGCAAAACAAACCAGAAAGCCCTTCCCCCTCCCAGCCACCTTGCCTATGCATTAAAAGCATTTTTTTTTCCCCATACTGTGGCCTTTTCCTCCCCTCCACCCCCATGCCCATATGCCTCCCCAACAGCCTCTTTTGGGGGGCCCGAACCAGCTGGTATTTTTGCACATACAAGCAACACCCCAAGAGCATCATCTTCATGCAAATGACGGGACTGTTCACACAAGGAGGGTGCCTGAGGTGCCCTTGAAAAAGAGATTAAAAAGCAAAATTAAAAAAAAATGTAGCCTTTGGCATTTAGATGCTTGTGGTTGAAACCATAGCCATGGCTGCACTTTGTGTGGTGTTATCTGCTTTTCCCAGCAAGTCTTCTCTCCTCCGCAACAGATTTTGTTGCCATTCCATCAGGCTTCACTCCTAAGTGGCTTCCAAAACACCAAAACCAGCAGCGTGAGAGAAACTCAGCTGCCACTGAGGGCAGTCCGGATCATGTGCTGCATTTGCATTTCCCTGCACACTGAATGTCACGTTCTGTACCAGATTCTGGCTGCCTCAGAAAGGGAGTATTTTAATATCACACAAAAAGTGAGCAGTTCATATAATTGTCACTATTCTTTCCTTCCACTGTCTGAGCAATATCAAAAATAAATAAACAAAAGAAGGAGGTCGTTTACAAGTAACGAAAAAGAAGTACCATTTCATTTCTGTCTGGGGGATTTGCTTAACACCCGTTTGTTCACACAATCCTGCCAGCAAAAAAATATTTGTTTGATATAAAGGACATTGAATAATTTATGCAATATTTAATAATGCAGTAAACCAGGGAGAGTTCAGCAAGGCAGGCATGGCACTCTGCATTATTTGCCTTGCCTGCATTGCTTTTCCATATAAACCCCCACCCTTAAACACCATTAGCACATGCAATATAACACAACAACAACAAAAAAATAGAAATACTGCCTAATTTGGAAATTAAACAAAGCATCTGCTATTAGTTCAGAGACTACAGCATCAATTTTCCATGTCATGTATTTTTGATTTTAAAAAAAAGAGGCTACAAAATCAAAATGAATGGAACAGGATTTATATCAGCCTCCAGTTCATTCCAAGTGGGTCCAGAAGCCATAGGAACAAAGTCACTGCAGAGCATTAGTCTGGTAATAAATGACTGATGGTTCTCCAGCCTGCTGCATGGGATATCCTGAAAGCAAATATATTTTAGAGTACCAATAATTGCATCAAGCCAAGTCCAAAGCTTTCACAGCATATTAAAGGGCTCCTGACTTTTCATTCTTTAAACAGCCATAATATACATGAGCAATAGATCAACTTCCAGGGCAATTTACTTTGTTTTGTGGCTTTTTTAAAAGCATTTAATGTAACTTTTACTCCTTTCTCAAATACACATTGTTTTCCTGTTTTGGCATCTCCAACCCAGCTTTAAAGAGATGTGATTTTTCTGTCTAAGAACAGCAGGAAGAACTCTGCACCTATAGAAAAATGTTTAGAATATTATGTAACATCATAAAGAAGATCTCCATTTCTTCCTCCTATTTTCACATTTCTTCAATATTTTGGCGAGCCTGAACCAAGGCTTGAGTTTTAAACATTAGAAAGAAAATTAGGGCTTAAAATCTTTGGATGTTAAAAGGTAAAATATATAAGTCTGGGTTTTGAGCACTTTTGTGTCCTCCAAATTATAACTCAATGCTTAGCCTTTTGAACTAATTCCATTGATTATATGTTTTCTTTTGGGACTGTCCACTTTGCTGTCCAAGAATAAAATGTGGTTTACTGAAATCAATGTGAACTCGCAGTTGTACTAAATTTATTATTAAGTTTGCTTTTCCCTCCTTAAAAAGATCCAACCATTCACATAAAAAATGGGCTTGAGTCTTTAAATTACATTCTTTTGTTCTGAATAGAAGGCAAAATATTATATATTTCATACCAAAAATTTATGTCTTTGAAGAATATACATATTTATATTCCATCTTTCTTTTTGTAAACACTGTCTTTAAAGATAAAAAATCAGAAGCTTACAAATTTTTTCATCACCACCCTCAAGATGCAAGAGAGACAGTTTTCACTTGTACTTCACTCACTGAAAAAATAAAAATTGAAATCAGTCCTTAGGATCTCTCACCTGAGCTAAAGCAAATTGTTCTGTCACCCACCATCCTTGTTTGCCAAGAGAATTCCTAATGCAAATTATGTTTCATTGTAAACTATAACAGGCGTTGAATGCACAGATATCACTTCAAACCATTTTCTCATGGATAAATTAGTTTCCAAATTTTATTTTCCCTGACAGATTTATTGTTCTAATCAGTTTAGAAAGAGTTCATTGCTTCAATGACTTAAGTGTCCTCTCATGCCACAGGATGACTCAGGGGTAGTGGCCTCAAGGAACTTAAAAATCTCCCTTCTGTTGAAGCAGGGGCTTTTGTCAGTCTCAACTTGAGCTCTTTCAGAATTTTTGTGGACTCACTGAGCAATGTAACAAACTCATAACACTTGTAACTAAGAGGCTAATAATAATCATTAATAATAAGCTCCAGATTCTACCAGAGAGAGATCAACAAAGATTAATCATTGTGGTAATTAATCTATTAGCATTGTAGAAAGCACCAAAACAAAGGCAATGCCAGTTCATTATTGTATTTAAATATTTTGTACAGTTCATGTTCATCAGTGTAGTCATAAGCCACTAAATTGTAAGGGAGATGAAAGAGCACATCAAATTCAATTCCTGCAAAATAAACAAGAATGTGCAGCTGCTTAATGATTGTGCTTGTATCTAGAAAAGCTTTATCATTACAATGCACTCTGCTATTTACTGAGGAGATAAATCCCACTGGTTCTCAGCTGAGAAAACCCCAGTCATTAGGCTACATTTCATGTTTGTCTACCTAGTTTCACATTTGCCATTCTGCAATCCATCCATTTAAGAGCACGAAGGGCATGCAGAGACAAAAATAAAGGGCAGGAGGGCAGAGGAGGATTTTTTCCAGGTCTGAAAGTGAGATAATTTTGTGGGAAGACAAGCACGTACATCGTGTCTTTTTTTTTTTCCATCCCAGAATCGAAGCCTGAAAAGCAAGTTAAAATCTGCAGATGGCCTCTTCCATTTCCAGCAAGAGGCAGGGGAGGAGGGAGATGCAGAGTGGGCAACTGCTGAGGCAGAGCTAATCCGAGAGGACAGTTCCTGCTTATTATAGAGCCATTGCTGATAATAAAATCTGAATCAAACCACCAACTGCAATCCAACGGAGACTCCTCGCTTCTTTAATTTTTAAACTTATGGAAGCACTTGACACTGAGGTGGATCAAATATCCCTAGTTAGCGTGCAAATACTTACTTAAGCAGCCCAGCAGGCCCCAATCTGTGCAAAAATTTCAGGTGAGCACCATGAAACAGTCCCTAATTATGATGTTCCATTACCCCTTTTCTGAGCGTCACAATTGGCCCTAAGTGGTCACGGCCGATTTATTTCAATTAGTTTTTCACGGGCTCAGAGTTATGACAAATTCATGTTTTGGCTGCAGGAAATTGGTGGCAATCACGAAAGCACCAAAACATCAAAACATCAGGGAGTGCCCCCGCTAGCAGGGAGGTGGTGGCTTAAATCCCTGGGCTGGCAGCACGGAGGAGAGCCTGACAGAGGGTGGGGAGAGCACCACTCCGGCTTCTCCTGGGTGTTTCCTGCCCTTTTAGAGGCTAGAAAGAAGAAAAAAAGTGCCTCCTCCAGATGGCACTAGGAAAAGGAGGTTGTGTTCCAGCGCCCCAGCAAAGAACAGCTCTTTGGACGCAGAATATTTTTCTGTTTTATTGCCTTTTTGTCTCTGTCCATATGGTGGCTGCACATAAAAAGCAGGTGTAGAAACTGCCCACAGCTTATATGGGTTAAATCTAAAATTATTACATCAGGAAGCACATCTAAAAAAGCAGGAATTTGCAACACAAACAATTTCCATTTATGCCAGTGAAAGAAAAAAGAATCACATTTCAGTCTATCCACAGATTCAAGTGCAACGTCAAACTCAGATGCAAGCAAATTCCTTCCTGAAATCAAAGATGCTGAATTTGACTTCTTGTCTTTTTAAATAATAGCTTTGCTATTAAAAAATATAATCAGATTCACACTCCTTAATGTAAGCATTAATTTCAACAGCCTGAAATGTTTTCATGGAGTCATTAATTTCAACAGCCTGTCAGGTAAATGAAGTGATTGAAATTCACCTATCTTTTACAGATAAAAAAAATAACTCACTTCCTTCCCAAAGTTAACTTAAATCCATAAGTCTTCTGGTTAGTAATTCTTTCCTTCCTTACTTCTCTCTTTCTATACCGTAGAGGGAAAAGAAATCTGACAGCACTCTAAAACAGTGTTGTGATATTAAATGGTAGTAATCTACAAAATCTATTATGATGCTGTCTTGTGGCATGATTATATTGATTTTCTGTAGGATATGAAAGTGCATGCAGTGTAAATATTGTCATAAATTAAGCTACAGAAGGATAATTTCCATAGAAGCACAAGGAAATTAAAGCTATGTGGAAACTTTGCTACATCCAGGAAAAGTACAGGTAAAAGCATGGTTTTTAAATATTGGGGGGCCTATTTCAAAAGTACCCACATGCCTCAAATTACTTCAACAGCTCACTGTTACAATTGACCTTCCAGAAGAATATCTGTTATCCCAAAACATTGAATTTGTGTCTGATAGAAGAGGTGGTTGAGTATCTTCTGAAACAAAAAAACAAAAACCCAGTTTTCCATTTTAAAAACTTGAGCTCTTCATACAAATGAAAGTTGTCAGGAGTGCAACTGTTCTGAAGAAATTTTTTACTGAAAGAATAAAAATATCTTTATTTCTTTATATTTTTAATACATCACTGAGATATATAGATACATAGATATAGATATATATTATATATGTGTGTCTGTTTAGGAACACTATGAGAACTAAAGCTTTATTTCCAAATTAGAAAGCATTAAAATCAGCATTCCACTACAAGAAAAGAAAAAAAAAAAGTTTAAGTGTCATTCTTACAGAAAAGTAGTTCTTAGCCCTTTCTATGTCTATTTGTAGTAACACGGGAATAAAAAGACAAAATTTGTGGAGAAAAAATCATACCAATAAGTGCCAAAATATTTCTTTTAAGTGAAAAAAATCCCTGAAACAAAATGATTGCATGTCTTTGATTTTCAATAAACATGTCCTTAATTTTACCAGGTTTAGTCAATATTTTTTTAATAATTTTTCAACTTTAACTGAAGTAATATCATTAATAATTTATCAGTAATAAACTTGATATGAAGTTACTAAAACTGCCAGCACTCCATGATTGGGACTGTGACAGAAGTGGTAACTCTAAAACCATACTCAATTTTATTCCAGCAGGATTAGCCAATGGGAAGACAGACAGTCTGATGCAGTTTTAGAGAAAATAATTAGGTACTTGTTCATTTCCAGACAAATTCTTAATCCATCTGCTTCATAAGAAATATGGATTTTCACAATGGTGTCTTGTGCAACACTTGAGTTTGGGAGTTGCTTAAATATTACTTAAAAATACATTTCCTTCTGAGAAACAGTATTTCCCAAGAGTTTTAAGAAACTGAAAGGACAATGCTTGAGGCTAGAACATTAAATAATTTCATTTTCTAAGGATCTAAAGGAGTTGTATGGTTCCAGAGCAGCACAAAAAAGAGGTTCCTCATACCAAGAGTCCATACTCACACTTGAGAATTCCTCTTTGTTTATAAAACAGTGTAATTGCTTCGTAATTTTTTGTTCTGCCTTTAACTGAACATTAAACATATGGTCAAAAGGTATTTCTAATAATATTTTCCTGTAACTTAACCCTCCAAGAAGATACAGGCATTCGGGAACAGCATCACAAAAATACATTGTTTAGATGTCAAAGAAATTTTTAAAAAATAGTACTTTGTCAATGGAAATACATTTATAACTCTTAAAGAATGTAAAAATCCAACTGGCTATGGTTTTTGAGAGCTGGAAAACTTTTCAAGCTCTTCTGGCAAGTAGGCACATGAAATAACTGCCTTGTGAGGTCACACCTCAGCATTTTCACATGTTGAAAGTTGACAAAACAACATTTTCTGTTATATAGAAACTGTTTTTGTGGGTGAGGAAAAAAAAAATTAAAACTTCCATTACACAGCCTTCAAATCAAATGCTGACTTGTATGAAGTACACTTTTGAGCACATGCAACATATGAATCAGGCAATTAGCTGAAAGGAGGTGCCCTTTCCATAGGAAAAAAGAAAAAAAAGAAAAAATATCCAGTATCCAGATAGCTAAAATGAGAAATTTCAGTTGGAAGAAATCTTCCAGGTGAGCCTGGCTAGAAGTTATCTAATTTCTTGCCACAGGCAAGAGATATTTAGGAATGGCTTTAAACAGAGTGCACTGTGTTACTTCTGCAGCAGCCCTTTTTCAGGCTCTGTATTTTGACAGAAAATTCCCCTTACAGTCACTGCCCTGATTAATGTGAGGGTACAGTTCAACCAGCTTCAGATCCAGCAGCAATAACTGGAAAACCTGGGTAAATGTAATCTGCATATATTCTCTATTAAGTAGACGCTAAAGAAAAGAAAACAGCATTTAACCTTTGAGTAGAAGCACAAAACATCACCTTTAAATGTCAAAACGTAAGGACAAGGGCAACTCTTTTTAAAATTTTGGGTTGGTTGTTCAGGTTTTTTTGGGAAGAAATTCTTTTAGATACACCAAAGTATTGCGTGCACACATCTTCATGATATTTTATGTTCCACTGGCCACGAAAGTTGCTTACAAAGAAATTGAAGATACTTTGGTTTTTACAAGTGCTGCATGCATTCAAATCACTGTTCTGGCTCAGGAATATAAAATAGCCTGCAGCAAAAAAATGTCCAGCCCAGTCCCTCAGAAATCCCTGAGAAAGTGGGTACTCACAATACTTTTCCTATTGTTCCTGGTTTTTTTCTCTGTTCTAGTCTGTTCTCTTCAAACTTTGAGTAGTTTCAGTATAAGATCTAAAAAGTATCCATATCTCTAAGGTTTTCATTGCTTTTTGTTGTTATTTGAGTCCTCAGCTTTCAGAATTCACTTTCAAGATTTCCAAGCAATCCTGCTCTATTCTTTTCTCCAGTGTTACTGTTCTTTTATGGTCTCTTCCCCAGCTCAGGACATACCTAAAGCAGGGACCAGCATAAGCCCACAGAGAATGGAATTTTCTGCTTTTATGGGCTGTTGGTCTTCAATGAATATTTCTAATATGATCTGTTAAAATTTCTGCTGAAGAACTTCACAGTCTGCCAGAACCTGACCTAGCTCCATGTTGGAAAAGATTTTGCAGCATACATTCCTTGTTCAATCTTTGCAATACAATATTCTCGTCCCTTTACGGCTTTTTTTTTTCCTTTTTTTATTCTGTTTGCACAGTCATTAATGACCCTTCCTAGACACTTGATCCATTTTCCATATGACCCATTTGCTCATCTGTTTCTCCAACTGCAAAACCAGAGGTCAGGAATATAATATGCTTGAACAGGAAGTCTCTAACTTTTCAGTCCCAAATATAAGCAAAGTTACACCCAGGATTTTTAATTCAATGCAGATTTACCAAAACACAAAAGTGAAATAATTTAAGGCAGTCTTTGGAAAATAAAAAAAAAAAAAAGGAAACAAATAGGGCAATGCGATGAGTTTTATTAAAATACTGGGTTTCTTCAGGCTGAGTTCTAAACTGAAACCACAGCTTTAATCAACCCTTAATTACATAACTTAATGCACACCAGAAGTTAAATTCAGCCATCCAATGAAGAAAAAGTATAAGTAAGCATGGATTCATTTCTAAGAAGGAAAATATCACAGGGAAGCCATCACTCAATTCAATCGCCTCCCAGACCTCATGAAAATGAAAATATTTTGCCAGGGTTGTTTCGCTTTCTGGTAAGAGAACTAAGCTTTGAGTTTCCACGTTGCTACCTGTGACTACCATGCCAAGTCTTTGCGGAGGATCGAAAACTCATGAAAGGTCAGATAAACAACCTGAGAAGATCCTCTCCATGAAGTGGAGGGGATAAACATGTAGGACATCAATTCAACAAGAAATTCTGCAGTGTTCTTGTAGAAGAGGTTTTAAATGCCAAGATTTGTTAAAACCAAAGAACACCCTGAAAAGACTTTTTCTGTCACTGAATAGATCAGCATATTTCTTGGTGGATTTCATACACTGATTTCAAGAGAGCAGAAGGTCCAGAAACAGTGAAATCCATAGTTTTCTTTGACATCTTTTTCAAGAAGAAAAGATAAATGTGAATCTTCAGAGAAGTGCAAGATATCCAAGGTATTCTGAACACAAAATTAATAATCAGAAAAACTCAGCTTAAGTTCTCAGAAAGTCTTTCCAGAAGTTCTCAGTCCATCTTTGTTAGAGAGAATGACATCAGTGTAAATAGTTGATCCCAGAGGCACTTCAACACTTAGAGTATCACTGAAAACTGTCTTTCCTCTACAAGTGCTGAGTAAAGAAGTAAAAATCATTACGTTCTACTTTGCAGAGAGTGGGAAGCAGGGGAGGGAGAGAAAGAGCAGCACCCTGAGGAGTGACTGAAGGAGCTGGGTTGCTCCCTGGAAGGAGGTTGATAACTTCTCCCTGGTAACAAAAAAGGTCCCCATGTTATGACAGGGGAGGTTTAGATTGCATGTTAGGAAAAAAAACCCAAACCAAACCAAATCAACATTTCATGAAAAAGGTGGTCAAGCCCTGGAAGTGGCTGCCCAGGGAAGTGATTAAGTCAAAACTTCTTTCCCTTTGGGGAATCTCTATAAAAATATAAGCAAAGAGAACAAAATTATGTCTGGAGATGATATCTTTTTCATGGCAGGTAGTTTTTTGAAAGGTGTAAAATAGCATTTCATCCCATGTATATTTGTGAGAACTGGAGAAAAAGTGCTGTGTAATTATTACCTGAAGGTTTGTCTGAGGATCTCAGTTTGGTGGAGAAAGATATATTTTCAGTTTGCCCACCCCCGTTCTAAGGAAAATACCTGTGCATTTTTTCTCTGCACACATTTGGAAAAGTTGGAATTCAATTAACACAGGGCATCTTACAATAATTCATCCACAGTAGACTGTTGTTTAATTACCAGAGGAAAAAGCAATACAATGGTAAATTTGAGGTAGGAAACTACCATAGAGCAGCATCTTATTAATTTTGTGACAATGAATTCCCATCTTAGCTTGTTACAGATTTGGATGTGTATGGAGTGGAATCTGTCATTGTTGTGTCTTGATTAGCATTACAGCAGTTTTGGAGCTGGATAAGATAGTGTTCAGGTTGCTCAGGGCTCAATCCAGTCAAGTCCTGAAAGGCTGGAGATTGCTCTGAGAAACTCCTCAGCTGTCTTAGTGTGCCTAAGGGGGGAAAAATTCTCATTATATCAAATCTAAACTAGTATATTTCAATTTCTGCCTGTTGTATCTCATCCTTCCAGTGTGTACCACTATGAAGAGCCTGGTTTCAAACCACTGAAACTGTATTTTAAATCTACCCTTACGATTTGGATCAATTCCTGCTTTCTAAATAGGGATTAATACCATTAATAAACAATGCATGCAAATAACATAATATGTCCAAACCCCATATTCAAGGCTTTTTAAAAAACCCAATAATTTTACCCTCAGAACAAGTTTTGAAGCCAGCTGTTTTGCTGGTGAAGGACCAGTGATATGCTCACACTCCCAGGATATGAAGGCAGAAGGCAAAAAGCATAATTCTGAAATATTTACAGAAATTTATAGGTACACAGGCTAGGCACAATGAATGATTAATGATAGAAGACAATATTACCCAATAGAAAATCAAAGTGAAAGCAGGAAAATCTCTTTTAAGCCACTATATAACTTTCTGAGTCTGTTCCAGCACGAGACTGGCAGCTCTTTATTTTCTTCCTCCATCTCCAGCTGACACTTACTCAAACCTCTCAAACAATATTCTCCTCTAGCTGGGGGAATTATTTGGTTTATTGCTTCCATTATCACACGGTCAGGCCATGAGATACCAGGCTGTTGATTTCTGCCAGGGCACTGCACAGAGCACACAAGAAAACACTGAGGCTTCAGATGTTCTTCAAGTCACAGAAGAGCAGGAAAGCTCTAGGCAATATTGAGACCACCAAAAAATTGATCCTGCTGGTCAGGAGCAGCCAAAAAAATATAAATTCTTCCCTCTCCTCAGAGCATCAATAATTTGGAGCATATGCAGGCTGTAGTCCCTTGGGACCCTGGATGCTCTTTGTTTTCAGAAACATCCCTGAAGCTCCTACAGGAATAAATACTTGGGGAGCAGCCTATACTGCAAAGATGAACCAGACTTTCATCACAAAACTGGAGAAGAGATGGCTGGGGAAGTCTATATAACTCTGTCTGGTAACAATCTGTACTCACTTTCAGTAATAAGAAAAATTAAAGCTGTGCAAGACTGAATTTATTCTACAAACCATGAGCTCATGTTAATAGCAAAACCTGACCACACAGCCACCAGCAAGACAGCTGTGGAAACTCCTGAAACATATGATCTTGTTTAGCTGCAAATTAAGAGCATCAATGCAGGAATTCCTAGGTGAAGTTTCATCACCTAAATTACATCAGGAAATCAAATTGGGCCCAAGCACTGCCTTTATGCCCTACGAAAATCCAGCTATGTCCAGCTATTACTGATCAATAGCATTAATTCTGTAGCAGTCACTGCAACACTTGTCTTTGCTGAGAGATGTAGCACAGTCTGAGAGCAATAATCCTATGATACAGTACACGAGCCTTCCAATAAAACACAAGGTAAACCTGTCTGTGATTGAAGAAAATATATTGTCATTTAGAAAACTAAGTGCCCTAAAATAATTGTGTGGCATGAGCCCAGGATCACCAGTGAGTATTCAGAAGTGATTCTCTCTCTGATCAAATTACAGAGCTTTTCAATAATGATTTTATGACTTCCATTACATTAAATGCCACAGTGCCTTTATCAACAAGAAAAACGGTACCTGCGGTGCCAAGTGCAAAATTTATCAGCCACCATCCCTGAATGAAGAGTGCACTGCTAGTGCTGATGCTCTCCCAAACACAGAAATAAATTAAGGTTACTGGGTTATAAGTAGATAATGAAAAGGTTGACTTGAGGTATTACTCACCATCCTGTGCCTCAAATCCCTGGGGGTGCAATGTGGCACAGGGATGCTTTTAGGGAGGTCCTCCAGGGTTAATCTCATGAGGCTGAGAACAATTACTGACCATGACATCCTGCCACACGTGGCAGCAGCCTTTTTGAGCAGCCTGGGACAAATCTTTGGGCACACCTTTGATGACAGACATGGCCTGAGAAGGAACAAACATCCCAACACCCAGCACTGCTTGCAGGCAATACATCAGATTAAACCACCACCCATAAATTCATCAAAAGCCTGGAGCTAAATAAAGGCTTGCACACTGAGCTCCAGATCACACCTACTTTAAAATAAGATATAAATATGCCTGAATCTTTTAAGCAAATTGCTGCATCCACTTAAGCACGTGTAGAACAGGAGCAATGGTAATGATCTGCTTGTAAGATAAGCAATGACTGCAGAATACTTTAAAAACCCTTTGATGTTGCTCTACTACAACTAGATGATATCATTCCTATTGTCAGCCTCGTACACTCGAGGCTCTCTAAAAATTATGTACAGCTCTGACAAATGAAGGAAGCAGACTGAAATCAGCCAAAGGACAAAAGCTGAGATGTGAAAGCACTTACAGGCAAGGAGCTGAATAAACTTGATTTTTGGCTGAAAAGACTGTTTGAGCCTAGAAGTGAGAATTGTCAGCATTGCCCCTATTGGCAAAATTATCTTGGGATTTCATCTCAGAGCACATTGACAAATTTCCTCAAGATGGCAGGGAGGAATTTAAGTGGTTGATTTTTGGAAGCATAACTTCTAGCATTGAACTTTTCAAGCAGAATTTGATGGTGTGAATAGGGCATCCAAAATTGTGACAACTTTAACTATGATGGACAGATTCTTGGCTAGAATCCCAAAAAAGTCCTTAAGGAAGTAGGGACTACAGTTTTAGCATCTTACATTTAAGGGATCTAAACTTCTTCATGTAGAGGTAATTTAAATTATTTTATGCTCTTCTGAAATAGTCCCAAGTAACCCAACATAAATTATTTATTTTTTGTCAATGATGAGCTTACCTGAACAGCAACAAATTCACTCAAAATTGAATACTTTCCTTGATCTGAAACAAGTTTTTTGAATAATGCTTAAGCCTTCAGTTTCAGCCCATTTTGAAAAGCAAACAACAGTTTAAACAACCAAAAAAGTTGCAAATATTTTTTTGCAAACGTAACTGTCCTTTTCAAAAATTAGTTCTTGAATTAGGTAGCAAAAAAAAGGTTTTGTCTAATTTTCACTCTCAGCAATTAAACTACATGATAGAAAATAAACACACAAGGTCCTTAGGAGTATCTTTGACTGCATCAAAGCTGCAACATGTTGTGCTTATCTACAATTTACCACATCAACCAGCACTGGATGGTTAAAACTTCATCCTATGTGTTCTTTCCTTGTTATTATTCCAACAGCAGGAATTTTAATAGATAGAGTAACATCTGCCAGCTTGAGATCTACATATCTGTTTTTCCTTAAGTCAGAATAATAACAGGGACACTTTGGCTAATATTGGCCAAAACAGGATTTTTCATCTCAAACAAACATACACCCATCAGATTTCTGCCGAGAGTGGGGGGAGAGGCAAGTGGAGAAGCTTCTTCTGTCATCTATTTCTTTTTCCATTTCATTTTACCTTCTTTTTCCTCCTCCCTTTCTCTGATGCCCTGTTCAAAAAAAGCAGCAGCTAGAAAAACCATTTTCTACATTTGATTGATACTTCAACTTAGTAGAACTTGGCCCCATGCCATCTTCTGGACAAGGCAGTTTCTCATATAATTAAGAAGGGATCCTACTCCATGTCTGAGGGTGACACAGGGACTGAGGCCAGGCAGCCACATGGTCACTTTCATGTGCCCTGAAAAGCTACTTTGGACTGGACACCCTAAACCACACAACTTTGCCAGCATAACAAAAAGGACAAAATATTAATTAATCTCACCTTTTTCCCTGGGACAGAAAAATTTACTTTCCTCTTCTCTCCCAAGTCTTAAATCCCTCTGATAAAGTACAACCAAGGCAGCTGTTTCCTCCCTGCCAGGCTGCAGATGTCCCTGGGGACATGATGTGATGCCCATTTGGCTAAAAAGAGGAACAACCAGATTTTAAATATAACCCAGAAGATAAAGGGTAACAGCATCTCTCGCATCTGTTAGGCTTTCCAAATCCTAACATATGATACCTTGAATCTCAGGTGGTTTTAATTCCAAAAGGAGTTGAAATAACGCTAGTTTTATTGTCATCTGCTTTACTGTTTATCAAATTAAAGATATTTCTGACAGGTACTCCTAGGACTTGATTCATGCCTTCAAAATATCACAGAGGTGGTGCTTGCCCCTGGTTTTGAGAGAGAATGTGCAATAGTTTATTCTTGCACAGTTCCTTTGTCTCAGGGTTTAAGAATGCTTTAACTTATTACATCTCTTCCAAGCAATATTACCTCAGTTGTGGATGTAAACTGGAGAACAAAGCACTGAAATTACCTGGGCAGAGGTGTGCAGAGTAATTCAAGGAAAGAGTTTGGAGTCATGGTTTCCATGCGTCCCATGACAATCCTTCTCTTATAAGACAATTTTTTTTTGCTTGGAAAAACAGATAGCAGTAGCATGTTTTCATGGAGAAACAGAAGCCAATAAATGTTGTACATGTTGCTTAAACACCCACAACATCAATTGCACTGTAGCACCATAATTTTTGTTTATTAAGGCATAAGGGCAGGTAGAAACAGAGAATATCCTGAGTTGGAAGGGACCTGTAAGAATCTTCAAGTCCACCTCCTAACTGTGCACAGGACAATCCAAAAAAATCACACCAGGAGGGGACTGATAGCATTGTCCAAACACTTTTTGAGCTCTGTTAGGCTGGTGATGTGCCAGTTCCCTGGGGAGCCTGCTCAGTGCCTAACCATCCTCTGGAAGAAGAACCTTTTCCCAATAACCAACGTAAATCTGCCCTGACACATTTAATTATTTAAAGTGAAAAGAAAGGACACAGATCTTCTCATTATGGTTTGACACACTCTCCTCTGCCACAGCCTACAGTTAAAAATTATTTCCTTGAAGCTGTGACCAAAGGAGCTGGCACTCAATGATAAACGTTCAGAATTTCAGCCTCTCCAGAGTTTTAAGAGACAGATATTGACCTCTCCAGAGATAATTGAAACTTGTCTTCCCTTTTTGAAATGAGTCGTATCCCTCTGTAGCCTTCAAATCCATCAGAAGAAGCAACTGAATTTCTGGGAGGCAGGACATGAACCATCACCAAAAAACTTGAAAGCTGATGCTAAATCACTAAGTGCCAAGTGCCTTTCTTACTTTGATTCAATAAACCAATCCCACAGTGAAAACAAGGGCAAGGACCATCCATTTCAGCATTCCTTAGAGAGTGGAAATATAGGAAATTAAGGGTGTATCTTCTTGCCTGTCAGCTGGAGACAAAAAGTGAAGGAAAGATGTACTAATGAGGTGAAAAAAAGTTCAAATGAATTGAACATGTTCTGATTCCAGAATAGGTGCTATTCTCAAAAAGCACCAGTGAAAAGCATCTTTTTTTTTCATTTGCTCACTCTTGAGAATTGAGCACTGCAATAAAAATACATACAAGGCTCTGTGCATCAGCTACCCACAGTCTGATGTACCTTAATAGTCATTTGGCACCTACAATCAAAATCTAACTCAGAGAGCTGCATTTTTTTAAATCTGGAAATCACTAGGGCAGAAAAATATGGCAATTTTGGAAAACAATTAGGTATTAGAAATAATGCATGGCAACTAAAAAAACATTCGTGGAAGACAGAGCCACCTACATTGACCAGTTCTGTGACATCAAGATTTTTGAGAAATTTTTCTGTAGTCATTTAATCAAATGTCAAAGTGACTGGCACCCTACTGAATTATACTGATCACATGGAGTTAAGGCATATATTCTAAAATATATCCTTTTTTAATATATGTATCAACATGGCATTGAGCTTTACCCAAAAGTATTTCAAGGCTCTTTTTCTTAGCTCCTGTTCCAAGGGCAGCACAGGAGATTGTGTCATTCCCAAGCAGTTTAGTTAGCTAAAATGGTAACCACATGAATTAATAGCAAACAACCAACAAAACAAAGCAAACAGATGGGAAATAAAAAACAGAACAAAACGAAAAGCCCACTCAGAACTAAACCAGAACACCAAGCACCCTTACATAAAAAAAAAACCAAAACAACAAATTCCAACCACGCACAAAAAAAAGTCCTGCTTCAAAACATAAGGAACAAAACAAACAAAAACCCAACTCCCAAAAAACTACCCACACAGGGAAAGAAAGAAAATCCCAGATATTTTCAGTCCTACAGAAGCTCAGACCCACAACACAATTCTAATATACAAGAGAGATAACTATAACAACTACGTTTTTCTGGTGATAAAAAAATGCATTTTGCATTGACCTGTCTACCAAATGTAAGCAAATTCTTAGTTTTATAACTTAACTCCCAATTTTGGGTTACAACAGGCAGGTAGCAAACAGATTCTTGAATGGAGAAATCTGGGGTTTGTTGCTGACAGTCCCTCAATTATCAGTCAAAGGTCAAAAGAGTTTTGTCCTTTACACTCCACAAAAGAAACATTTTCTCACATCATATATGTGGATAGACTTATTAAACACACACATAGTGCTTCTATACTAACCTTTAATCCAAAGTTTTTGTTTCCATGGAAACAGCAGCAAGCAACTCTGTGTCAAAGTCCTGATAATTTCTTCATGAGCATGAAATGGATGAACATCTGCTGGAAACAGATTAAAAAGGACTGACAATGGGGGTGCAAGCACTTTTCTTCACTTCAGGTTTTGATATCCTTTCTTTCAGGAAATCTCTATGGAAAAGTCCAAACAAATTGCTGGATCAAACTAAAATCCATCCAAGCACACTTTTTGAGGAATGAGAATCTGGAGAAAAAAGGTTAGTTAAAGAGTACTTTCCCAAGATTATTTTGCGCAGATCTAAAATGCAGAACAGCAATAAGATTGATAAGTTTCTAAAAACTCCAGTTTCCAAGTATAGACTCTTTCATTTGGATGCATTTTGGTTACACCTGTGGGATTGCTGACAGGTTCAGGACTGGGAGCCAAACAGGTCTCAACCAAAAGTGTCAAACAAAAATCCTTCCATGAGTATTGAAACACTTTCCATATCAAAAAGACCTGCAACACAACTGTTTTTCTCAGTAGGCATAAATAAACACATTTGAATACTTTGCCAGATTTCTGGTCCAAGCCAATGATTTGTAGGAAAGAAATGAAGATATTTTTCAAAAATTAAGCCTAAAAAACCAGAGTGAAACCTATCCACACTGAATGTCTTATCCTTCAACCACTGCTCATGCAAACATTGGCATCACAGAAAGTCTCAAGAGATAGCAAGAGTTTTATGGGGAAAGCAGCAGAATACTTGGCATTTATAAAACTCTCCCGAAGTCCATGCATTCCTTATTAATATTTCCATATTTATATACTCTGTCACTTAAAATGCAGAATCTTAGTTTGTTGCAGCTTCAAGCATCATCCAAAGGCAACATATTTGGGGGAAAGAACTCACCTAACATGTTCCCTGAACCTATTAGCACACAGGATATCAAGGTATAAACAGGAAAAGGGATGTTAAAAATTATTGATGTCAGGTAATGAATACAGATTAAAAAGTGTCAACAGACCTGGAAAAATATCTGAAAATAATTATTTTATCACCTTACAGACTATTGCTGCTATATACCAGCCTTTAAAATAAAAATAATGATATTACATGAGAAGTATCCTTTAACTCACAGCTCTCCATGTTTGAACTGCAGACTTTGAACACTTGCACTCTTTTTGTGGATATGAAAGGGTGATATGTGGGCTTTGATCTTTTAATAACTCTGCTTAAGAGAGTTTAACTGTATGAATTAATCGTCAGGGCTTCTGAAAAGCATTAATTAATTCCACTCTGGAAATTATTACTATTATATAACCACATTACATAAGCCAGGCCATCCAAACTTTGCATTCATCTGGTGACTTCTGTGGAAATCTTGAGAGCTGCTCTGCATGCCAAGGAGCAGAAAGCCCTGCACAATATGGTTGGACACTTAACAAGTGGAACGTTCAAATCGCATTACTGCAAAAGTAACAATTCAGGGGGACGCCCTCAAAAATTTAGTGGGAACAATTAAAGGAAACTGAAATATAACTCTTTTTCATTTTCTTTGAACTAAGTGAGTTAGCACGATATCCTTTGTGTTTTTCAGACAGTATTAATTTTCAGGACTGTGAGGGGGGCAGGCCTGCAGGGCAAACTTGAAAAAGATTAGTCTAATTCAAGTCCTCTGTACGGAAAAGAGAGTTTTATCTGTCAGTTTGAAAGAGAACTTTAAAGAGGTTGTGATATGGAGCGGAATTATCACCGCTATTAATTGCACAGGCATATTAAAAAGACTCTGGAAAGTGACCTCCTCTAATACAGAGAATGCACAGAGAAAAATATGTCTTAATCTTCTTTTCTGCGCTGAGATAAATGTCAAGTGTATCTATCACCTCAATTAACCATAGGAAAAAAGCTGTCAAAATCTAATTCTTTTTTTGACAAGGCGTTTATTCTGAAACCAGCAGAGGGAGAAACAGGCACTTGTATTAGAAAGAGATGAGTGTCAAAGGGTTCTGAAACACATGGTGAGTTTTCCATGTGCGAAATGCTGATTAGAACCATGGTAAATCAGTGCTAGTGTGTTCTGGGTTTGTTGCCTGAGCTACAGGAAAACTGAGGGCTTTGTGGCATGGTTTACTTCAGCACTGAGGTTACATTAACAAAGGAGTGTTTTTCAGCTACAGCACCATGCAAAATGCAAAAGATCTGGTGAAATGAAAGAACCTGAACTTTAGGAACATTTAAGGCCATTTTACAGAATATTGTAAAACATATTTGTTTTGATAGTTTATTTGCTCTTTGATTTTTTTCCTTTAAATAGAAATGAAAGCTTTTTGTGCCTTTCCCTGTTACATCCATGTGATCTCCTCAGGGTTTTAGGATGGATTCACCTCTCATTAGCTTGAGTCACACACAAGTTTTCTTCTGCTACCCTTGAATTTTACAAAAGGCCAATAAAAGGCGTTGCAGAAAAATTATATTTACACATCTTACATAACTGAGCTTTAAAAGCAAAACGACTGACCTACTAATAAAACTTCCATATTAACAGCAGCTTGAAAGAATTCTGCCACGTAATTGGTACAACCAAACATTGGTGCAGCATGAAACCATGCAGAAGAGGAAAGTTGCCTATTTAAAGCAGCGCATTTAGAAAGAAGGAGAAATTTGGGATCATGAGACTGCCTTAAAATCATTCAGATTTTTTATTTTCAGAATTTGATATGTGCCTAGGTATCTGTTTGTGCATTCAGGTGTTAGAGAGTCGTGCCTAAAACGAGAGGGTTTGAATGGTTTTTAGAGTTATAGTGCAGCTTCTTGTGCAAAGTATTCATTTTAAGGAAAGAGAGGAATGACTGTAAGAATTGAGATGGAAACACAGTAAAGGCCTGGGATTTTTCAGCCTCTAGTGCTAAATCATTTCATATTTATCTGGAGGGCAGGAGTCTCAGGGCAGTATATGATGTCCTTTGCCACCATCCTTTTTCCAGGGACAAACAATGTCCAGAAAAGCCAGATCTGCACACTGGAAATGTACGTGACCTACGGTGTTTGTCAGAAGATAGAGGTGCATTCAAGGATTAAATCAATTGCATTTCACAAAAAGGACAGGCTTCCCTAGGGAAAGCTCTGGGATTGCTTGTCAGCTGTAGCACAACTGAAAAACAACAGATCAGTCCTCTGCTTGTTTATGTTGTCACATACTTCTGAATTCACTTTGTCATCTCGTGTCACAACTGGCTCCCTCTTTCCACAAGAGTCATGCAAATAACAGGTCCTAAAAGTGTAATAATACAAACAGGAGTCCTCAAGCAAGTGCCTACCCTTTCTTTTTTTGCTTCTGTTTTAAATATTACAAATAAAACTTGGCCAAGTCAGAATCACGTCAAGTGTGTTTCTCTTACAAGAATTCTGTTAATATGAGCAGTGGATAAGCCTCACAGTCCTGCTGGCCACAATGACAGTGTGGGTATGTCTGCTAAAATAAAATTATTCAAAACTTAAAGTAACACTAATATTTCTGAAAATAGGTATTCTGCAACTTGAATTATTTCTAGAAAGTACAATAAACAACCTTTGGGCAAATATTAATTGTAAAATAGAGGATTTTAGGTAATAAAAAGACTTTGAGAACTGAGAAATTTTCTCTTTGCTCTTTTTTAAACTCAGCCAACATAATTTGGTTAGAAAAGTCTTAGTATTCTAGATAATGATATGAATAAAATATAAGACAGTCAAGTATGTATGAAATGTGTTTACTCTTGCATAATCATTCAATTCAACATTCTCTCCTATTTTCTAAGGTGCAAACACTCCGGAACACTCAGTTAAAACTGGTAACAGCGGAGATTCACTTTCCCATTTCCCACACACTGCATCAGCTGTGCCAAGAACAAAACAGAATTAAAACCAACCAGCCCAAGAACCTGGAAGTCTCTTTGAATTCCAAGAAAGAAAAGTGCTAGGCAATGAAGCTCTAATAGCACGTTCTAAATTAGATCTAAACACACAGCAAAGGTCCAGAGCACCCACTGAGCCTCAGCAGCAAAATGAGATGGTTCAAATTTGATCAATCCTGCTTTGGATTGCAGACTTAGCTTCCTCTAAATGTTTCTCTTGTGAGGTCAGAATGTGCACTGAGTTCGCCTGGCTGACCCAATGCACCACAATTTCTGGCTCACAGCATTTATGTGTTTATCAGGACAGGGGGGTCGTCCTTGAATGACAACAGAAGCTGCAGGAGGCCTTTTGGTGCTTTTAAAAGCAAAACCATTGAAGTGTTTAGAAAGGACACAGCTGATAGAGATACAGCACAGATTTCTGCCACGAGAGAAGGAGAAGAACGAAAAATATAGAAATCAAATCCCACCAGGATTGTTGGCATAAGCCAAAGTCCTCCGCATTCAACAGGCCTCGTGTGACTTCACACATGATGGTACAACAGCAGGGGTGGGCCACACAGGAAGTTCCTCTGCAGATCTGAAGGGGTAGCTTGTATCTGGTCAATATATTCTGGACCAGGAACAAGAACTTGAGTGGCTGCTGCTCTTTAGTTCTGACACAGGTGCTGAGAATTCATCAAAAACAGCTCGAGATCCCATCCAGACAGAAGAAAATATGATTTTGAACCAGCTAGGGTCCTGATCCTCTCTGATTCATGCTACTGTGTTTTTCTTTGCCCTTTTTACCCCTCTTTTCTTGGATCTATACTTGCACTTAAGAAGATTCTTAGGAAATAAGTTCCCATTGTCAAATCAGGGCACGTACTCAGCTCCACTTGTTGCTCACCATACCACAAATCATGGTGTAACAACTCCACTGGTGCTGGCACTTATTTTGAGGTAGCAAAAGGGACACTGGACAGTTCAGTCACTGCTCCTGTGTCCCTGTCTGAGCTACAGCCATTATCTGGCAGGCCACCAAGCAGCTTGTCTTGAGCTGGAGTTTCTCACTCACTCGATCACCCAATTTTGCTTAAGTTAATCCTCATTCCTGACACAGGCTTTAGCCAGTTATCCAGTGCCTGAGCAGGAACAGAGCAAAACCTCTGTATTCTCTGTCTTGAGGCACCTGAGGAATTGACAGGATTTAATTCACATGTGAAAAGTGGCATCATAATACATATCTGACTTATTCCCAACTCTTTTGAACATAATTTCATAAAATTCACTTGCATTTAAATTCTGAAGATTTCCTCTTGTTAAAGAAAAGGTTTACTCCTAAAGAGAATTTCGTAAGAATGTGGTGTTTGGACCTCTCCATCCTGGGAAAGACATAATATGTCAGATTTTTAGAATAGTATCCATATGACTTAATGAGTTCAGGGAGCTGCAACAGATATGAAGGCAGTCAGAGGGGATTCTTTGGGGAAGAGATTATTAAGAAGCAGTGTATTTGCTTTAATCACAACTGTAAATGCCTGCTCAAAGCACTTGGTTTCTTCATACATTTTAAAATAAGGTGCCTTAACTGCAAGGGTCAGAGCACAGTGCTCATTTCTGTAACGTGACTTGGACCCTGCCATCAAAATACTCTGAAGATTCTTCATTGTGGAAGAACTTGAACACTACCATGAACAATTGTTATCTAGAAAACCCAGTTGATCTCCACCAGCACATTTCTGTCATAGTCTATAGTTAATATAACACAGAAATAAAAAGATTTAACTGGACCTTTTAATTCAAATGCCTCTAATCAGTTTCTAGTTAAAACTAGTAAATATTAGGCAATTGTTTTCTTTCACTGAAGATAAAATAAAAATTCTATCTGAAATGTGCAGTGTTTGCCTTCCCCATTTATGTTTTTATGTCCTGAATTGGAAGATTGAAGGGGGTGATAGAAATACAATCAGGATTAGCAAAGCAATAAAAAATTACAGTGACCTGGAAAGCATGAAGATTTGTATAAATATTTGCAGAAACTGAAAAGAGCAGATGCAGTATGAAATAATCCAGAGGATGTGCATACACTTGCTTTTAAAAGAAAACATTTCTGTCCCAACCTCAAAAAATAATGAGACAAAGAGAATGCTTTCATCAGCTGGACAGCTCCAAAATCCTTCAGCAGTCTGAGTTTGTTGCCAAAATAAAAATTATTAGGGAAAATATCTTTGTGGAAAGAAGCTTCAAAGCATATTCTTGTCAGTGTCGAAGGTCAGTTTGTCTGAAGAGACAATACAGCCTGCAATGACAAAATAACGCAGCCTTAGAAGTAATTATATTGAATCCAAAAAGAAGCGGAAAGCCCAGGTGAAATTGTACTGGCATCATTCCAAATGTCCACACTGACACCAGCTCTGTTCCCTGAGAGACTGGGCCCCTGTCTCGAGCAGATATCCCCAATTCATGTGTCTGCATCTCTCCTCTTTGCCTCTCACATGGTTTTGCAGATCTGTGCCAGTTCCTACTGAGTGTGAGAAGATTCACAGAGTGTGAAATCTTGCAAACTAAATGAGCCATAGGAACAGTTTGCACAAATCCCATATGATCAGCGTGGTAACCCAGTCACCTAGTATGTTATTTCCATTATTAGCAATAGCAATTATTCAGGCAAAGAAATGGCAGAATAAACCCCTCGCTCTGAAAGTTTAGGCAGCGCTGGGTCTGAAAAAAGGATTATTATGTTTTTCCATGAACAAAGGACAACTGTATGCTAATGTCCCCCCTTTCCTTCACTAAGCTGCAGGGAAAGAGGCTTGTCAGGCTCCTGGACAGCTCACACTAATGCAAGTAGGCTCTCTCAAGCAGGCAGGCTGCAGAAAATGAGCTGAGGCATCTTGAGTGCCACAGACATTTGATGGCAGCTGGAAGAGAGGAACCTGTCAGTCAGGGGAAGCCTCCAGGCTGGGGCACAGTGCTGAGGAAAGGGATTTAGTGGGAGCTTTCTGCCCCTCCTTACTGCCCAAGGAGGGTCCAGCCTTGCTCTCCAGTGTGGGACATCTTGGAACGATGCCCTCACTTTCCCCCCAAAAGGCACCAGAGCAATCAGAAGATTTTTTAAGTTTTCTCTGCCCCTAACCCCAGAGAAATCAGGAATTGCCACCTGAAGGTTTGCTGTGCTATGAAGGAAAGCAATATTTCCTAGTGATGACCACACAGAAAACCTCACAGCAGACACTCATTAAAATGCACAGCATAATAACATAATTTACCTAGAGGAAGACAAAGAATGGAAGAACAGTCAATAAAAGTGTCCTGTTTCTGAAGAAAATAACGAGTGAGAAATTGGATTTTCGCAACTGATGTGACCTGCTCCTTGACAAGCATGTTGAAACAGGTTTTATTTCATTTATAGCTACCTTCAGATAGAATATGGTGTGTAGTTAACAAGCACAAGTCGCTAGGGAGGTTTTGCTTTTGGATTCTGGTTTTTTAAGGGGTTGGGGTTTTTCTGGTATTAGGGATTTTGAGGCGTCATCTTTGTTAGCATTCTTCTAAGAGCTGTAATTTGGGTTTCGTTTGTTTTTTTTTCAATTCAATGAAACATTACGTCCTGCTAAAATTTTTCCAAGAAATTTAGGAGAGGAAGAAAACCACACCCCAATCTAACACTGAAAACATTTGTCTGCCCAAATATAAGCATTCATTTGGCTAAGTAAAGATGTCCTGTTTGCAATCAAAATCAGAGATGACAATGACAAGAGAAGTGGAAGGTGTAGGACAGGAAACCTTTGACAATCCATCACCATCTGCTCAAACTTCACCATAAAAAATAATTTTGAAAAAAAATCAATCTGTGCAACTGAACCTTGAGGAGACAGTATGAGAAGCCTTTCAAATGCTTTAGAACAAAGATAAAAAACACTGATTAAAATTCATTATGAGTCCCAGTATGCTCATTTTCAACCCACCAGTTTGAGCAAGTTTTGCAGAAACACTTGGCACAAAACCTTTTAACCTGTTACAGATCAAGTGTGAGAAAAACTGTGTGTTTATCCCTGAAGCTGAGAATTCAAGTAGTTCCATACCAGGTAAGTGCAATAACATTATTTAAGATGAGATTTATCATATTTATTATAGCTTCAAGATTTACTTCTCTTAGGGTGGCATCTCAATATTAAAAGGAAGTAAGCCATACTGAAACAATTATTATTTTGGGATTCTTCCCCTGGCTGTGTGTAACATCCCTTGGGCACTAACGCATCTCCTCCATATTTAATTATGGATACAACACTGCAGACACACCACAGATTAATGGCTGGGGAAGAGTCCTTGTGAATCATGCCACGTACAACTGAGCTCCTCTTCCTTCCACTCTTAATGCCTACCTCTAATGCTTGTTCAATTAGGTTTCCCTGTCAATACCCTAAGAAAATATGATGCACAGACTGAAGGTGATCTTAGTGATGACACCAATACTTTTAATGTAATGAATATGAGCAATGAACGACTCTAAAATGAATGTCAGTTTTCTGGAAGTTTCTGCTTTTTTAATCAAACTCTTTCCTCTCCTTCTGTATGCACAAGGTTTTGAACACACCCTTTATTTCTTTCTTTTCTGATTAATGCAAGGCTCAGCTAGGACAGGGACAGGGTTACAGGGCTGGCACACAGGACCTGACCCAGGAAGGACCAAGCGCAAAAGCTCATGGCTCCATTCAACCTGGGGAGATCTCTCCCTGCTCCCGCTGCATCCAAAAACCCACATTTACTTCTGGGAGGGGACTGGAGCCCACAGGGAGGAGCAAGACTCATGCTGCAGACCCCATCACACCAAAATAGTCTCTTAAACCACAGCTGTGACGAAGTCCCTTTGTCACATCATTCAATTTTATAGGATCTTGAGTACTGCTTCATTACATGTCCTAAATAGAGCTCTAATATTGAAAAGTCTTGATTCATCTTTTATATCTGGAGATGATCATGTATTGCTTTAACCAGCCTTGCAAACTACTCCAACACAGGAAAAAAAAGAGCATCAGACAGATCAAAGAAAGATCAGAAAGAGATTTTTGGTGCTTGAAAAAGATATAGACAAATAACATGCTTCTAAATATTTCTGAAAAAGGCTCAAGCTTTCCTATATTTCAAAAACAGTAATTATACAGACATTATTCAAGAGAGATAAAAATTATCCTTCAACAGAAGATTTTTAACCAAGACTACAAGATTGAAAATTCTCCCTAAAAGAGATACTGTGCTGCAGTCATCATTCCCTGGACTTGGTAAAAAAAGTTATTAAATCCAACAACATTTTAGGTCAAGATGAAGTAAAGCAGCTGAAAGTGATCCTTTCCTGCTTTCATATCTATGTCTCTGAAATCTAGAAGCTTTTATTTAGTTCACTTGGAATCAAATTATCAGGAAGCAATTAGCCTTCTTAAAATGGAAAAAGGCTATATCATGCTCACTTATTTTTAATACCTCTTATCACATACAACAGGGAATAGTGAGGATAAAGGGAGAAAAAGATCACTGCTCACAAAGAAAAGCATTCATTAGGCATACACCTCAGTGAAACCCACTGCTATTGCCACCTCATATTGCTGAGCTGTGGATTTATACACACTATTAAAAGGGGATTTTTTGGAAATTGGTGCGCTGCTAGTCTCCTTACAGCCTTGAAGTCTCTCAGAGCACAAAGGGCTATAACTGGATTACTCTATGTCTTATTTTATACCTATGAGCCTTTGCAAGGCAGGACCCCTTCATCCTCGGCATTACAGAACCGCAAAATAAAGGAGACACACAAATAATCAAAGATGGGACAACTAACACTGGCCTCTGGTGGTCTGTGCAGAAACTGGCCAGGCTCTGGAAATTTCTGAGACAGGACCATGCCTTGCTTTGAGAAGAACCCACCCGGAGTGCCTGGGGCTGTGGTGTTAATTAACGACCTGCCACCTAGGATTGAACAGCCCAAGAAACCCTGAGATGGGGCTTATTTTCCCAGGCCAGCCAAGTCACAGGTACTGTTTAACCTCTCAAAGCCTCCCCAGCCTCTCTCCCCAGTCTAGTTTGCTTCAGAAACAGCCTGTTCCCCCAGCACTAAGGTATCAGGTGTATTTTTGATCACAGAGTTGAGACACCTCACTCTGAATCAGGCAGCTCTGCTGCAAAACCTTATAGGGTTGGGCTTTGGGGTAAAATCTGACATTTCCCTATGTGATCTGAAATGCAGGGATGCTCAGCACCGTGCAGCCAGAAGGGTGTGCCAGCACTCCTGAGCGTCCCTGACCCCAGCAGCTGGAGCCCTTTTCCAGATGGTGGCTTGAGCTGCCTCCCTGCCAGCTCACAAGGATGTCTCTCTTTCTCCAGGAGGCTGGGAACAGTATTGCCATCCCCTGCAGCACCAGGACAGGCTCAAAGAACAAAAGCAAACACTCGCCCTGCTTTAACACCTAATTTTAGGTGGAGTGAGGCTTTGCATCAGCAATTCATTTACAGAAGACTGGGAAAAGTTTTTTGGAACTCATCAGAGTGCTCTGGAGAAACTGCTCCCTGTTATCTGACACTTCTAAATGGAAATGTCTTTGTCCTGTGCATAGCTTTCAAGCCTTCTTGGCAACTCCCAGAGATAAGCAGGCTAGGCCCGTTATTTTCATTGGGTCCATCTGGTGCAGTTGCAGATCCCTGGTACCCTCTGTTTTATCGTGGGAACAAGAAGTCCCCATAAGTTGCCTCCTACTAACCAGAGAGGAAGAAATTTGCCAAGGGTCCTGGTAAACTGTGACCCAGGTAATTCATGCTGCCGGAGCATTTCAGGAGGTTGGATTTACTTTATCTTGTATGAACAGCAATGGCTAATACCCTTGGTCAGCTTCCCAACAGCTGGGGAAGTAGTAATATTACAATTTACTCTTGATTTCACCCATGCATCTCTTTAAAATAGGAGGCAAGTTCCTTTTTTGCAGGTGTGCACAAAGATCAGGTGAGAACAGAGTCAGACAGCAGGGGCTGGCTGGGACAGAGCTCCAAACCACCAGAGTGGTTCTCCTGGTGCATCTCCCAGACCAGCCACATTCCCCTCATTGCTGCAGACACTGCTCAGCACCAGCACAACCTCCAGGCTGCTCACAGGGAGGGCCAGAGCCTCCTGACGAGGCCACATCCAGCACATGGTCTTCCCAGGCACAGCTTGGATCAGAGGCATTCATCCTTCTGCCGCACTGACAAAACTCAACAGGCAGTCACACAACATGGCCGTTGTTCATCCCGGAGAAAAACAACCTCAGAGTGGCCACAAAGGCAAAAATATGTATGGGCACTCATGGCCCAACATGTGCTTTGTCTGGTCAGCGATACTGCCAAGAAAGATGTGGCACTTGGCCAAAAAGCCTCGGCACACCAACAAAACACACTGAAAGCTCAATTACGAGGTGGCAAAAACGGTCAGGGGCGTTAGTGATGATGTGAGGGCGCACGGAGCCGTGCAGGAAGGGCCTCGTCCATCTGTCAGAGGCTCGGAGACACGACTGCACGACAGGCAGAGCTGGTCAGCGTGACAGACCACGCTTTCAGCACTTCATCAGGGCTGCTTTCAAAGTGCTGCCTAACAACTGTCAAGCAGCACCGCACCGTAGGAGTTATAAAGACATTTTCAAAGGACAATAATGAAGTAGCTCTGTGAATTGCTAGGAAGAGCTCCACTCAAGCATGAGGGACTTGGCAGGGAATAAAGCGTGGAGACGAAAATATAAAAAGCAGGTGATGAAAATAAATCCCTTCCTTCCACGAAGGAGATCTCATCCTGAATTTTCAAGGAGATACCAAGTACCTGACATGAGGAGCCCCTGAGAGCAGAGGAACCTATATATGGAGCATGCAGTAACCACAGAGCTGTTGGGCTATGGGACTTGTTTAGGTCACTGAGAGTGCCCGTAAGGTGGAAACCACTGGATTTTAATGCTTCTGTTATCACTTAATATTAAAGGATGAACTCTGGATTGATGGGAGGAGTTCAGCCTGCACAGGAGTCTCATATTTGTGGTCTACTAAAACTGACTTTACAAAAAGACCCAGAGGCTTTGTCGTCATGCATTTCAAAACCTTCCTCAAACAGCATTTGGAAATATTCCCAGCCTTCCTCATTCCCCTTGCCTCACATTCCCAGTGAGCGAGCCCTTATCTTTGCCTGCCCAGCACCATGAGCAAGTCTTTGCACCTAGGTAGGACTTGAGTCACACTGGATCTACTGCATTTTTTGGGATGGTCTGGAAGGCACACATCCATTGCCCAAAGCAGCTTAATGCCACTGCAGCCATGCCATCACCTCCCTGGTGTCCTGCAGGTCTGTGCCTAGTGACAGCACTGCCCCCGCCTGCACCATGGCCTGGTTCACATGCCACTGCTGCTCCCTGACCTGCATGTCACCTTTGATATCACAGCAAAATCAGCAGACTTTGGGTCCTATAGATGGGCAGCATACACTAGATGAAGAACAAAATCATGCTATACTGCCCCAGGAATACTCACAGTACAAACAAATTTTTTAAAAATAATAAAAATTTTTAAAATCAAGCCACAAACCACTACTTTGCGTGTATTGTCTAGAAAGCTGAACACAGTGTCTGCAGCCATAAAGCCCTTCCCTGCACTCCCCATAAGGAATGGGCTGGTACAGCTGACACTTCATTAGTCAGCCATTAAATACTTTCTACGATTACAGCCCAAGGTGAGCCAGAGCCAGTGATCTAGAGTTTAGCAGATTAAAAGCACTCAGTTCCTGCAACCATTCCATCCTGCAGTAGTTTAATTTCTCTAGGCTATCATCAACACATAAACCATTTTTGTAATCATATTTGTTTCTTCTGCTTTCTATATGCAACCTTTCATTTAAGTCTTGCTTTCATTCTGTCTGACCCTATATTTTTCAGATTAATTTTTTTTCTTTTTGCTACATCTACTGAAGGAAAAAAAAGTTATGCAGGTGTATAATCAGCATAAAATTGCAACCCATAAATTTTCTACATAAATGCACTTTATAATGTGTGTAATAAAAAAATAGCTCAGTCATGTCAAGCTGCTTTAGAGTTGTAAATGGATCAAAGTATTAAAACACTTACACAAACTTGAACACGTAAGGCTAGCCAAAACATCCAGTGAAAGAAAGCTTTTTCTGATAAATATTAGTTTGATAGAAGTCTTACAGCAGTTTCAGTTGGGATTATAGGCTGGTTTTTTTTCCTACAAATCTTGTCAAGAAGTGCCTGCCTAACTCTCTCTTCTGATTGAGGTTTTAATCCTCTTGAAATTCATGTACTGCTTCTGAAGGTAATTCAGCACCTGAAACTGCTCCACTGCTTCTCAGGGGAAAACAGGAGTCAGTCAGCCCATGACACCTTTCACCAAAAAAAAAATTATATTTACTTGCAGCAGAAAGATTGCAAAGTAAACATCTGTGTTTGTGTTTACACACACTATGGATGTAAATATATGTGTACGTATACAAAGTATACAAATAAAAATATCCCATAAAGAACTTGAAAGTCAAAACTAAATCTCTGCTAAGACTCTTGGTAGTTGGGGTTTAAGATAATCTGCTCTCAGATCCTGAGTACATCACATAGCCCTAAATGGTCTGTGCTTTCTCTTTGCCAAAACCTGAGCTTTCGGACATTTTGGATGAAAAAATAACTGCTTATGTGAGGGAAACCTGCTCCAGAGCTGCCACTCACTGTAAGGATATGCAAAGAGGAGTTAATATGCTGAGCTCTGAAGCCAGGAATGCCCTTCCTTGCCAGCCCATCATTATAGCTTGAACTACACAAAAAATCTGGGGATTTTTGACATTTAGAGGTATCACCTCAGCCAGGGGATGAGAAAGAGAAAGGTTAAGAAAGAGAAGAAATCCAGAGCTGTTCAAGTTCCTGCAGGAGGACTGCAATGACAGACTGACATAGTGATGTGAATTCCCTTGAGTCCTTACACCCAGGTTTCAGCCCATTTCAGAAGCACCATTCAACCAGTCTGGCTGTGGAAAGGAGACACAGCCAGCAAACACAAGAGCAGTGTGGACCTAAATGGACAAAATAAAGATGAGGGAAGAGAGCAGAGTGCATGAATCCACCTTACAGAAAAGAATTTAAATGAGAGTAAGGAGCACTTAAGGGACCTGCCTCATCAGCGGAACTTGTCTATGAATGACCTGTGAATTAAATCACACATTCAATCCTGTAAGCCACAAGCCATTCTCTTATTGAGACAGCCAGAATTCCTCTTAAGGAATGATGGATTTTCTGAACAGAAGCTTAACTCAGACATTTCTATGAATTAGGTTATTTCTCTATACCAGAGTCATGTGGTTATATTCTTCTTAATGAGAATTTAACTGTTTAAAAAAGCTAAGTAAGTTTCCTGAAAAGGTATGCTGTTATCCACTTCAAACCAGATATGACAAAAGAATGTTTTAGATATCTAAAGCTCCCCTTGTGATTGACACAAGACTTGGCCTTCCTTTTATTTCTCATAAGCATTCTTGGAGTCTTCATCCAGCTGGACGAAGTTCCTAATCTCTGAATTTACTGGATTTTGTGCATTTGAACTGATCAACAAATGTTTACTGCGTCTTTGGGAGGAGACAGAATGCCACAGAATTGAAATAAATTTGTTGTTAACACATACTTTAAGGAAAAGGACATTATTATTATTTTGTATCTCATACAAACCTTAGTTACACTTAGTGTTTTCAGTTTTATCATGTAGCTCCAAAATGAAGAGAAATTCCTTAAAGTGGTTTTCATGTGAGCTAGTAAGGAGAAATAAACTTTACAGCAGCATTTAAAAGATAATCCAATTTTAAGCATTAACTGGGCCAATCTATCATTTTAGATTAATTGATACCAATTTGCGTATTAGTATTTAATTCTGGCTTGATGGCCCCCAGGGATGTCTCAGAATCTTGCCACACTTCACTGATCATATCCTGATATCCTGTACCAGTGAATATAATCAGAATGAGTGTATAAACTCATAATAGCAAAGCTGTTGCATGGCAGGCAAACAGAAATTGTTATAGACGGTTTGTACCAATTTAAAAAGTTCAGCCAGTTAACTAAACACCTGAGGCAATCTTTCAGCCTTCAAAGCTGGAGAAAAGGTCTGTTTCACCACCAAAGAGTAATTATATCCAGCCCATGACTGGCAGTTAAGTTTAGAGAAAGGTTAAGAAAGCCCTATAGGTCAGCATGGCCAAATAACACCGAGGTGGCTGCACTGAGATAGCTTAGGAGAAAACAGTAATTGAGGAGCAGAAATGTCAACACTTAATCATAGTCCTTGCAATTTTTACTAGGTTGGAAGAAAACGTTTGATGCCTGGCTTCCAAACAGCCCTTGCAAAGCTGTGCCAACTGCACTGGGAGGAGATCTGGATGTTGCATTTTCCTGATTTTCCCAGCCTTCAGGCTGCAACAGTTACAGCACAAACTACTGGGGGTGGAAAAATTGTGCAGCAAAGAGTTCTTTCCCTGAATCCTCTCAGTTTCTTCAGGCTTTAAGAACAGCCAACAGCATTTCATGGAAGTTCTGAAGAAAATGGTAGAGACCTCAAGTAAATATGGCCACATGAATACTATTCATTACTTTACATCAAGCCTTAGACATTGTCATATCATTGTCCCCTAGTTTTATACCAAAGGAAAAGGCCATGCACCCACATAAGATTTCAGAAAGAAGAGCTGATCCACTGAGCAGGTGATAAAACCACATTTTCAGCCCCAGGATACTGTTGCCATCCCAGCAAGCAAAGCAGTGGCTTGGAGAAGAAAGGGAGTCACAGTAATTTAGACAACGCCTGTTGCCTTAACACCGCTCAAGAGGTGAATCACAGAACAAATTATCCCCTTGTCCCTCTCATTACTGGTATGTTCACAAAAGGGGACAAGTCCTGCTAGATAACCTTGCTGTCCCACATGAGGCGTAAGGGAAGAAGTGTGGAGTGACTTAAAACAGAGTTTATGGCAGAAAGAAAATGAAAAACAGCCTCTTTCGGCTCAAACAGCAACAGTTAATTTGAAAAATCTTCAACATGCTCTCTGCACCAAGATGGTCACAGATTCACAACTTCTTGCTGAGCTAATGGGATACTTTTGGCCTCAGAAAAACAAAAAGGAAAAATATTACCATATAAATCTGAAAATTTAAGGACCTCTGTAGCACTGTCTGGAACAGAGAGCTCAACTGATTTACTGCTCTTAAAGCAGGCAGGGGAGAAGGCACCCTCATGTTAGATGAAGACATTAAGTGAGGAAATTACTGGTATAGGAGTGAATTAATTTTCATTGATCTAATTTCCTGACAGACTTACCAGCAGTGAAGAGTTTACTAACTGTGGGTTCCTCCTTTGTCAGGTATCCCTCCCCATGTTTTTACTGCAGAAGCAGAAAAATAGAACTAAAGAATGGAGGAAATACTCAGCATTTGTCTCAAATCACCAATTAGCTCTCCTCTGGGGTAAAAGCTGTGTCATGCTGTTCAGCCTTTAAAAGATTTGCTGAATACAAGTACAAGGCTGGCATCATAATACAGAAATGCTGCTGATTAAATTTCTTTGATAAAATATTGCATTTTTTTCTCTTTTATTTGTTGGACCCTTTAATAAGCTTTGAGGATGGCCCAAAGAGTTTTACTTCAATATTTTGCTGCAAAAGTAGAGAGTAATTGAAAATATTAAGACTTCATGATCTTTACCACTTCTTACCTAAGGAAAACTTTTTATCACCATTTTGCCCAAATGACAGAAATAGTTCTTTCCTAGCTGTACATCCAGACGCAAAAAAATTGGAGTTTGGGCAGAAATCAGCAGCATTATTTAATAGATGTAAAATTCACATGTCATATCTTGACCAAAAATAGGGTTGATATTCAATAGCAAACTTCTTAATTGTTATTTCTAACTAGGATCAGGTCTCCAGCTAGAGTGTGTACCATAACTTGACCTGTGAACAGAAATATTTGAAGCAAAGATTCAGCTCTTCTAATTCACAGCCTTTAAACATAGCACAAACTCACTCTACATGAGCAAAGCAAAAATATGCCTTCACTTTAAGGTTTTATACCCATTGCTGCTGACACATGATGTCAGAACAGAGTTGTTGTTTTTTTTTAAATTCCCAGGTCTTGGGAGTTGAAAATAAATAAAATATAATCAGATGACTGGTTTGTTTATTTATTGCATTTCTAGTAACCCTTTATAAAAAGAAAATATGTAAAATATAGCTCATGTACACCCTCAATATTAAGATACTAAAGGTTAATAAAAAGACCTCATAGATTCTATTTTATATCACCATATCTGAATGGCCATCCTTCTAGTGGAGGCACAAGGCTTGATCTTGGTTGAAAGCTTGGGTCTTGCTGAGCTTTCATTTTTCCAGCCCTCTATAAATTTTTGGTGTGAAATTTTAATTGACTTAATTTCACAGAGTCATAGAATCATTTGGGTTTGAAAAGACTTTTGAGATCATTGAGTGCAACCATTAACCTCACACTGCCAGGCCAGCACTAAAACATTTCCCCGAGCACCTCATCCACAATTCTTTTAAGCCACTCCAGCACGGGGACTCAGCCATTGCCCTGAGGAGCCCATCCCAGGGTTTGACAAGCTTTTCAGTGAATAAGTTTTTCTAAATACCAACCTAAACATCCTCTGGAGCACCCTTGGGGCCACTTCCACTTGGGCTGTTGTTTGTTAATTTGCAGAAGAGATCAACATCACCTCAATTTGCTTCCAGGTAGTCATAAGATTCTTCTAAGCCTACTTTGCCTCAAAGAAGAACACAAAAGCAGCAACTTGTTTTGGCATTGTGAGATGTAATAAATATATCAGTTGAATTTTTTGTCTAAATGAGACACATGAAATGCATCTATGGGGCCCATTTATCCATGTGGCTGCAAGATGGTACAACAATAATTTAGCATCACTGTGGCTATGTGTAAATTTTAAAAAATAAAGAAGCTTGCACTGTGTTTGAGGAACTGATGAAAAATCTACATCACCACTACATTAGGAAATGGGAACTCTTGTACTTTCTGCATTTCCTCTGTGAGGCTGAACACCCCTGGCAGGAAAATGGATTCATTTCCCTCAGCCTCAATCATTCCCATGACCTGGCACAAGGAGTGTTGTCTGTCATAACTTCCCATTTATCTGCACATCCAGACAGAATTCAGTCACTACAAGTCCATTTCTAATTGTAATAATGGTCAAAATAAAGTGAAGAGCTTGATCAGCTCTGTCATCCATTGTCTTCTGCTCATAGAACATGAAAGGACAAGACATTTGCCATCTATATTGGCAGTTCTGCTGTTGCCAGTGAAACAGGATCACCAGGAAACTCCAGAAGAGAAAGGAGAGTATTCCAGTGAAGAAAAATTCATCCCTCACATAAATAATACCTGAGCTTTATAACATTTGAGAATTATTGAAAGAATTAAGGTTATTTACAAAACTAAGCAGTGTGTTGCCTGGGCATAAAAGGAATTTTGAGGCTCTGGTCACTACCACAGTTTAAAATCTGCATGCTCACAGGTAAACTGAAGGGAGTCCTGCACCACAAATGCAAATATAATAGAGATTCAGCACTGAAAAGAACTCAAATCATGACCACCATGGCAGTTCCCTATCTATGAAGAATAAACCATTCTTTCTGAATTTATTCCTATGAAATAGCAACTATAAGTTCATCTCTCTTCCCCACAGCACATGGATCTGACAATAATTTATTCATGCTATTTTGAATATGAGTGATGTGCAAGACATTTTAAATACTGTTAGATCACTGTTAGATGAACTTATGATAATTATGGTGCTCCCTTCCTAGCTGAGACATTTAAAACAAATCGTGACCTCTCTATTAACCAGCAGGTCCACATCAGCCAACCACAGAACAAGAGTGACTCTAGAAGCACAACTCCCTTCCCATTAACTCCTAATCACTGCAAATATCAAATTGTGGTACATGGTGGGAAACAGAGGCTTTCTTTTCAGTACACCCTTATACCATGAAATCCAGATAGTATGGAATGGTATTTGGGAAAATTCAATTTTGCAAAGCTCTATCCCTTGAAAATAAAGAAATTGTGTGCCACAGGCTCCATAACACATCATCTCCACGTATCAAATAATTTCTGAGGTACAAACATCACGAGGCTGATGACAACTGCAAGAAGAAAGTTCAAAACCAACAGTCTTGTCAGATCCAGAGGGAAATGAAGGGGGTGTTTTGGGGCTGAAGTTGGTTATTCACTTTTAAGTAGGATGGGTAAAGATCTATCTCGTTGCTTTTCTTTGTGTTTGCTTCAGGTACCAAGGCATTGTTTGAAGTGACTCATACAAAATATGTGGGGTTTGTTCATTAGTGGGGTAATATTTGCAATTCAATCACTGACATTCTGTATGAACTTGAAAAGTAGATCACACTTGTCTATGACCAAGCATTTTATATGTGGAGACTTGTTGAAATTCCACACATTTTCTTCTAGATTATTCTAAAAACAACAGTTTTCCCTCAGGAATACTTCTGAAAGCAACTTGCTGTCTGGAAAAATAATCAATAGAAACCCAAGTCCCCAGGAAGTGTGGAAAGATGTTCACAGAGTTCAGCACTGGAAAATCTTCCCAAGGCTGATCCACATTTTCACCTCTCTAAGAACAGCAAACAAAAAATTCTTGACTGGTCAGAAGGAAATCGGGAGTGCTGGATTATCACCTACTCACGCATCCCATTGTACAGCAACAAAAAAATTAGGGTTGGTAAACAAAGACTCCTGTGAGCATAACAATCGACTCAAAAAACGGCTTCATTCAGCATTAACTGGGACTCCATCCCTGCACCAGAAAACACACAGATATTTGAAGAATATCTTATTTCAATGTCCTAAGAACACGCTATAACAAATTGGCTAAAATGGCCACATCTATCTTTACTATGAGATACATGAGGAAATTATTTTACTGCTTTAACTCATCTTAAAACACAGAAAGGAAAAAAAAAATTAAAAATAATAGTCATGCCATGTAGCAGATTAACTTGGCCACTAACTGCAGACCTCTGAAAAGAGAAGAAGTAGTTACAGTTAACTCACTGGTGATAGCTCTGGTTTCCAGCTCTCCACTGCCCTCAACCAAGAGCAAATCTGTTCAAGTTAGTCAAATGGACTGAGTTGAAATTGGCTTGAGATCAATACCAAGTTCAAGAACGGATGAAACCTAGTAGAGAGTTTTTGTAGGGCCTTTGTTTCCAAGGAAGAAGGCCATAGGAGGAGAGAGAGTGGTTTACTGTCAGCATTTCAAACTTGGCTCAAGTTGATTCCTCCTTTCCCCATAAAAATATCGGATAGGAAAATTGATGTCTCAAAGTACCACCAATTTTTCAGTGTTGTTTTGGAGGTCCTTGCTGAAATTTGGGTTGGGTTTTTTTTTTTTTTTTGGTGGAGGGGGTGGTTGTGCAGCTATTTTAGTAGAAAGTCCAGAATTTCACATTTTGGTATGAAAGAAAAAAAAAATTGAAGAAAATGTTGTCTAGCCTGAGGATTTAAATACAGCTATTGAAAAAGCTTTTATTCTGTAGCACTGTCTTTAATATTTAATGTACTTCTCATTACCCCACTCATTTTGTCAGTGATAAATTCAGATAACAACCCCAGGTTGAGTCTCTTTGCCTGTGATCATGTTTGGTGAATGACTTCTCTGTCCTTAACCTATGAACCCTTTGTTTTATTTTCTCGCCCCTGTCCAGTTGCAGAGGGGAGTAAAAGTGTGTTGTTTCTCTCTTTTTTTTTTTTGTCATTTTAATATTTTTTTAAGTGAGTAGCTTACCACAACAGACACCTGAATTTTAAAACGCTACACGAGCACACCTTTACCCCCAAAATCCTAACACCTGCTAACAAATTTTCAGGATGGCATTTTCAGAGAATACTTTTGCGTGTTAAAGCTGGCCCTTGAAGAACTTGAAATTTTAAATAGGNTGTAAAAGTGTGTTTTTTCTCTTTTTTTTTTTTTTGTCATTTTAATATTTTTTTAAGTGAGTAGCTTACCACAACAGACACCTGAATTTTAAAACGCTACACGAGCACACCTTTACCCCCAAAATCCTAACACCTGCTAACAAATTTTCAGGATGGCATTTTCAGAGAATACTTTTGCGTGTTAAAGCTGGCCCTTGAAGAACTTGAAATTTTAAATAGGCTAGAAAGTTTTTGTTTGCTTTTTAAATAAAATTAATTTTTCACAAAATACATTTACAGTCATCACAGAGGTTTTACCCTTTGCCTATGAGCATTATGGGCTCCACTGTCCACCTTATCTGCCTAGAACTGTAATTTACTGTACAAATTACAGTGACATTTACAACAGTAACATTTATGTTAAGTGTATGTATAATGTCTTGCAAAATTATATGCTGATATAGACAATAAAAGGCAAATTAAAATGTTTCAGTTTTGTCTTTTAAAACACCCTTGTAAATACAGATGAAATCATACTCTGCCTGAAGTCATTGTAACTGTATAGAAAAATCCTTCCAAATGTGATCTCTGGTGATCACCATGATCACTGCACACCTTTCTGAGAAAGCTCACTTTTCACATCACGAGCCTGCTCTGAAAGGACACACATCTAAAGATTTGAAAGGACACACATACATGTCTAAAAGTTGAATTTGCTCTAGAAAACCAAAAGCCAAACCACAAAAAGTCTCCCCCACTAGAAGAAAAAACCCAAAGCCTTATATTCAATTCAATATGAAGAAGACAGATATACATGTTATCATGGAAGTGTTATTTGTTTAAGCAGTCCTGGGTTTACAATTGTGTTCATTGAACAGCTTGACAAACCAGGCAGTGATTCCAGCATGGGAAGTCTGAGGTGACTGTGCTTATATAGACAATTGATGGCATGTGCGGAAATTCCTCATGATTGCTAGATAGAGTCCTGTTTTCCTTGCAGTGGTGTCTCTGGAATATCCAGAGATTAACAGACTAAGCTGGAATTTATCCTCACAGAGCTGTTATTAAATCCTGGTTTGCATCTCTTGCTCTTGCACATAATGGGATGAATGGGGTTTTTTTACTTTCAATAGAATTATCATCCCATGGCTTGTAAAAGATAATAAATCTTGGACAAACAGAGGCGCACACACCTTCTCTACAGTGCACAGACATGGTAATTTTCACATTCATATATATGATATCTAAAAAAAAAATCCAAATGCTTGTTCCTGGTTTCTCCATAAAAGAAAACACTGTGCTCCCAACATCACAATTCCCCTCACGGGAATTTGTTTACTGGACTCACACTTCCAAGGCAATGGTGCCTGTACCAAGGTATATTCTTCAAAACTAGGAGGCAGCAGTGGGAAAAGGCGGCAGAGAATGAGAGTGCTTGTCTGTTGAACTATTCTTGCATTCCTTTGGTGTTCACAAGTCATAAAAACCATCATAACATTTTGTCCAAAAGTTTTCCAACATACAGGTATGCAAAAATTGGGGTGTTTTGGGTTTTTTTGTGGTTTTTTGTTTGTTTGTTTTT
>VZRX01001312.1:152214-174765 GCA_013398075.1 Notiomystis cincta
TTTTTTGTTTTTTTTTTTTTTTTTTAGAAAATGTGTTTTATTGCTGTGTTTTCTTGGCATTTTAAACAGAAAAAGAAGTGGAATTTTTTTCTCCTATAATAGCAATAGGAGGTTTTACTTCTTGTTAATGAGAAACATTATCTTACCAGAGAACTGAGTCTTCTCATTTTCATTTATACAGAGATGGATTAACATTTAGCTAATTGGCACATGCAAATAAGGATGAGTTGAATTTGTTTTTCTTTACAACTCAACGACTATAATTTAGATACTTATTTAGATTAAAATCAGTTATTTTCTGAAGGTAATTATCTGCCTGTTGTCAAAAATAACACAGTAAAATATATTACTAATTGTATTTTGCACGTGTTTCAGAAAATAGTTAATTAACTTTACTAAAAAAGTAAGCACAAAAAAGGCAAAATTTCACTTCTCAGTATTGGAACCAGGTCTTCTAATGAGAGAATAAAGACATTTTTTCTAGTGAAATGAGGTCAAATAAATAAAGGACAACTTGAGATGCAACCACATCTGAAACCATGAAGATTTCCAGCAGAAAGCATCTGCAATATAACTAGAAATAGGTGAAAACATAGATTGACTTTTGAATTCCTACTCTAAATAAAAGATCATTTTTCCAGCACTGATTTATAAGGAAGAAAGATCTCCAGGGTGTTTAGCCTTCTACCCACCTGCCCTTCTCTATTATCCATGGCAAGGACTATTTTAGAGAACAGCTTGAGGATGACCACGTGGCTGGATAGGACAGGGCAGTTGTTTCCAAGGCATTTTTTGTGGTTTGAAGTTCTTTTTTGGATGTTTTGGGCTGAGTGGAGAGCAGGTGGTCAGATGCGGGTGTTCAGCAAAGCAGCAGTACAAGAGCAGAGACCTCACAGCAGCAACTGTGTGTGGCTCAGTTCATTTTATGGCTCAGGAAACAATGCAGCCTGACACAGAAATTGTTCCAAAAAACCTCTCTCTTTGCTCTCTTCCTGCACTGTTACTGGAGAAGCTCATATGGATGTAAATAATTAGTTTTAATACTTACTATCTCACATAACCAAAGCAGCTAAATCATGTACATGACACTACAAAGATCTGAAGTTCTGTTATCATCTTGCAAGATTTATCCCATCATATATATTAAAGTATTTTAGTAGAGCTTCTCAATAGACCAAAGCCAACTCCATCCAAGTGCTTACAGGATAATATTTAGAACTCAGAACAAGCACAGTAAAGCTTCAGTGATCCATAGGGCAACAGCTGGAACTGTGAAATGCAGCCTCTGGTATATGATATGACTGTTTCTGTGAGCTGTAGTTACTATCTCTCCAGCTTTTCCTATAGCAAGTTCACTGTACTGCAGCCCCAAAATTTATTAAGGTTATCCACCAGACAGTGAGTGGTGACCATAATGAAACAATTATGGAACTTGACTCAGCTTATTTCCCTCACACTTAACCCTCCATTCCCTCCTCAAATCCTAGAAAAAGTAGTATATCCTCTAGAATTAAGCTCCACAGATTTCCTCTTTGGCCTGCAGGATTCAGGTTCTAGGGAAGTTGCCATGGGCACACTGGCTGTCACAAAGATAGCTGCTAAAACCACACTCTGCACTTATCAGTGCTCACACACTGCACATCACCCAGCAGACCCTTCTCCACACAAAGCAGGAATACCTTCACCTGCCCCTGAAGGCAGGGTTCATTTCTCACCCTCTGCCTCGAGGTGGCAACTCCCCAGAAAACGTAGAGTGAAAGGACTGTAGGGATGCTCTCTAGGTGTTTGCCCACTTTGTCTGCTTTGTATCAAATCTGGCTCTCTTGGTTATTTCTCTCATTAATAGACAAGAATTGGATTATCACAACCCACTTCATGGGAAATAACCCATCGAGAGCTAGTAGAGCTCTATCTCTCCTTTCTTACCCTCTAAAGGCCCAGGAAGGATGACAGCACGTTTTCCCTGCCTGGTTGCACTCTGGATACCAGGAATGTGTGCACAGAAATGTCTGAGGTGTATCAAGGAGCAATCAGCCTGGCACACAGACTTTATTGACCACTTCCTCTGTAGTCCACACAGAGTCTCTGTAGCATACACCTGCATTTGGTGCACAAACCATTGGTATTCCATTAGGATACTCCAGGTGCCTTTGCAACATCCTGCTAAAATCAGTTTTAAGCAAGATAGCACCAAGAAAACCATCCTGAAGATGCTCTCAGGACCAAGCACATCACTGACATCTTACAATCTAACTGAAACCTAATTGTACTTCCTGAAACAGTTTCCCTATTTCTTCCAGAGCTCAGCACAATCACTCCCTACAGTGCTATTCCCACAGTTTAAAGGGACTGGGATCATGTCACAGGATGCAGGTGTTATCTCCAAACGATAAAATTTTAAAACTGAGGCACGTGCTCTAGAGCAGAGAACTTCCCACTCAACACTGCACAGAATCAACAACCGCCAAAGATAGAAATTTAAAATTTGTAAGTTACAAGTGTACAGGGCAGATCAAAATCAAGCAAGCTCCACATCAAACAACTTAAAAAGGTTGCCAGGAATGCAGAAAAAATATGCACATTCTGCTTAAAGTCTAAAATAATTTAGAAGCTTTAACTAAAATGTCAGCATGTGTCAAGAAATATTAACTTATATAATACTGCACCATTTTGCTTGCCAGATAATATTATAGAAACTTGGCATTCTAACTGCTTCATGCTTTTCTAAGTGTTCTTACATGACTACAATAACTCAGCATGATTGAAACAGCAGTAAATTTTCCCCTGTTTAATTCTCACTTTCCATTTTACTCCATGACTGCTATGAGCACAGTTATATTTGGTTACAATATCAAAATTATAATGACTTAGATTAAGGATGCTTGTTTTTGTATACCCAGGCTAAACTGGTCTTTAAGGAGTTGAACACTTCAGCACCCATTTAATCAAATAGCTCATAATTCTACACCACTAACTTTTATATACATCATCTTATGTAAACCCTTGCATCCCTGCATGCCTTGAAAAATAAACATTGACTCAACCACCTTTTTGAGGGTCTGAGTCCACCAGGACCTCACTTTGACAAACACCTATTAGCACATTTAAGTTTTCAAAGGAATCGGCCCCAAGACCCTACAACATTTTTGGTGATTACTACGAGAATATTAAGACAGATTAGAGTCCTTCAGCATAAATAGAAGCCTGAGCCATCTGGACCTTAAAACCTGGCAAATATTGGACAGAATTATATTTAGATTTAGGAAAGATGTTCCATAACACTAAGAACTTGTGAACTAGCTTTGATCTAGGCTAATAGAATATAACAAAGATTTTTTTTTTTCATTTTCTCTTCCAAGCACCCCGTAGAGGTGCTTGCAGTTTTATACCAGACAGTAAGAATGCCATACTGAACTACCCTACCCATTTGCAAACACCCACTGCATTTTTAATTGCACTTCATATGTTCCTTTCAATGCAAGCTTTGAAATCTTTCCCTGTCTTGGAGACGAGATGAGTGGGAACTGGCAGAGCAGCAATGAAGACTAAAAGAAAACTCTGTCCTAGAAGGCAGAACGGGATTACCATAAATATCTGCAGTACAGGCACCAAACTCCTGGTGGTTTACCAGGATGGTCACTTGATACAATATGCTCTTTAAACTTCATCATAATTTATGTCTGTTTTTCTGGGATCCTGAATCCTGTGCCTGCATTTTAGCTCTCATTAACTACTACAAATTAAATTAATAAATGGATAGTTAAATAACTTCCTGGAAAACCCTTAAGACCACTAAGCAGATATCAGGGTTTGTAACCTTTCCTAAACTACTGGGAATAGAACACTAAACAAACATTTTTATTATCTCTTTGTTGTTAGATATTTATTCAGCTTTACAACAGTGACATTCTAAAGGGCGATAGCAAGCCAGAAAAGCACAGCCAGAGCCAGCTGCATTCAATCCACATTTCAAAAAACACACAGACCTGAATTCAATTGACTTTTTAAAATATTTTTAATCTTCCTTCCAAAACACATCACATAATTAGATACTGTATATTTGGGTTTTTTAACAGGAAATACAGCAGATTGATAGCCTGACATAGAAATCAATATATCTATATACAAATTTTGCTTTCAAGCTACCAACAAACAAGAAAAGACTGGAGATTAAGAAGGCAGAGTTTCTTAGTGGCAGCATTTTATTTACTCGTAGAGGCAAGGCCTGAAAGTTCCAAAAGTGCTCCAAACTTCTGAAAGCATCCTACATATAGCAGCGGATTTGATTTTACCAGGCAGTGCATAGGACTTTGGTTGGAATAAGATGATCTCTAATCTCCCTTCCAACCCAAACCTTTATAAAATAAATAAACATTAACCAGAAATGGCATGGGATGGTGAAAAAAAGCCTAACAGAAACAGATCTTTTTTCACTCTAATTTTTCCCCAGTTAAACAATGCATGTTTGTACAGTCCTGTAACTTCTCAATTCGAAACCAAAAAAATGAGCTTGAGCCAATGTGCTACAAATATCACACTTAGCTTTTTGCTACATGCACCAGCCAAAATAGTCTACCTCATCAGCCTAGGTGTGAGTGCAGTCAAACATGACTCACCCACGCTGGTTAATCCCAGGGATTCAAATCCCATCCCATAAACATTCCTGACATCAGCTGTAAGGGGTGATAACACTCACCTGCACAACCAGCACATCTTCACCAATATGAGCTCTCATTTTGAAGATTTCAGAAAATCACCCAGAATGAAAACATCACCAGATGTGAACAGCTTCAGGAAAATTCAGTCATCTAAAATGTGACATTTTTGGTCATGTACTGACCAAATAAGTAGATCACACTGTATTGGAACCTCTGCTTAAAAACATGAACAGTTTTTACAACCGTATTTGTTTCACATTTGCTTTGGATGAAGATATCTATGTCAAATTGCAATTCAGGCAAAGCTTCCAAAACCGAGATATCATCTAGGTAGAACCAATGGAAGGGAAGAAACCACCCCACAAACTGTTATAAAAATCTAAACTTCAATTTAAAACACACACACAAAAACCCAACTAAACCTAAAAAACTAACCACACGCAAAAAACACTTCACACACACAGGGGAAAAAACACACCACACAGTCACACAAAGATTTAATGCCGTCCTGTAACCAGACACTGCACAAGTCCAGAGCAAAGATTGAAGATGCTGGAATACAGATTTCTCCCTGTAAGATTTGTATTTGAGTTCTGAATTTGAAAACCAAGCTGAATTCTCTTCACAGAAAATCCTGTGTTCAAACAACATCAGCCCTTTGTACTTTTTAGTGTTAATATACAAGAAAAAGTAAAATTTTTATTATCAGAGCCACTATAAGGAAAGCTTGGGAGGGAACCCTCAAAAATAGCTGCCCGTATATAGTTTTGGTTTGTCTCTTAAGTAAAAGTTAAATGGAAATTAGGAAAATACAAGTAGCTTGTTAGAACATGATCACAAGGAAGGGGAGGCGTGAATATAAAATATACACTTGAAAGAAAAGAAAAAAAACACAGGAAAAACCAGACAAGTTTTATATTCATGATTTGGAGAAGTCACAGCTACATCCCTTTGTGCAGAGATCAGTAAGAACAAAGTGTGACAATCCAACATCTCAGCAAACAATTCTCTGTAGTTGTTGAATATGAAGGGAAGGTAGATTTGGATCTTGACACACTTAGCAGGCAGCTCTGGATCCATGGTGCTGAGGGAGGAGAATCCACCTGGAGACCTCTTGCCTTGATCTTTGTCATGTTTCTACACAGCTCACCATATGGACAGACATGCTGCTGGTGTTCCTGCTGCTTTTACTCTGAAGGTCAGTGAGACTCTTCCACTCTGCGCCTCTCATTGTTATTTCCTCACATGCAGAATGTTTCTTGCCCAGTGAATGCAGATATCTGCATTAAATGATGTCTAGCATTCAGTCATTACCTTAAGAAATGATCTAACATTGATTTCCATGTTCTGCAGTTCACCCTCCACACTGTTATCAAACCCCAATGTTAATGAATCATCAGGTAGACCCACCTGAAATTCTGTGCTTAATTGAAAATGCAATGTCTTTTCAATTTCTCATGGTTGAGTTGCTCCAGTGACACAACTGAAAAACATGATCTGGAACAGTGCTAGAAACCTACTCAAAAGATAAACAGAAATGCAAGAGACTCCTGCAGCTCCTAGACTCCAAACCCAGAACTGCTGAACCAGACTAACACATTGCAAGCATGCTTACATCTGGTCAGGATTTATTTCACTTTTAAATTTTATTTGACTTCATTTTTTAAAAGCATCTTAATGTAAACATTCTCCTGAAAAGAGTGAAAACTACAGCTCCAGCCCAGGAGGATGAGTGTGTGAGGCTAAGACAGCTGCAAAGTTGAGCAAACATTGCTTGTGAGAGCTGCTGAAGAGACGCTTGTGCAGTTCACAGGAGCAGCAGTTTGCTGAACCTGCATCCTTGCAAGCCATGACACACATTCCTGTGCCAGTAGATTTCCATACAAGACAGATGTGTACGTGTAAATAGTTAATAGATCACATCCCTTTTATACAGGCAGCTCATCTGACAATAATAAACAAAAATGTGCAAATACAGCACAAGAGAAAATGCCTGAAGATGGTCCAATTTACATTAAAGACAGATGTTCCGACTCTGAGCACATTGCCTTCCTAAGGATCATTTTTTTTGTTTTAGTCTGTCAGACATACCTCTACATTTCACACAAAGTAAAAAAAAAAACTTATTGAAAACAACAAAAAAAAATCTGGTATTACATTTTATTTCTTGTCCACGAAGCAGAAGGTGACTCTAAGGAAATCAGCAGACTTGAGCTGAAGTTGGATGCTTCAATGTTGTTTTAAATGTAAATACAATGACAACATTGCCACAAATTTTACTTGCTAATTTTAATGGGGAATTTTATTCTACTTATTTGCATTGCCCATTTCTTTCACCCAAATAAGGGGTTTGATTTGCAAAAACCTTCAAACTCCAACATTTAGTTCTGAAAATATTTGAGGAGCTGGAGGGCAGGAAGTATGTCATTGGTCTTGCAAGAACTTTATTTACATTTTATCCAAATAACATGTTTGGATGGGGTTTTTTTTGGTCCAGTATTGCCATTTCCCATCATCCCTACCACAACACCACAGAGAGGGGCAGTGAGTATTGGTGTGTTCCCATGAAAGGCAGCTTGTGGCAGGCACTGAAACCCAGAATGTGGCAGATGCTGGATGCTCCCCCTCTACCAGGAGGGATCTGCCCTCATAAATGCTGGAGCACAAGTGGGGTGAGGAGCTGCTCCTGGTGGCATCATTCCCAGGCAGGAGATCCTTCTCCTGCCCCTCTGCTCTTTTTCCTTCCTCACAGCCCTTCACCCAGCCTGGATCCTGGGCAACCTGCTGCTGGAGCCCTCTCCTCTGTCTCTCCTCCTAGCAAGAGGCATTTCCTACAAGACTTTTCCCTCACACTTGAAGTCTCTGCCTGCAGCTCCTCTCTGGCCCCCTTCCCACTCAGAGCACTCTGGAGCAACATGCAATGTGCCCTCAACAGCAAACCTGTGTCTATTCACTACCTACCACTCAAAAAAGTCCAGATAATTGATAATAAAATACATGTGTTTACAGACTAAAAATGTGTCACAGCCCTCTATACACGGAAGCCACTTTGGGCTCTAGCACAAGCAAAGGTTGCATAGATGTGGTTTTAAGTTTTATTTTCAGAGAAAGGAAGAAAGGGGGTTTTATCCCCTGAGTGTACAGTGTAGCCCACACCCCTGGGAGGCAGCCCCAAGGAAATGCATGTACCCAAAGAGAGATCCAGTGAATCCCGTAGACATTAATCCTATTTTGCCCCCATTTTAAGTAATCTGATTGCATAGGAACTAGGCTCTGTTATGACAGGTATCTCTCATGCATTGTAATTTTAATTCATGCATGGATTACCAGAGAGTTTCCTTCAAAGTTATTTTTCCTTACATAAAGATGAAGAATGTCATAAAAAGTTTCAACTTTCACTCCTTAAAAGGAGGTTAGCAGAAATTAATGTTATCTGGGTATGTTTTGTGATTAAGCCTCAAACATCTTTTCAGATAAAAGGAGTTTATCACTCCACACTTTAATAACAGCTGAGAGCGCAAGCCTAAAGCTAAAAAAGTCATCATCATGCCAACAAGAAAATGATCCAGAACCATCTTAGACAAATATCTTAATAAGGAAAGCAAAACTTTTGCCCTCTCGCTTCAGAAACGGAGATACACTAAATTACTCAGATCCTCATTAAAGATTTACTTGGGTGGAAAGAGGGGAAAAAGAACCAAAGCAAAAAGTTGCAGTAGTTTTTCAAAGAAACTTCCAGCAGCAGACTAAAGCCAAAGGAACATCAGTCTTCTCTCCCATCTATAACACAGAAGTGCTGCTTCTGGGCTTGGATTTCACATCTGACAAAAGATCACACACAATTTCAAGGGCATTGTCAGTTCACCTGAACTTGAACACTTCTGGTAGGGGACAAGCACTCAATATCCTGACCTAAACCAGGAGCGAGTCTTCAATTTGCTGTAAATACGCACAACAAATTTAGACATTCTAAGTACCTTAAAAGCTCTGAAGGTGGGGGAATAAATAAATTAAAATCAAGGGGAAAAGTCTGAAATCTGCCAAGCGATGGTTGTTTGAAGCACAAGAACATCAGAAAACTGTGGTAACATTACAGAGTCTGCTTTTTTTTTTCCTTTCCTGCATATTTCAGCTATTATGTTGCTCCTGGTAAACTTGTTTCCCTGAGCTGAAATGCTGCTGCAGAATCCCTCCCCCATCAACAACCCTTCAGCCCAGCTTTGTTTAACTAACCAGTTTTATGGACTACATAGAAAGTGTTCCTAATGCCACTCATGTTCAAGTCTTTTTTTTTTTAATCCCTGCGTCATATTTTGCANCTGCAGAATCCCTCCCCCATCAACAACCCTTCAGCCCAGCTTTGTTTAACTAACCAGTTTTATGGACTACATAGAAAGTGTTCCTAATGCCACTCATGTTCAAGTCTTTTTTTTTTTTAATCCCTGCGTCATATTTTGCATAGGCCAAGGAGAAATCCATATAAAACATATGCAGTTACATAAATTGTGGTCAAAGACTTCCTGACATCGAAATCTATGAGGCTGTGGGATATTCTCCCAAAGGAAGTGGAGGAGACTTGAACGAGTGAGACTCTTAAAACATGTCCTAGCAGGAGAATGGCAGATATTAACTCTGTAGTAACCTAAAGGAATATTGCTGAAAGTAGCTACTCCCAGAATTTCAAGTTTGTCATGGTTACTCTCAATAGAAAGGCCAATTAAACACTGTAAAATGCAACAAAAGACCATATAAATCTATTTGCATGGTTTCCTCAATCTTTAATAGGTTTTTGCAGCACAGGAACCAGATGTACTTTTATTGAACTGGGACCTTAAATATGGTGTAATCCATATGGCCAAAATAACTAGGTAAAAACAGTGCATTTACTAGGGGACCATAATAATTATAGGATATTTCTCTTTGTGACGTATAAGCAAAAGCTAACCACAAATGTAATTTATAAACTATTATTTTCATATATGAAATCAGCTACAGATTAAGTGGCAGTGGGACTGCACTAAAATAGACTTGATTTCAGGAGGAAAAGACATTGAATATGACCATATCTGGGATCCTGTTTATCTCCCAAATGAACAGTAAGGAAGAGACCCCCTCCCAGCACAGATCTCCTTCCCATCCAGAGGGAGAGAAAGAAATCCTCACCTCCCAATATCATCCCTCCCCAAGGCTGGACCCACAGGAACCACTGCTGGAGATCTGCTGCCCAAGTGCTCCCAGGTTTCAGCTCAAGGGCTGGGAACTCGTGACCACATCCAGGAAAGCCACACGCAGAGCTGCAGCCTTGGGCTGCTTAACAGAGTCCTGAGAACTTCCCCTCATTCTCACATCCTCAGTGCAGACTGGAGCATTTCAGGCACTTGGTCTTTCATTCCTTCACGTATTTAATAAAAAATATTCTCAGCCATGCTTACCATGTTCCTACCCCAGACCCTTTTCCTTGCAGCTGCCCTAAATAGATGTTTCCAGAACAAGGAAAAAATCCCAACCCTGACTGCCACTCACTGCTCTCTATTGTTTGTTGTGCAAGAGACTGGTTGGGTAAATACCACCCATGATTTTCTTGATTGCTCCAGCAGAACTGATCCTTCAAGAAAACTGCTCTAATATAAAGTTTCTAATCCAAAAGTAACAGGACAATGTTTAAGCCTTAATTGTACCATTCTTTTATTTTGATGTGGACCAGAACATAATACAAGAGCAGTTCTTAGTAAAAAGTAAAATTTTTACTAAAATTTTACCCTAGAGTAAGGGTACGAAGTGCTGGGACAGAGTTTTAACATCTCCAAATTTAACCTCTTTCTCCATGGGAGATATGGGATAACCATACACTCAGGATGGATTGTCTCAGGCTTCCCAGGGTCCACTCCAACTCATCAAGGTTTTCTGTTTGCTTTTCAGATTATCACTAAATGCTTTTAGAGTTGGGATTGTTTTGTTGCTCTGGGGGCTTTTGCTTTTCATTAAACTCAGCAGCAGGGTATGTGCATTTCTAGCATCAGATTTGTTTGTTCGAGTTCCATTCAGAAAAGTACACCTGAAAAACCTTTTGACAACTTCTGATGAATTCAGATTGAAATAATAAAAGCAGCAAGTTAAGGTTCTCATCTGCACTTGAAATAAGATCTTAGAAATATCTCAGGCTCTTTCTCGCAAGAGGTCATGTGGCCAAATTAGGCAAACAACCACAATAAGACAAACCTGTAACTTCTTTTGAGGGTCTTATTTATGCAAAAATCATATTAAATTGGTTTTTTGATGCTTCTAGACTTAGTGATAGCCTAAAATTCTTTGCAGAGACCAGGATTTGCAGGAAACAAAGATTTTCGCATTGTAGAGGGGAGAATAAAGGGAAACATTTTTTATTATGTCACTTGAGCTTCATTAAACCAAGTTATTTAATGAAGCATTATGAAAACCCTTTCCCGTATTAACAACTTCTCAGATGATCAGCTTCTAACAAGTGTCTTGCACTGCTCCCTTCTGAAAACCTTAAAGCACATACTGTTGTCAAAAAAGAGGGTAAATTATGTTAACTCCTCGATTTAATCCCAGAGCAGAGGAGATGGCATGGAGACCAGCACAAAAACCTTTGTGGCAGAGTGTGTGTCCAGCCCTGAGGCCAAGCTGAGAGCCTAAGCAGAGTCCATTGTGCTCCACCACAATTTTTAAGACACAGCTCCACACTCACCACACAGGAGCTGTGCTGGCTCCCAACCAGTCCATCAGCAGCAACTTTGCCTCAACAACTTGTCTGACTTCAGCCTGAGCAAGTGGCTGCAGGTGAAAGGCTCTGCACTCCATCACCCATCACACAGCACCTGCTCCTGCCAGCATCCAGATATTCATTGTGCAGCATTGCAAACAAGAGCCTGCTTCTCTGTCACCATTCAAAATCAATTCTGCGAAGAGCAACCAGACCTCATAAAGAACAGCTAATAATTAATTACACTCCAATGGTCTTCCAGCTAGCTCCCATACATCATGGGCTGCTGGATGCTTTTAATCAAAGTGCTTCATTATAATATAGCAATGTATCACTTTTTTTTTTTTTTAAATAAAGGATGACATTTTTATAGCAGTAACCTTAAACTTCCCAGCCACACATCTTACTAGCAAAGAAATGCCAAGAACAACTCCAGATATAGCAAAATATTCTTCCCTTTTGTAAGTGAAGTGGCACCCACATCATTTGGGGAGGAAACAATGGGTTCCATATCATTTCAACAGAACAGCTGTGTATGGAAGCAACTTTAAAATAATTTTCCTCTTGCCCCCATCTAGCCAGATTAGGTCCCTGTTTATCAGCAGAGGGTGGTGCTGCTGAATTCCCTGGTGCAACACTACAAACGAAATGTTACTCTCTACATCCACCAGTTACTATCAACCCTGGACAAAAATGGTCAAAGTTCTCACATTCCTGCAACATGCTTTCCTGAGAAGGCACAGCATGGGAAGAACACAAGACAGGAAAGACAAATTGCAAATTTGAGTCATGAGATAGCCACCAGCCATGAGGTAAGAATCCTGCCTGCTCACCTGTGCCACTTATGTCTGCATTTCCTTTTGGTAAACAACCCAGAGTCCCTGCCCAACATGTTCAATACAATACCAACTGCTCTCTAAAATACACAATAAATGCTGTTTGAATAAAGTCCCTCCTAAACCATGCCCACCAGTGGCCTTTCACCCTTCTCCACCTCCATAAATGTCTCTTGTCAAAGACCTGGCCTAAAAAAAACATATCACAGAATAATTTAGGTTGGAAAAGACATCCAAGATCACTCCCTAGACACACTCCAGCCCCTCAATGTCTGTCTTGCTGTGAGGGGTCCATAACAGGGCACAGGAATTGAGGTGTGGCCTCAACAGTGCTCAACACAGGTGACAATCACTGCACTGCTCCTGCTGCCACACTGTTCCTGATCCCTGCCAGGATGCCATTGGCCTTCTTGGCCATCAGCACACCCAGATCTGCCCAGTTTCCCCTGGGCAACATTCAAAAAATTCATTGTGGTGAGGTTGTTTCACATTTCTCTCCCCCCTGCTGTTAATCTATGGGTAGTTAACACATATTTTTATGGGAATGATACATATTATGGAAACCTCATTTATTTTGAAGCGTAGCAATAATCTGCTAACACTCTTCTGGAAAATTAATTACCCACAAGCAAACACCTCTATCCTCTCTGTTCAGAAGTCAAGAGTAAATGGCACAAAAAAATTCATATTCCAAGACCACATGGCCAGTTTCATGTTCATCACACACTTCCAAATCTGTTCGGGCTGCTAATGAAAAAAATTTCTCACAGGAAAAATTATGTGGAATACAGCTTTAAAGATCCCAAACACCGTGGAAAGTAAAATACGTTTCAGGCTAGACAGATATGACTAAAACAAAGCAAGTGATACAGAAACCATTCAACTGTTGGGCCAAGGGATCTCCCTCACTGCTTTTCTGTGGAGATAGAAGGCAAATACCATTTTCCTACAGAGGACACCACATAGGTTAAAAACTATACTGTGAAGGCCAGTTTTTACCCAAGTGATGCACAGCTTCAAACCTTTTTCTAGGGCACATGGCCTTTGTAGCACGGTCAGTGACTGTTCTTGCAACAAAGGGTGGTAAGAGCTCCCAAGGAGCGGGGAAAAATCAGATATTGTCTCTATCAATTCCCATAAATTCAGGAAATTTGTTAGACCAAATCAAGAAGAAACCCTTCCAACCAAGTAATTGCATGGAAATGGATGGCTTCCTTCAATGAGCAATGTTTCACAAGGAAAACCAGACAATTATCAGCTCCAAAGTTCTTTAAATAGTGTAAGATGCCTTTCCACTCTCACATAATGCTCCTCTGAAAGCAGGGAGAGGATTTCTGTAGCACCATCCATTGTTGCTGACACTTGGCCTCAATTCTTGAAATCTTGTTATAGGAGAATGGGCATTCACAGTGTTCAGGAGCAATCAAGATGTAAGATTAAGACAAGTACTTTAAGGAAGCTTTCTGGTCTCCTCTGTCCACTGTGAAATGAGTTTTAACTTGCTCGTCCAGCAAATAAGTTGTTTTTATATAGATGGGAATAAAAAGGTAAGGAAAAAAGGCTAATGCTGAAACAAAGGCACTAAAATTAATGTACTGAAAGCACACATTTTACCTTTCTTCTTCTTAACAACAACAAAAAAACCCCCAAACAAACTAACAAACAAGCAAAAAAAAATAGTGTTAGCATACAAACCAACTGGACAATCTTCTCCAACAACCAAAATCTGGGGTAATTTCTGTTAGCTCAATCACATTTCTTGTCTTAGAAGTAATTTTTACCTGGGTTCTGATAGCATTTGGTACTCAGACTTTTGTTTCTGGAATGTTTATAAAATCCAGCTTCCTAAAGCCATTCATAAGTATGTTTTCCAATCAGATATATTCAGGTAACAATGAACAATTGAGCCCCAACTCCTCGAGCTGCAGTGTCCAAGTGCTGGGGAGCTGGAATGTGGTGCAGTTGGATGGGACAAACCTTGAGCGTCCCTTCCAACTGAAAATGTTCTATTTTTAAACAGTATCCATGCCCTCCAACGGCAGGATGGGCTGCAGGGAAGGCTGTCCATACTCTCAGTTGGCTCTTGGGAAATTACAGGAGTTCTCTCCCTACAAAACCAGGGACATGGAGAACAGCCTTTCCTTGGGCACACATATCCCATCCAGCACAGAAACATGAAATTGTCTCATGAGCTGCCATTTCTCACCACAGTGACTCCAGCTGATGGTGCCAAGCACATCAAGGAGGTGAGGTGGTTCCTTTTCCTCTGAACAAACAAGAAACAAACCCTTGCCCTCTGATGTTAACTCCTAGACAGCTGTGCCCCCTCCACACTGACAGAAGTGGAGAGAAACATACACTTCCTGCCATGCAAGCACAATTATGTGACAAAGCAGCTGGCAGGAGACGGCTCTTGTGAAGGAGGACTCTCATGACAGGCTAAATACCCAAGTTTTGGTTGCTGGAAGCTACCTCCACGCATGCTTCACATCTCCCAGCTCATACAGTCAATGATCCACAGATTGTGCCTCTGCAAGACTCTCCAGATTTGGGATTTAACTCCTTGTCACAGTTACTTCACTGACAGCTCTGAAAAACCTGGATTTCGAGCAGCACTTAGCAGCCCTTGGAACACCATAAGCACCTCGGGGTCCTCTCATTACAAATATGTAAAAGTTAAAAAAGGTTTAGACAGTGTCCTGGGGCATGCTTAGTATGAAATGCCAGCCTGGGCAATTCCAAGAGTGCTCACAGCAGCCCAGGTTCATTTACTGACAGGCTCTCAGACATTTCTACCCTAGGCAGAAGTGTGTCCACAGGGTATAACTCATCTCCTGAAAATTCCTTCCTTCAGATCTGATATCTGCCAGTTGAGAGATGTCATTATTCAAAACAACAAGCTTAAAGAGGTAGAAGGCAGGGGAATAATTCTGAATAAGGAGTATGAAGTTACTGCCACAAATGAAAGGTCATTTCACCAATTATCTCCTGCACATATTTTGTATTAAATCCTGCATTGTTAAGTTCACCAGGCTTTCTTCTGATTGCTATACAGAGAAGTGAATATTTATGTAGAGTAAAAGGTTAAATTATAAGTCATTGAAAAACTATGATGATGGATTTCAGTTTAATAAGCAGTGACATAAGGAATTAAATATATATGCATATATAAAAAGTAAATATACTGTGCTTAATTGATTGCAAAAACCTGTTTTCCTATTCTAGGGCATCTCCCACCCATGTATGGAAAGCAACATCAGGAAGGGTTTCAGATTTAGCACTATCCCCTGCAGTGATTAGACACTTCACAGCAAGGCAGCTTAAAAGAGTTTAATTTCCTTTATGATTGAACATTCTGACTGATAAACCTTTTCTAATTCCATTGTGCTAATATAAAACCACTTCCATTCCCAAATTTTGATACTGAACAGAAGCCATATTTAAACCAAGCGCTTTTTTGTTGTTTTTTTTTTTTTCCTCTCCTCTTCCCCATTTCTTTCAGACAGACCCCTGATTTTGCAGAGGGCAGAGGAGCTGGAGGGCACTAGCTCACCTGTGACTGATGGTGGCTGGGTGGGGGCCAGGCTGGAGCCCAGGCACCAAGCCCATGGGCTGGCAGTGACAGAGACAGATGCCTCTCTGTAGCTGTGCAGATGGCACCAGCAAGGCATCTCTGGCTCCTCCAACTAGGGGATGTTATCCCACAAGGAAGTGTCTCTTAGCAGAGATAAGAAGAGCAGGGGGGAAAGAAAGTATCAGCTTGCCTATCAAGTGGGAGAGATCTGAAGGCAGATTGAATAGCAGAGGATAACAAAATTCCCAAGTTCTAAAAGCAATGATCTGGCCCAGGGGGCTGAAATCTGGGGAAGTGATAAGGAGCTGTAATAGAGTCTATCAGAAGGAGCAGCAGCCTGACACTCAGGAAACTCACTTGGATGTCTATATAGCAACTCTAGGAGCAGGGGAGAGAGGGAGGAACAAAAAGGAGCTCTAATACTTGAACCAGCATTAGAAAAGACTTTCCTGAGCAAACCATGTACAGTTGAGCACCACTCATTCTGTAGGAAGAAAGCATGAATTTATTACATTAAATTTCAAGAGTAATTCAATGTGAAATGAAGAAAAAAAGGGAAAAAACTATCAAGGATCATGTAATTATAGATATTTTACTATCACTAGATCTAAAGCACCCTAGAAAAGAAGCCACTGACGTACAGGGCAGAGAACTTGATCTAAGGTTATTGATAAAGCAGCACAGAGCCACACCGACCACTTGGAATTCAATGGGATAATCTCTGGATAATTTCACCTAACCACCTCCAGCAAAAACAAGGAAAAAAAATTTAAAGAAAGTACTAGAGGGGAGTTATTTCTGCTCCAGTGCTGACTAACAGAAGAATAGAAGAGAAGCAATTGAGAATTTGACATATGGGAGTAATAAATAACACTGTGGATTAAAGCAGTCAAAAAAAAAAAAAAGCATGTGTATATACATACATAATTATTTTAAGCAAAACAGCTTTTCTTCTGATAGAGAGGAACAGAATGCATAGCAAGACCATCACGGCTGTGCCAGAAAGAGGCACTTGAAAACAGAAAGAAACATAAATCATATGTCAAAAACAAGTTTACATGACTGAGGAATACAAAAGAACCAACATTAATCACAGTGCATTAAAGACAAGACACAAAGCTAACTAGGAAGGGACAAAATGCACCAGGAACAAACTGGTTCACATATAACAAGAAGAAACAAAGAAAGCAAGACCTTGTTCCTAAAGAGAAGATGATGCATTTACTCCCTTGTGCCAAGGGCTTCACCAAAAAGGGAAGTGTACCCCTCCTCCTGGGGTAACTAATGGGAGAGCAGATCAAGGGCTTCCTTTTCCTCCCTTAGAAGGTCTTTGAATGGATAAATAGACAGGTACCTCTCTGCAGTTCTTCAGTGCCTCCTTGATCTCCATGGGAAGTTCTCCATTGATAGGGGATAATTAGGGAATTGCACACTGCTTCGACCAGTAGGAGTGCACAGCTCTGTCTGTAGTGGTTGCAAAGTGGTGGGTTAGCTCCAATAAAACCTAAATTGGGGCAGCATTCCCCTATCATTATCTTTGACTTCTCTGGAAAACCAAATAGCAGAGAGGGAACATTTAACTGCTCTCTCCAATCCAGCTATGTTCACACAGTTGACAAGGACCCAGAGCAGCCAGGGCCAGAGCCCAAACCCTGCTTGCCTCAAACACACACAAGGTGCACATCTGGAAAAAAAAGGAAATTTTTAACAGAGTTAGGAGCTACACCTCAACCTGTAACAGATCTTGAACACAAGCTGGTCCTATAGGACATGGGAGGAAGCACCTTTTGCGACAGCACAATTTGCCTTTAGTCTTGTATCTCACTGATGTGTTGTGTTGATACACTTCACGTCCAACAAACATTAGAGGAGAATTTCTGAAAATGTTCCTTAAATTTTAAACAAACGTACTCTTTAGAAAACTAAACTGATGGAGGATTTCCTATATTAACATTGGCTTAAATCAGTTTTCATAGGAAAAGTACACTAGGAAATAATAGATTGTTTTCAGCATGTTTAACAGCACTCACTGCATGAGCAATGCCAGGAAGGCATCAGAACCAAGTTCTGAACCATTCACCACAAATGTTACATTTTAAATGGTTGTGATTGAAATGTTAACTACAGTCTTCACAAGGAATGAATTTTCCATTTTGTGGGGATAAAAGCTGTAGCTCACAAGGCCCAACTCCAAAAGCTTACAACTGAAAATGGCTTGATATCATCTCATCAGAGGTAGTTATGCAAGGAGAGGATCCAAAGGACTTTGGCTCAATGAAAGAGGCTGTGGGCATGAGCCAGATGATTTCTACCTTGCCATAGGGCAAGTGGTCTACACATTAAAAGGCAGAGAAGCCTTCATTTGCATCAAAAGCCATACAAAACAAATCTTGGTAAGGAACAACTCAGAAAACTAAGCAGCAGCCAAGGATCAGATCAGATCCCCATCAGAAGTTAGTTCAGTGTACTTGATTGCTCTCTATTACACTACTTTTTTCCAAGTTCCCTCTGCCTTTGTAGTTTAATCAATCTTATCTCAAGATTTAGAAATTAGGCACAAGATGCTGCTGCTGTAAACCACAATCGGGCACCAGAGTGGTGACATAGGGGAATTTGCTGTCATTATTTGATCTCCAATGATTTCCAACACTGCTTTGCTGTGGCAATAATTTGCATTCTTATTAAGATGAATTAAGATCATAACATCCCCCATTAATATAAAGCAGCGTTGGAGCTTTATCAGTGATATGCATTTTCACCCAAAGCCCAACATCCTTGCACTAAAAAGATTTTAATGTTGTTACTTTCCTAGTTCATGAGCACAATGAATCCTTTCTATGGCTTCTCTGTGTTTTATAAAATATTTCATGTACATTTTGCTCAGCATATATTGGAAGCACAAGTGTTGTGTCAATACTGCCCTTGTAATATTTCTGGCTTTCATATGCAGAGATAAGACAGTGCATTAACACACTCCATTGGATTTAGTTTAACAGCTGAGTAATGAAAAGAGAACCATTTATAAAACTTGGTATGATACTGGATCCATTTGGACCAGGACCAGGTATAGATGCTTTGTGTGATGGGGAACAGGAGACATTCCCTCTACCCCCACACACTCTTATTTTGACTTGGGAACATGATATAGTTTTAAACACACTCTCTTCAAATAGCATGGTGGAGAAATTTCCTCTCCAAAAAGCAGGAAGCTATTTTTCAAAGGCTACCTTTTTAATTTTGAAAGAGACTGCATTCAAGCCAGAAGATCAGCTACCAATATTTTTTAAGTGATCTAAAGCATGACAAGCTTAGCCAGCAATAGAAAACCCATACAATCTATCCACTATTGTCTGAGGGTTAATATAGTTATACCAAGCCTATTACTTCTGAGCCTCCTAATGAAAAATGTTCTATTTAACAAAGTGAACATCAACATCCTGAAGAGGTTCTTCTGCTATCTGTCTTCTACCTTTAATTTTAATTAAGAAAACAAATGGACAGTAAATTTGAAGCAAAGAATCAACATTAATCTCTAAATCAAAACGATTTACATTGAGATTACAATTAATCATATGCATGAAATATCTTATTTAATAGGGTGATGCCCTCAGTTACTTTGTTTAATCACTAAAACAATTCAATTTCCAAAATTAGAATTTGGAACCATTCCAAACATAACCCATTAAGATTATCAATCCAGCATGAACAGTGACATTGAACCTCTGAAAAATAAACTCCTCAAAACTTTTTTATTCCTGTGCTGACGAATGTAAAGTGGGCCCAGACAGAGCAAACCTCAATTAAAAAGAGGGAGGGGTAATGCAACATCAAAACAAGGAGATGACCCCAGGACATTTGCACTTAAACTTGTTGGTGACATTACTCAATCCCTGTTCAAATAAAAGGCCACAAGGCCAGAGTTTAACCTTGAATGAACAAATCAACTCCACAAAATTACTGGATTTACCTCCAGTTAGAGTGGATGGGGATTTGGTTAATTAATAAAGGCAAGATTTTGCCAACATCCTTAATAAAGAGAGGACACAACCCTAGCTTTGCAGCTGGAATCAGGAGCTGTCATATGGGCTACTGCACAGAGATCAGGTCTTGGCACAGATGCAGGCACAGGCTGTCACCAAAAAGTGGGCTCCTGGCTACACCAGTAATGGCTTCTACAGCTGGCTAAGCCTAACTCAGGTTAAACATCTAAAAATGTCTCTTCAGATGCCTTATTCAAACAGAGATATCATAATCACAGGTGATACACCCTCCTGTTGTTAGGGAGAATCACACATCCCTCACAAGAACATCCTGTTGTCCTTAAAAACAGGTGGAAGGAGGATTTGAGCAGGCAATCCAAAGCAGCCAGCTTTGATTTAGCCTGGCCATAATATTTCAGCCAGCACTTCAAAACATGGCTGGAACATTTCATGGAAACATGAATTTACACACATACACATCTTTTACCTCCAGCCAAATGCCATAAGTCTTGAGACGCTGCCTCAGCAAGATTAACACAAGACTATTCATTATGGGATCAATAAGCCTGTCCTCTGATGGGCTCTTTTCCTCTTGCCCCACTTAGCTTTCCACTCTGTGGCAGCATGTATTTATTTAAAGGATAAAAGTCTTCTTAAATGAAGACTGTCTGATGATTTCCGTTCTCATTTTATATTCTAGCACTGTGTCTTCAAAATTAAAAAAACGAAAAGGAGCAGGGAAAGGAATCAAAAAGAAACTGGGTCATGGTGCTCTGGACACCCCAAAGTGTGTTTGTATATCTCTGTGTCACATCTTAATAGAAAAGAGCAGTCACATTCTGCTTTCTTAGTTAAATGACACTTCTCATCCAAAAATTCATTTTTCAAGTAGATTTTTCCTCACTTCACGTGCTCAGAGTCACCCTGCCAGCAGAGGAGAACAAGTCCTTCTGGCTCCCTGCCCCCTCCACATGCCAAATCTCCTCCAGTGGCATTTCAGCCACCTTCTCCTTTTCTCTGTCACACAGCTCCAGCCTCTCACTGCTCTGTAAATCCACCAGAAGAGCCAGCAAACCAAAAGGTACCCCAAGCTCCAAAGCCAGAGCCGCCATTGACCCACCCCAGCACATCCCCACCTTCCACACAGGGCACCAAGACTCCTGCTATGAGACACTGATCCACCTCATCCAGAGCACAAACCCAATCACAAAAGACAATAAATTTCGCTGTTACTCTTCAAACCATCAGCCCTGAAGGAGTGAGCAATGCCCCTCTCCTTCTTCTCATCCTCAGGAGAATACAAGGTTGCCCATTAGAGCAAGGTTCTTTGCCCTAAAAGCTTCTTGAGGTAAAAGTGTACTTTTATGTCACACAACTCGCTCTGGCCGTTCTTCCCGGGGAGATCACACACACACATAGCTGGTTAGGGAACAGTCATAACTCTAACCCTTATTTCTTATTTGCTGGAAAACATTACTTTATTACCTCCAGGGACACATGAAGCTTGCATTTGCCTGGACTGCTGATGTCTCTGGAGGAAGAACCTACAATCAATGCTAAAATGGGACAGGCTTCAGGAGGGACATCATTTTATTTTAAAAATAAATGAATAAAATAAGTTCTTCTCATATATATCAACTCTCATGTTGTCTTCAGGCAAGAAATAAAGAATATTAACCAACAAATCAAGTAAACACATTTTGTGTGCTGCTTTTGGAGACCAACATGATAATGGGTTTCCTAAATAATTTTCGCTTTTCCTGATGGCAAAACAAAAGAAGAACAAAGAGAGCCGCAGCCCATCTCACCTCTTCTGCGTACACACAGGAATTGAAAGGGACTCAGGAGCAAAGTTTTGGACTTCTCTGTTCCATAAAACCCATGGTGAAAAATTCAGCAAGACAACACAAACATCTGAAACCAAGGGTGGTGATGAGAAGGTGACACTTCATGAACCTGGGTGTTGCTCCAGCAGGAGCATTTGTCCTTCCCAAAAGTCCTCGTCCTCCTGGAAGCTGTGCCAGCTGCACCTACTTGGGCTAAGGACAAGGCCTGGCCACCAAGCCCATGCTCAGCTGGAGGAGACCCAGCCAGCCACTGCCACCCCACACCACCAGGCTGAGGAGGCCTGACTGATGCCATTAATGGGGAAATGGAACACCTCGTGCTGGGGGAAACCGATCCTTCTTGCTGGCAGTAGAGGCCCCACCCACGGCAGGACCGATGCTGAGGAAGAGTGATTAATGGAGAAGAATTGATCCTCCCAGTCCTTGTCAGGCAGCCAAGTGCTGCCTCAGACAAAGAGGTCTATGTGGAATGCTACCAGGCAGCCACTCAAATCATGCCACAGCTTATAATGCCTCTCCATACCTTCCCCCTTCCTTTTTAACAGCTACTTATGCACTAAACAACCTCTTTTTCTACACATTTTGAAGACTGACAGCAGAAAAACATCCCCGAGGTCTGGCAGCCTTATCCGCCCAGCTACCCCCGGTTCACATCCCACTTTCTCTCAGGAACAAGGCCATGAAAAGTTTTCAGAAAAATTCAGAGGAGTTCAGGCCAAAGAAATCTTCCAAAGAATAGAGGCATATGTAGGGAAGCTTCCTTGTCAAGATTAAGTTAGTCAGCAGGTAACAAAGAAACAGGAGGGAGGATGTGCATAGATTTCAGGGCTGAAGCATGCTGTGTCAAAACCCAGCTTGGACTAGACACAACCAAGTACTATTGTTGCCTTTTGGCAGTACGCATCACACGCATGATTTTTTTTTTTTTTTTT
>VZRX01001312.1:174785-201844 GCA_013398075.1 Notiomystis cincta
TTTTTTTCTTTTCCATCTCGATATATTTTTTTTCTCCTGAATTAATTCTGTGGTGTGGTGAGGCAGAAGAGTAGCATCAATCCCTCTGTGAAGGGCAAGAGCACACCTCTCCTTCAGGTTCGACCCTCAAATCTCATTAATTGCAGCAGCATCCTCAGGGCCCAATGTTTGCACACAACGTCCCCGAAAGGAAAAGGGAGGGAGAGGAGATGAGCGCACCCCACACGAACAGACGGCTGACTGCTCGATCTGGCTCCCTTCCACCCCCTCCCTCAGAGTCCCCAGGGCAGAGCTCTGCTAACAAAAAGGGGCTCTGCAAATACCACACAAGATAAGCACGGTAGCACACGCAGCTTTTGGCATCTGTTTATCATTAAAGATAACCTCACCTGGATGGCTGGGGAAATGACTCACCTGTTTTTTAAAAATAGGTTTCATCTCCTCTCTCACAGCAATCTGCCTGTGCTGAGTGATGCTTTAAAAATATACCAAGACATGGTGCTAACACTGAAGCATTTCCTTACCCAGCCGGGCAGGAATAAGATCTACATCTCACAAAAGGCCAACATATGGTGCTGATAGCTCCCTGATTATGTCAACATTTATTAGTTAAGTAAAAATCACCAGCCTTCTTTAAAGGAAGGAGCCCAGATGCCTGCAATTAATATTTCTCCACTCCACCGAAGAAACTGTAATGTAATTCCTAATGTCTCTACTTGAAAAGGCTCAAAACTCACAAATTATGTCATTAGAAACTGCAACAGGGTAACGGGAGGTTCGGTATAATGTATTTTCATTAGCCGAGGCTAATTGGAGCCAAATGAGTAAAACAATGCAGGGAGGGCGAAGCAACAGAAATCCTTGGGTCTTTAGGAGCTGAAATAAATGAGGGTAATCAGCAGTGTATGCAGAATACAGCATGTTCAATTAATATAAATGGGAGAGCAGTCAACTGCAGCGCTCCGCCAGGGCGCACACAGGAGCTGGTGGGCAGCAGATGTCTCACTGTGCTGTGCAAACATCAGCAGGATGGCAGCCTGAGACATAGAGAATGCTCTGGCCCGAGGGACCACCCAAAACAGCAGGATTAGGGGGAGCAAACCCCCACTAGAGGGATATCTGAGCAGGGAAACCAGCATGCACCTCGGGAGGAGATGGATAAAGGGGAGGAAATGGACACCTGTTTGAGGGACACCCAAAAAAACAGAACCAGGGGGTTAAAGACCCCAAAAATCACCACAGGAGGAAAATCTGAGCAGAGAAACCAGCACAGACCTTGGGAGGAGATGGAAAAAGGGGAGGAGACAGCCTCTGTCACATTAGAGGAAGGGCAGTCATGGCAGCTCTACTCTTGGCAGCTCCAACGCTTGCCACCTGCACACACAGATATTTTCTGGGGGTGGATTCTCTGATCCATCCTCCTCCTCCTCCATCTTTTCATCACGTCAGTTTAATTGTTACAGTAACCACAGTAAATTGATTTTGCAATTTAGCTTTCAGACCCTTCTGAAGCGAGAACAACCAACCTTGTCTTTCACTTCAATCTTCTTCTCAATAAGATCAAGGCTGCTGTCCCTCAATTTTCTCTTCTTTTAGAAGAGAGAATAATGATGAGCTCCCTGTTCAGCATTTGCTTCTGGTCCAATCTGTTGCAAAGCTTTTTTTTTATTATTATTCCCATTAGGTAAACACTCTAAATATTATGCTTCGGGACTTAAGGCTTTAGAGATGACATTATTTTGTAGCTCAAAAGTCACAAAATTCCTATGCTTTTTCCAGTTACTGGCATTTTTATGCAATTCCCAATACACTTTCTTTGCCATTCCCAAAGAGGAATTGCCAATTAATCTATTCTTGTCCTCTAAGCACAAAGCTCAGAATCTCACACACCTGTAAATACTGAAGTTTACTGTACAAAACCTACTGAATTTAAGCAAAATATATGAAAGCTCAGTGAGCTATCTATCACTCACAGCCACAGATACCCTGCCTCTTTTTCATATTCTGGAAAACAATAATAAGGTTCTGCATCATTTAATAAAATCGCAATTTCATGATCAAGTCTGCACTGACCAACCTTGTCTTTCATCATTTCCCAACAATAAAGGGTGCTCTGGTGACTTGAGCAGTGTATGAGAAATATTTTTTCAGTCAAAGACCAATTTTATCTTAAAGCAATTAATCCATTTTTGGTTTAGCATTTGATACACANGATTCCCCTCCCTCCTTATTCCTTCCCAGAAGAAAATAGCTTTCACTATTCACTTTTCACTGTTTCACTGAAGAAATCCAAGGGAAAAGATGGAAGTTAAATACCAGGAAGGTCAAAAAGCTTTTTCATTATCAAAGTGAAGATGAGGCAGCATTTCTTTTTGTACCCTACTACACTGATTGTGTCTGAAGGTTAGAGCAGACAGCAAATTACATAGGATAGATCCTTGTAATACAGCCACAATTAAAAAATAGCCAAACATACAAGGTGACACATCAGGGATGATTTAGGAAAGAATTGCTCACAGAAGTTAAGAGTTAAAGTAATTGTGAGTCCTAAGTCATGCAAAATTACTGGTGAGCAGCTGAACATTCATATCCATGAGCTGTTAAAATATATTCCAAGTTCCTGAAGTTTGCCTAGACATTTTTCTCATAGCTTGGTTCAGTGGTCCCAGAAATCCTTCTATGCATATAAAACTTTAAAAAGAGAGTTACTACTACAAAATCAAGCAGCCCTAATATTGCAACAATTTTCTTGAAAGAGGCTGGAGGCTGCACCATCCTTTATTAGATGGCCAAGCAGAGGCCAACAGGAAAACCTGCTAATGCTGAATCCTGAATAAGTACACAAAATTCACTGCAAAAAAAATTAAGCAGAAAAAAATCAATCCAAATAATCCAAGCTTCACAGGCAGCAATTGCTGGTATTATTTTATTTATTCTTCACCAGCCCAATTGTGCTGAAAGACATTAATTTTTAGCTGTCCTGAGTAATTGAGTTATAAGGCAGACCATGCAAATAACCTAAATAAGTGAAACTGCAGGTCTGGGGTGACTGAGGTTGTTGGCAGTGCAGACAGACAATGATCAGCTCCTTGGATCCCTTACAGATGCTACAAAAGAAGTTTGACTTAGGTATAAATGATTTTTTTTTTTCCTGAGAAAAACACATGCCAGGGATATTTCCCTGTGAAATATTGGAGAGGAAAAAAAAAAAAAAAAGGTTACTGATGTCCATTCAATTTTTTAAGTCTTAAAATTCTGCTCCAAAATAACTCTATTCCCTTCCTCCCTCAGTGACATGACAAGGAGAAACTTGAAGGAAGAATATACAGATCCAAGAGGAGATTGAATAACTCTTTCCAAATTAGAGAAGAATCTGTGAGGATAAGACAAAATCCGCAACACTTATTTGAGATTAAATCCTGGTCATTATTAAGATAGTGGGGAAACCTTCAAGAAGTCTATAGATTTGCCTCTTCTGATTTAATGTATTCCTCCCCACAGTTTTATGTAACTAAGCATGAAAATGTAAAAAGAAAAAAATCCTGAAGCATTCCTGTAAAACAGCCCTCCCCAAAAGAAAAAAAAACTCAAACTCATATTCAGTTAAAATAGTATTTCCCCCAAAATAGCATGAATACATAAAGCAACAGTTAAAAATGCCTGTGTGAATACTTTGATGTGGAGAAACTCTTGTGACATTTATTTCCATTTTAGAAATTAATGAGGATGAGTATTTCTATCAATAAACATGTATTTTAAGATATGAATAATTTTCTAGAAGATGGCAGGAAAAACACAAGTGTAAAGGTGTTACTCCCAAGCACAGCATCCAAACCACCTTCCAAGTCAAATCCTACAGATTTTGCTTATTTTAGCAGCACTTTGCTTTCACATAAAAGAATGGGAGAAGGGATAGGGGGATGGTCAGTGAGAATGAGTGGCACATTTTTCAGCATGTATTTGTAAACACATGCTATTAAAACATCTCAGTTGAGTCCCTGCTAGGAAAGGCCTAAAGGATCTGCTGAAGGTCAGGAACCAGGTAGACTTCAGCTCCAGGAAGCCACAGAAGCAAGCAGCAAGACAAAAACCAAACAATTCCAGTTTCCAGACAAACAGAACTTGTTGAAGAATCTGTTTTCCCACATGATAGGGAAAAGTGTGTTTTGTGTGAAACCTGGTTCAGCTTTTACTATATAGGTCAGAGTATGTAGGGCAGGCAACTTATGAGACACCAGAGGTGCCGCTACACAGTCTACCTGCAGCAACTCATTTTTCCAGCAGCCAGCCCATCCCAAAGGTTTCTCTGATAGATTGCTTAGGTTAAGCTCCTGTACTCCAACTCAGCTTAGAGTTCATGTTTGGGCATTGGTATCCAAATGCTCCCTGTTTCCCACCAGCCCAGCATCTTTGGTTTTGTCCTTGCCCTATATTGTCTTTTGTACAGAGGGAAAAGGAAATAGTGCCTTTCAAAGATAATAACAGAAGAAGGCACAGTAATTGAAAATTACTCTCTCAGGCTTGGATATCAGCCACAGAAACAAGAGCTAATCCAGTGTCCTTCCCATCAATAGTAGCTTGAACAGGGGTCTTGTAATTTTATTTTTTTTTCCTTGAAAAAATAAAGCTCAAAATACTACTGCTAAACCCACAGAGCCTTGTGTCACTGTATAACAGAAGAATATTTTACGTTGCATTTTACAACATCAGCATTTGAACGGGACAAAACCATCATTAAGCATTTCCACTGCACCACAGACAGAGAAACTCACTGGACACTCCCTAGTTTTATTTCACAAATACAATGAAGATCATTCAGCTAATGTTTATTTGCCAGACTCACAGCTGAGGGCTCCCCTGTGCAGTGCTTAACTGAGCAGATGAGCAGGACACCAGTGAGTGTTTCTCTGCAGATGCTCTTTATTTGCCAAGCAGGAGCTGCAACAAGGGAAGGCCTTTCTGGCATGACAGCATATATCACGCTTTTGGGACTCCTTACATGCCTTTCTTTACCAGTGGACACAGAGACCCAAGGAGGCTGTGCTGTTCCCCAGCAAGGAGACTTAGGAGGCTCCAAATATCCTTGTTCTGGTCATCGCTCAGGAGTCCTGCACTATTACCAAAGGGGAATATTTACTCTCTCTCTCTACTCCCTCAAAATTATGCCAATCCTTCATCTTTACACATCCCAAAAGAAAAACAGCTCTGCCATATCCCATTTGAGGAAACAGTGCTGCTGGCATAGCAGGCATCAAGAACACCTTAACAAAAAGTCACGGGCAGGAGCAAGGGTTGGAGTTCATTTTCACCTCCTCGCCACTGAAGTGCTGATGAAGTTGCACATCATTCCTATGCTTCAAACATTAAAGCAGCACGTAAAGATCAGCATGGCTTCTAACTGCCTTGTTAGCATGCAAATTTCAACTCTGATTTCTCTTTTAAAACAAGAAGTGATGCTCTGTCCTGCCTGGGTTTAAAAAGGATATTCGTTTGCTCTTGAGCACTACCACTCATAATTACAGTTACACAAAAAGCAGATAAAACAAAGGCATAGCAGCAGGAGAGAGAAGACAGCACCAGGACTTTTTAAAGACACTTATCATAGACCAAGCATGAAGCATTAAAGTTTTTCAGAAGTGCCACCACCTGTGTTAAAGCACTAACACAAAGAGAGGCTACATTAATTTTCAAAAACAAACAAAAAAACCCTAACAACAACAAAAAAAAACACCTCACACACACTCACCAACACTAAAAAATTTCAGAATAGCTCAGCTCAGACCCACAAGCCTCCCACAGACACAGGGAGAGCAAAAGCTGTTGCAGCTGTTGATTGTCAGGTCTCTTCTGAGAGAACTTCCACCATGACCACAAAGACCAAGCCAGCAAGGAGTAACTCCAGCCCTCCATCTAGCAGCAGCTTTTAATTTTTGTTGCAGTACCCTACCACAAACAAACTCGAGTTCTAAAAATAACCAAACAGGCTCCTTCTAGCAATAAGCTCTCTCTCCCTGGCCATCATTGCTGTCAACATGTCAATTCTGGATACCAAACTCAGCTGGACACATGAAAGACCAGCTCACACAGACTATGAGGGTAGCTATTGGGGTTCTCCCCACTCACTACTTTTCCCCTAGTCTCTATCTTCAATTCCCACAAACCACATGGAAGATTTTTATACCACCTGAAGTGAGACCTGTGCCACGAAAGAAGATTGTTTGAGAGCTGTTGCAATACTGTTCTTCACTTTGTTATTTTTATCACTACCATCAGATACTGTTATAAAACATTAGAGAAATGAGAGAGGAACATTCACCAACCTTCTCTGCAACAGGGCAGGGAGCACACCAGGGTCAACTAGAGGGTCCTTCTGCAAGAGCAAGGGCTCACCCCACTCAAACAGGGAATCTTCTAAAAGTTCCTCAAAATAAAACCCCCTTACTACTCCAGAAAAAAAGGGAGCACTTAACCTTACTTGCTGCCTAATTTTTATATTACACTCCCACCAGCCCTTGCTATTGACAAGTCAGCTGTGATTAATCACCCATGACTGCATGAACCAGGACACTCCACAAAATACCAATTAGTAGATTAGCAGATACAGATGACTTTGCCTTCTCAGCAGCACTTTACAAACATTCTCTTAAACTCCCTTCACCTGTTTCTCACCTGGTGCTCTCCTATCTCTTCCCCCTCCTCTTGCTTGCTTGCAGGGAAGCTCCTTCCTCTCTCAGCTGTGAAAAATCTGTATTCTGCCCTACCCACACCTTACTAACTCCCTCATCTTCTCTTTGCCTCTTTTCACCCTCAGGCAACCTTGTTCAATTAAAAACCTCAGATGGAGCAGCTGGAAGGTGTCTAAATATCGTAATGAACAGTGAGATACAGCAAAAGAGATATTTAAGGCTTCATAAGGAGGTGAGCAGTGCAGAGGAGAGGAAGTGTGAGTGACAGAAATAGGGTAAGGCATGCTTTCCTAAAAGTGAGGACAGTAAAGAGCTACAAAGAGCAGAGAATGAGCAGAAAAGAGAAAAAGAAATAACCCCATTAACGTTTGTCTTTTCTTATCAGGAAGATTTCAGGTATGGCGAGTTCTCTTGTTGCAAGCTGCCCAAGGAGACACAGCATCATATGAGCCTGTAGGAAAAAGCAGAAGTTGATGCTGACAGATATTTAAAATGTACTGAAATTCAATAGCACTGGTTTAATTCCCTAAAAATTTTCAGGTATCCACAGAATTCAAGTGAGATGTGGATAAAATTCACTTTCTATTCCAGAAAGTAAAAAGGAAAATTATACCTTAAATACCAAAACTTCAAAAAAAATCTTTTTCTGCCTATTCAGTAGGACTTTAAAAACAAAAACAAAAACAAAAAAAAATTACAACAGGAATTTCAAGGAGAGAATAAAGAATTTAATTTTAAGTCAATGTATGCATAAAATTAGATCATAATAACTTCAGGGATTGGTTTGGGTTGGAAGAGACCTTAAAGCTCATCCAGTCTGATCCCCTGCCATGGGCAGAGACACCTTTCACTATCCCAGGTTGCTCTAAGCCCCATCCAGCCTAGTCTTGGGCACTACTTGGGATCCAGGGTCAGCCACAGCTTCTTTGGGCAACCTCTACCAGGGCCTCACCACCCTCACAGTCAAGAATTTCTTTCTAATATCCCATCTAAACCTCTTTTATTTTAGTTTAAAACCACTTCCCCTTGTCCTATACCTTTGTGCCCATGCAAAAGTCAATCTCCCTTTTATATACAAGCCCCCATTAGGCACTGCAAGGGGCTCTGAGGTCCTCGTGTCTGCAGTGGCCCAGGTGCAGCACCTTACACTTCTTTATCACCTTCACTAATTTATGAATAAATTTTAAAGCAACCATTTGAAAGTTTCTAAGAAAAGTGAAGTTCTCAGAAAGCCTTTCAAACAAGATGATGAGGAAGCTCTGCTGCAATAGCTCCAGCCTGATAACTTGAGGGAAGCGACTGTACAACAAAATACAGAGATCCATAGAGAAAAAGAAGTTCAGCTGGTAAGGGCAGATTCCCAGAATCTCTGAGCAGGTTCAGAAGGGGTGAATGACTCTTAGTTTCACCCTTGCTCCTGCTGCAGTAGTTCTGCACTGTCAGGTGTGCTGTGGGAGTCTACCATGGACTGTATTTCTTCCCTTGAGACATAACTTGTCTTTTCCAAGGAAATTCCAAGGTTCCTTGAGATGTTGCAGACACCAAGACACCTCAGGTGGGAATTTGCTTGTGCTTCTGTGCCTGATTGTCTGGTTTGGGGCAAGAAAGGTGAGACCAAGTGGTGCCTTTCTGTCTTTAACTTTCCTTATGAAAAGTATGACTTGATTTCCTAGAACAATCTGGGAATTTGCCATAGGCCAATCTCCAAAGACAGTCATGGTGCAGGCAGGGACTGCTGTACCGCAGAGCAGCACCTGCCTTGTTTGCACAGTGCTTTGCTGATTAAACACCAACGTGTAGGATGGCCATGCTAGGAGTTAGTCTTGTTTTGCTAGTGATGGGGAACAAAAAAAAGCATTGTGGTAGAAGTGGCTCAATAAATTATGTGCAGCAGAGTTAATGCAGGTGTGCTTTCTTGGCCATGGAGAAAGCAAGGGACTCAAGAAGGGACTCTGAGGCAGGGAAATTTGAGACCAGTGGTGCTGCCTTCAGCAGAAAACTGATTATTTGGACTTAATGTTAATAAATCTAGCTCTCTTTTCCTATACCCACTCCCCCTTCTCCCAGCCCTGCCACAAAGACTCCCTACAAGCTGCTGGCTGATTACAGTATCCAGCACAAAACAAACCCCTTCCCCTTCCTTTGTGTCACGTATTTCCACTGATACAGAACCTTTGTGTCTTTTGCTGTGGCTGACATGCCAGCCAGAGCCAGCAATCTTCACTTGGCAGGAATTTCCATGTGAAAGGGATATTTTGAAGAAAGCCTGTGGGCTGGAGCCAAGGTAAAAGCTCCTCACTCTCTCCAGCAAATGCTGCTTTTCCAGCGTGAAAGTATGGAGCCGCTGCCCTCCAAAGCACTGTTCCCATGGATTTGTCCCAGGTTGGAGCCTGTCATCGTCACAGCAGGAGTAGGAAGAGGGTTTTTCAGTGGGATGGGGATCACCAACAGCACAAACATTATTCCTTCACAAAGGAAACAAACTTCAGCCCAAGGGTTTGGCCAGCAACACATCCTAATGCAAACAGCCCTGGGTTCTGTTGCTCTAGGAAGGGTGATTGGGCCTAGCAGGGAGAGGAGTAACCCCAGGCAGGGGTTGACAGCTAAATCCAGGTCATTTAAAAGGAGAAGCAAAGTACACATTTTTAACAGCTACCCCCTGAAATGAACTGCCAGAGGGTGAAGCTGGGTGGTTTAGGTTTTGTTTAAATTTCTCAGATCAAGGTTAGAGTGCCTTCCCTGCATCACACCTTATTGCAGACCTGAGCAAGACTTGTTGAGCTGCAAACACCCTTGCAGGGAGTGAGCACTGCAAAAGAATGAAGCTTTGTAGAGCCAGGGTTGCAGGGAGAATGACATGACCGATATTAGTACTGCTGCTCTTTCAAATCGAGCCATGAGCTGGATTTGGAGTCTTCCCCCAACATCCTTCAGGAGAGGAAGTGGGCACTGGTGTCGGGAATGTCTTCACACTGCAATTTTACCAGCGGTCCCAAGCCCTTCCCAGTCACCTCAGCAACAAAACTCCTCTCTTGGCTTTCATCACAGCATGCCACAAGCGACACCATCAGCTTTCCTGCTGCTTCCTCAGCGCGTCCGATACCTGTTGCTCGAGGAACCACACGGCTGTACCCCAGGGAAATCCCACCCAGGAGTTTGGCTCCAGACTCTAGGGAAAAACTGTGGGGTTTTAGTCAGTAAATCTAACTGTTGTAGCCACCCGCTCCTTGCAGGACCGCGGTGGCTTCCTGCTTCATGTGAAGCGAGGAGGGAGAGGAGGGCAGTGCCCTCCCCGGCTCTCGCAGGCTCCGCAATGCTAAACCAGCCCGGCGCAGCTGCAGGGCCACGGGAACAGGGCACACACCGCCGGGCGCCACCTGGCCGGGCGAGGCGGGGCTGGCTCTCGCACTGAAGATGCGCGCAGTGCGCACGGGATGCTGCGACGGGATCCCTCCCGGGCGGGTAGAGGAGGGCACGATGTCCACACCCCATCCCGTGGCACTCGGCCGTGGAGCTCGGCTCCTCTTGTCAGGAGAAGCCGCGGCACGGGCAGGCTCCCTTTCCTGCCTTTCTTGCCTTTTTCCCGTGGCATGCGCGGCGGCCGCGGGACGGGAGCGCGGTGGCCGCGCCGCCACCGCGGGGCAACAGCTCCGCAACGCGGCCACTGCGCGCACTGCGGATGGAGCGGGACGGGGGACTCAGCCCGCTCCCACCGAGCCCTCCCCGCCACCGGCTCGCAGCTCTGCCCGCGTTCATGGCTCAGGTTTTAGGGCTCAGGTCACTAAATCCCGGATAAGCATCACCAAGAGGAGGGGACCACTCCCTTCTCCAAACCGCTCTCTCTGAGCTACCCGTCGCTTTCACATTCCCACTGAAATTTCTTATCCCACTTTTAACGCCTCCAATCTAAGTTCTGTAATCCTGCTTGTTTTACTTCAATTGCAGCTGAAAATAGATTCCTGCCTGTAAAATAAATTTGTTTGTCACAAGCGTTCTGCGGGCTGTTACTTTTCCTGTCCTCAAAGTGAATGTCTGACACTGTTCTGTGCTGGTGGTCATGAACTATGGGTGGCAGTGCACTGGCCTTGAAAGAGTTTCTCAATTATCTGTAATATGTGTAATTTTGAGCTGTCTCCCTACTGTATCCATAACTGCGGGAAAAACAAAAACTCTCCTACAACGTTTTTTGTGTTAGAGAAACAAGGAGTTACTTTATGCTGACCAGGATGTTGTTCTGGCCAGGATGTGCAACAGAAATCATTTCATCCACACATGGCCTGAGTTGTGTAGTTTCATTCCATCACACATCAATTTTACTAGATTTTCAGATACTCAAACACCATAGAAGTTAATTGGTCCCACGTTATACAGTTCTTAGTATTTTGTTTCCTATTGGTTATCGATCTCTTCGCCTTTGATGCTAATTAGGTTCTCACTCCTTGGTTCTCTTATCAGTCTACTCCAGACCAGGTGTCTCCGACCATGCCAGGGGGCAATGCCTGGGGTTGGTGTTCCTTAATGGCCATTATCTTTTGTGTATCTTCTGTGCTACTCCCAATCTGTTGAGATGTTCAGCTCATCAGGCCTTGAGTGATGAAACATTCCTTTGAAAAGAAACTTAAAATTCACTTCCCCCAGGAAGCCTAAGGGGCAAAGGCAAACAAAACTGACTAAAGTTATATAAAAATATTTTAAACTCACTATCATTTCCAACACTACCACTTAATACCACGGGACTCCTGTTTGTAGGGTTTTTCTTTACTGACAGGCTGGAGCAAATGGAGTATTCCCACTTAGAAACACCACAGACACGGGGAGGTTTCCATCAGCATTAAATCTGCTAGATGGGAGGCAATCCCACAAATACTCTACACAGCACTCAGGGATAACACATTCCATGGAGAAAGGCAAATTTCCCCACTGTGACCCCTGGAAGCCCAAGCCCTGTGCCTATTCCTGCTCAGCAGGGTACCTACCTCCATTCTCCTCCCCCAGCCGGCAGGTACCCAGCTGCTCCTCAGCCCCCTCAGTTCCTCTGCACCCTACCCCCTTCACCCCATCAGCCCTGGTAAATCAGCAGAGGGCCCCTTATCTTTGTGATGATCTCTGGAAATGCCTTTTGTCTCCAACAGCTCATCGCCCTGCCCCTCACCTGCTGAGATCAGCTGCTTTCCTACTGGGAAAAAAGAATAAAAAATGAACCCTGGGAATAATGAGCTCTTAAAGCTTTCAGGTTCCAAAAATAAATAAATAAAGGGAAGGAGGAAGGGAGAATTGCATGCTTCTTTTGATTAATTCCCTTTCTTCCCAGCCCCAAAGTCCATGCAGTAAATAAAATGAAGTCCAGTCCTGACAGACACAAACCTTGACTGTCTGTTTATAGATGGTGTGAGGGCCAATATTCCAGCGGGACTGTGCAGAGCGAATCTGTCAGGGAATCAGAGCACATGTTATAGAGTGTGAAGGTACATGCTTCACATTAAAAACAAATCCTTCAGAAAGTGCAGAATACCCTAAATCTACATCTGCCATGCTGGTTATTCCTGTTGCGTTCTTAAAATTCATCCTGAATTTATTTTCCACATCTTGCAAGTGTTAGATCTGCAAAACAGCATTATAAGTGCAGCTGTTGTGAAGTTAGGCTCTGAATAACTATGTAGCTGAATGCTGGCCGGAATTCTGATTTTTACCTCTGAATATTTTCCTGTCTTTTGGAAGCTGCCCAGTTTGAGAAAATAATTTCTTCTGCCTATGATCACTGATACCATCACATTTCAGGGTGATGGGAAGGTGCCACTTCTTCACATCTGACTCAGCTCAGCTCTAGCACCACCTTTTCCTAATTGCCTCAATTCCTCAGCACCAAGTCCCTGTGCAGCTGTTTTTGCTTCTGTATTGCCATTATGTGTCTCCAAGAGCCACATTCAGTGCCACTGATGGTACAGTCATTGAAAATAATGTCAAGGAGCAGAAAGAAGCCTAGCAAATGACTTTTTTTTTTAAAATCCTTTGTTGCCATCACCACCTCCTGACACAGGAAGAAGACTTGAGGAGGGTCTGCGCTGTACAGCAGTTTGCAATGTAAATTTTGAGCAAGGTCTTTGATCACACCAGAATTCAGTCATCTGTATTACCAGGCAAATACAACACCGGACATTCCCAGTTCTGAGATATGGTTTAGTACCAGCTGATGACCCTATTGATTTATTTTGTATTTTTCATAATGAGTTATAGCTACATTATAGAGTTGCTTGCATTGGATTGCAATTTGATTTTCCAAGTGCCATTTCTCAGACGTGAGGCTTTTACAAAAGCTTTCCTTACAACAAAAGCCACACACTTTCTATCATTCTAACAGAACAGTGTTGCAAGTTTGTATCTACAATTCAACAACAAATTAAAACCTTTTTATTTACATCTACACACCCATGAACAGAGGTTGGAGCACAGCAAAACAGGCCAATATGCTCCCTCTGATCTCATTTTTCCTTGGAGGAGGTGGAGAAGAACACTGACTATTTCTCCTCTGCTCCTACACATCAACACTGCTGGAAGCTATCACCTTTCTCTGTTTGGACTTTGCCAACAAAAATAGAATAAAACATTTTAGCTCAGTGTTTCTAACTCACAGGTCTTCCTACAAGACTTTGCCTGAAAAATCTCTTTCCTCAGCAAATAGTTCATCCCCTTCCATCCTTCAGCTGGGGCTAACACCAGCCAAAGGCATCAGTACGACTTTGCCAGGTCTGAGTCGGGTCTCTGCAGACTGTACAGTGTCCTGACAAAAAAGGGAAAAAGAAAACCAAGGGAAAAAAGAAAAACCACACTCCTCCTACATGTTACAGATTCCATACCTTGGCTCACATGTCAATTCAGAAGTATGAAAAAAGCCACAGGGAAGGAAGTGCTGGAAAATATTCTTTTCCCTGATTTCTCAAAATCAAGGTCCCCAGTGCTTTCTGGAATTTTTTTATATGATTGCACATTCTCCTCATGTGTCTGTCACCAGTAGACCAAACTCCCTGACCTCTGCATTTCCCCAGGGCTCAAAGCAGAGGGGACACCCCCTCACCCTCAGGCAGATCACTGTCCCCTCACAATTATTCTGCCACTTTGTTTGCTTCAGGACATTTAGAGTGACCAACACACTGAACAAGCAATCTGCTCTGGGCACACAGAAAACATCCCTAATTCTGCTCATGAACAGGAACAGAACTTCTTGTTTCATCCCAAATCCTTCCTTCAAGGAAATACAGAGGTAATGGTGCTGTCAGAGGTGAATCATCAGCCTCCACTCAAAGTTTTGTGAAAAACTCTTGGAGGATGGCACAAAATTAGAAAAAGAAAGTGACTTGATCAATGTGAAGAGTTATTTCAGCTGAGAAGGAAAAGGGACATTTCTGTCTGTATATTAAATAAGAGAACAAATGCATTCAGGTGCAACATTTGCCAGGAGCAAGACAGCAATCAATCCCCAGCATTGCTCCAAGAGACAACTTCCCTCCCCTTCTACTCACCTCAGGTTTTGGGATACACATCTGGATTTAAGATGGCGAAAAAAAAAGATTAAAAAAAAGAAGGAAAGGAAGCCCCTAATGAACTTACAGTATTCAACCTGGGGTTGTTCCTTGATGATATTTCCTAGTGTGCACTCAGTAGTTGAGAAATACTGACAAGATATTCTCTCAAGAGGTCAAAACAGCTTTACTGGCACTTTACTTGATTTAGAAAAATCAAGAAAGTCTGGCAAAGGGTTTACAACAACATATAATCAACATAAAACACTTATCAAAGCATTAACTTGGTCCATTCAACTTAGCAAACTTTATGTCCATTTAATTTTAAGTTACACAAAATGCTCCACGAAGAAGGCATTAGAAGAAGAAAGAGAGAGAGACAGGAAGACAGAAAAGACATAGAAAAGCACACAGGCCACATACACATTCAAAGAAAAGAATGCAAGAATTTGAAATTAAAACATCCTGAGCAGCACTCAGGAGCATACAATTCATCTGATAACTTTTGCCTGCAGAGATCAAACTATACCTCAAAAAAAGTAGTTACAAACAGAAATCTAATCCAGCAGCCTCTCACTTTTGACCTGGGATCTGAAGCCATATTTTTCTGGCTCAATTTTATTCCTGTTTAAAAATTGGAATACTACAAAAAGCATGGCTACAGACAGTAGACCAGGATTCCCCATGATAAAAATAGACATTGAAGGTGTTTTGATTAAACTTTTTTGTTTAAACTTTTGTTTAAACAACCGCTGGGAATGGGAGAAGAGGAACAACCTTTCAGGACCAGCATTTTCTGTTTGCTGGAAATGTTGGGGATTTGTCCACATGGACTGGATTATTATCTTGTGTGGACACTGGGAGCAGAATGAAGCTGTAAGTGAAGCAAGGAGCTCAGAATTTCAAAGTGAAAGGGTGAGAACTAGAAGATAAAAGAAGTAAAACTAATTTTAAGCCCATTCCCTAATTTGTAATGCTCTAGTTACTGTGAGCAGATATGGAAATACAAAGCCTCTGATTCTCTCTAGCCGTGCCCAGGATGCAGGAGGCCAGGGGAAGCACAAAGGGAGATAGAACATGTGCTTTCTGATGAAAAGTTCAGACTTAGGGCATTCAGACACAAGGAACTGTCCCAGGTAACTGCACCACTCCCATGCAATTGAAACATGGCATAGTTATTAATTAAACTTTCACATTTATAGAATGCTTATGGCTTCCAGGACATGAGAAGTCCCAGCTGACAAGAGGCAAGAAAATTTTGCTCAGCAACTTCCCACATGTGGAAGTTCCTCCATTCCCACAAGTCCCAGAAAGACATTTAGGATAAGCAGACATTTTTACCTCTTCCCAGGTCTGTGGAGGACGGAGTGGGTGGTCTTTTCCAAAGGGCTGCAGTGCTGTCTCTTTTTGTCACAGGACCACTGGAAGGAGTCATACACACACCAGCTTCTCCCTGTGGAGCCCACAGCCAGATATTTTCCATGGTAGGGTTTAAAAAAAATTCTATCCATCATGCTTAGCAGTGTCAGCCTGCTGCCAAAGTTTGTCAGCTATAGCCTGGAAGCATCCAACTTTTTCAGGTTGGAATCCAAGCCCTCTGTTCCATATGTAAAAGCTTTAGGGCAAACAGTGTTTGCACTCCCAGTGTAAAATTGCTTGTGGGTGGTTTTCTCCCCAGTGCAAAAACTCTTAACAGTGTTTGAATTAGAACGTTTTAATGTGGTGTTTTTATGATCTAGTGGTTTTTATTGTCACCAGTGACACTGTTCATGTTTCCCAGCCTGCTGTAAAGGGGTGGCATCCTGGGCTGAAGCTGCCTTGCCAATGATAAGCCAGCCCTCCTGGGCTCCTACAAAACCTGGCAGATCCATAACACAATCCCAGTTTGGGTCAATAACGTGGAAGACCAACCAGCACTGAAATTCAGCTCACCTGGGGAAGAATTTGCCCTTCTGTTGCTCTGAAAGCCTTTGTCCTCGCTGTTAACCCCTCACCGAGCTCAAAGTAAACTGTGTAATGTTCTCCTGCCTTCAGCAGAGTCCTTGCCCATTATATCTGGGGAAAGCAGCTGCTGGAGACAGCTGGAAAGAGACTTTTATGAAAATTACAGTAGCTGCAAAGTCATCTGTGCCATGGTAACACTCGGATATTTATCAGTTTCTGTCACCAACACAAGTTTTAATGTGAAAATGGGTCTGCAGGCAGCCAGGGACACCCACAGCACCCCAGCCCAGTCGTGTTTCAAGAGAGGAGCAGCTGCAAGGGGCTGTCAATCCCCTGGAAGATGCAGGAGACGTTGTTGGGGCATAGCTGGAGGGAGGTACTCCATGCCTAAGAGGGGCACAGCTGAGGCAGGGACAACCCTGAGGGACAAGAGACACACTGCTCTGGGCTAAGTGACACCCCTGAGGGACTGCAATTCCCTGACCCCAGGGCAGGGCAGGGGTGCTCCCAAGGGACTGAAGTTAACAGCCAGCAAAGGCAAAGGATAAGGGGACCAGGGAGGTGTTTGACTGAAGCTGCCCCTGGGGAAGGAAAGAAATGAGGTTTTTCTAAGTGGATTTCTTAATTTGTTTCCTTTATTCTCCCCCTTCAAATCAGCCATTGAAACTTTGTGTTAACTGGCAGTAAATTCAGCCACATAAAACTTCCTCAGGTCAAGCCATGCTGCTGCTGCGGATGCAGACCCTGCCATCAGCCAATGAAGAGAGCTCATGGTTTGGTCACTGCCAGGATGTCCCAGATGTGACAATATAGAAAATTTAATTGTAAACTGAAAATACTAAGAACCTTTTAGAGTCATAACATGTATTTCTAATGGCAGCATTTAAAGAGTTTCTATCTCATAAGCTGATGTTTCTAATTTCAGAGAAAAAAAAATGACTGCTCATCTGAGCCTTTCAGATGCACATCAGCCAGCAAGTAATTGAAGACAAAGCATTTTTCTGTAATAAACATTCATAATGAAGCACCAGAGGAAAATCCTAAAGTTCAACTCAATACATCATGCTAATCTGCAGAATGGGATTTTCCTGCCACTAATCTTGTTAGAGCTGAGGCACTGTGCAAATATATCTAAACACATAATTACTGAAGAGATATTAAACGGATCGATTTATTTCAATAAAAAATGCAAACTTTGAGGAGAATTCATTAATACTCAAAATCCAGCCAGGCAATAAATAACACTAATGAACTGAGAAAAAGGAATAGATGAACAAGTACTGACATGATGTCTTATGCTTATTGCTGTTAAAGAGGACCTGACAATTACTCCATTTGAAATATAAATCCTGCAAGGGAAATGCTAGAAAGTGAGTGAAAGACTTGTTAAAAATATGTACGTACATATATATACACACACATTTTAAGAAGGCATGAGGATGAAAACTAATTTAATTTTGTCCTAGGGAGGCCATATTACCACTTTCATCACCCTTAAGCTGTGTTTACATTAGCAAACAGTGCTGTGCAACAGGAGCATGAAACAGCTGTTGCTGAGATGCTGCCAGCACAGCAACTCTAAATGTGTTGGAGGGTTGCTGCCAGCCAGCTCCAGGGTGGTCCTGCAGCCTGACTGCCTCACAGACAGCAGAGTACCCAGGCCCCAGGGCTGCAGGATCTCCCTGGTCCATTTTGTCCCAAGGGAACTCCAGAGGGAATGCTCTGTAATGTGAATCAGATCACAGCGATTGTGGGTGTGGCAGTAAACAGAATTTTTTCAAAAGTAGCCTCCTGACTGGCACTGAAATGTTACCTGCAGCAGAAGCACTCAGGGCACTGTAAAGGGCTACCTCTAGGACAAAACAGCCAGACACAGCAGAGACCTCAGTGCAACCCAAATGACCCAAATGCAACCAGGGGGATCTAGAATAGCCTTTTCGGTAAAGGCTGTGAGAGCTGTCAACACAGAACCCAAGAACATGTTTTTCCTTGTGCTTGGGAGGTTCTGCAATTTGCCAAGAGGAAAAATCAAAACATTTGGCTTGGTATTTTGGAAGTCTAACACGGTATTCAAACAGCACAAATGGGAGTTATCCAGGCTGCTTCAGAGGACACTTGCGGTGATTTTCTACCGCTTCTGAAACAGAAGAAAGACATTGAGGGGTTGAGGTGAGTCCAGAAAAGGGAACACAGCTGGAGAAGGGTCTGGAGCACAAGTCTGATGTGGGCCAGCTGAGGGATCTGTGGTTGTTTAGCCTGGAGAAGGTCCAGGGGGACATATTATCACTCTCTACAGATACCTTAAAGGAGGGTGTAGGGAGGTCAGGGATCGTTCTTTTCTCCCAGGTAAGAGATAGGAAGAGAGGAAATCTCTTCTCTCCCTCAAGTTGTGCCAGGGGAGGCTTGAATTAGGTATTATGAAGAATTTCCTTACTGCAAGGATGGTCAGGTAGTGGAATAGGCTGCTCAGGGAACTGGTGGAACCGCCAGCCCTGGAAGTGTTCAACAAGGTGCAGATGTGGCACCTGCAAGTTTTACTCAGTTCTACAGTTCTTACAGCAAAGGAGGTGCTGCCACCTCTCCTGGTGGAGGATTCCCCAGTTTAATCACTCATTCCTTACCTGTTGTTACTGTCCATTATAAGGAACAACAGACTTCAGCAGCTGAGGAGGAAGAAAGCTCAGATATAAAGGATGAGCCTGTTTTGTTAAATCACAGTCAAGTTATTAAAAATCACCATTTCCTTTCATTAGTCTTATGTGGGAAAATGCTGGCGAGGCACCCTTGCCTCATCTAGATGAGCAGCTCTGGCTTATACTGATTTATGGCAGCATGTACAACATGATGTTATTTCCCCTGCAATTTATGCTCTGAGGGCAGCAAAGAGGTGGCTGTGTAGGCATTACACATCCCTTGCTCCTTCCAGCAAATGCCTCTCTGCACAAATACCACTTTCACAAAAATCTCTGCTTTGTTCTAACCCATGCCTCTAAAGAGTTTCTGTAAGGGCAATTACTACTGACAACCAGCCCAATAAAGGTCGTATTTTTGTTCGTTCTCTCCTTAAGTTTATCCTCGAAAGACAGGAGGTTTTTTAGTTTTCATTCTGCTGAGGGATTCCCTTCAAGCTTTCCTTTAGATCAAGGCAAGGGGGAACATGGCAATTTCAGGGCCTTTTGTTGGCAGCAAGGATTAGGATAAAGCAGCCTGTTCTGCACAGTCTCATCGGGACTGCTACTCCAAGCAAGTGGTGAATCTGCCACCAGATGTCACCCAGAGGCCATGCCTGTCGCCTGCTGAGACTCGAACAGGCCCCTGGATTTTCTGCAGGCAGCAGGGAAGGTCACAGCACTGTCATCACTCCTGCAGTTATACCCACATTTAACTTCAATTTTCTACGTTGTGCCCTGAAAAAGAAAAGAAACTTTCAAACCACAGTAAGTCTTCAAAATGCTTTGGAAACTGAAGTACATTGCATGAGCTAAAAGCAAGGTCCTATGGTTGTTGGTGTCTTTACTGGAGGCCTGTATTTCTCTTTTTACAGAATTTGATCACCTTGCAAAGTTTACCCTTATCTAACTCTTAGGGGGAAAAGAACAAGCTATCAAGACAGGTAATGGATTGCAAGAAAATGGCAAACACCACAGAAAGAAGCAGAAGCACCTTGTGACATGGGAACATAAAAGATTTCCTGCCATAATAAAGACAATTTTAACAGGAAAAAACCCAGTAGAATAAAAAATTATAAAGTCTAAACAGATAAAGATTATTAGACACCTTTTATAAATTCCTGAATACAATTAAAAATTCATTTCATGGGGAGCATCCAAAGAAAGTGCAGAGGGACATGATTTCCACTGCTTAACATTCAGGAAGTTCCACATGCTCTGCTGCAAATCAGAATTTTGCTTTTTATCAAATTGTTTAGCAGAGAGAGATCTAGAAAGCACAAATTTAGCATTGCAGCTTAAGTGGTAGTGATAGACAGAAGAAACCATTATTGAAAATATTTGTCATGATAGGAAACAGAGGAAAATGGATGATAACAGTTTTGAAGAAATTTTACTTAATATTCTTCAATCTCCTAAATACAACTAAAATGTACAGCGCTTCCAAAGGTAAATCAACAATTAATTACTTCACCTCTGAACAGCAGCATCTTAAAAAAGGCATGAAATCACTCCTACAAATATTTCAGCTTTCTGAAACAAGCCCAGGTCCATTTAAACAAATCCTAACCTTTCCCTTCAAGTCAAGGTTAAGCTAAAAGTACCTTCTCACATTTGCCACAAAGTCAATGTTTTTCTACCCTTAAAAAATTCAGCCTTTGAAAATGATTTGAAAATTGAATTTGGAACTCTCAGTATGGATATTTATTCTAAACAACAGAAAAATTGGAGAAATATCTAAGATACCCTGTGAAGAAAGCAGTTATCATGCTGCAGCTAATGAGGACAGGCAGGTTCTAAACAGCCTGATCAGCTGCACAACAGGTCATCAGTAAGTCACAGAGCACCCACTCACTGCCACAGAGCAGGGATTTACAGAGGTCACAAAGCAGTGACAATTTAACATTTTTCTGAGTGCTCTGGCCACAACTGAAGGAGTCAGGACAAATCCATGAGGTACCAGCTGCAGCAAAAAGCTGATTTTCCACACTGCTCCTTGTATTAAGCACCCTGAAATTACCAAGCATAAAGAATTTTTTATATTTAACACATTGACAAAAGGAACCGCTCCCCTGCCAGTTACAAATCAAACCAACAAAATATTTAGTTGAATTACAGACAGTAAATTTCAACATGGATGAAACTCTTCTTCCAAATTTTAAATTTTGGTTGATTTTTATTTATTATGCATCAGCAGCTGAAGAAGCCACAACTCAGGTGTTTATTGATAAAGAACATTCCAACACAGTATTTTTTTTGCTTAGAAAAAAAAATTACTTTAAGGAAAAAGCAAGATTCAGATTGTTCATAAAAATCAGTTCTGTGCATACCTGAACCTTCTTGTTTCCTCTGACCCAGCCGAACTTTACCATCACCCACCTGGGAACATTTCTTTTGGTTTTGCTAAGTTATGGGGAATGTTTATGTCTTCAGAACTTGAAATGGTGCAGCCAGAAAATTAAAGCAAAACTTCCAAACAATCCAAACAAGATGCAGGAAAAGAAGTTTTCACCTCATTTCACCTCTAATCCCCCATAAATAAATAGAGCTAAAAAAATCAAGTTTTACACTGGCAATAATCTCAGTTATTAAGTAGTAACTGGACACTTTTCTTAGCATGGCCTATCATTGTAACCACCCAGCGGTAACAAATTGACTTTCAGCACTTGTAATAAAGCATCTGAGAGTAAACAAAATACTTATTTTGAGAAAACATACAAAAATCACAATTATTATATTAAGAACTCTGTTGTAACTATATTCCAAATAACTATCCAAGCATTTGGTTCATACTGCTGCAAGTTTTGAAATTAAGTTCTTGATCCAAGACAGCCAGTGCTGGAAATGGGCAACCATCTCAAACTTGTCTGCTTGGGGACACAGACAGAGCAACAATTTGTGTGCTATTCATGACAAAGATGGAACCATAAGGTAAAAGGACAGGAAGCAATTAATGCAAAGAAGTTAAAAAAAATACATCAATAACGCCAAGTTCCATGCCCTGTCCCATTAAACCACTTTAGAACATCCACGGCAGCTGCCCCCATTCACAGTGTTTTGTTTTGGGTTTTGCATTGGTTTTCTTGGGACTCAGATGTCCATTTAGACACTCACCCCACCGAAATTCCAAAATCCAGATGCAATTCTGCTATAGCTCAGGTAAGAGTTTCAAATGGTATCCTGAAGAGAATTTGCAGTTTGTGAACCCCTCATTACACACTGCTGCCAATCCATATTTAAATGTCACCATGTTTTGTAACAACGAATAACAAAACTCCACTCTAATGACAGCGCAAAACCTGAAGTAATACCCTCAAAATATTTGTTAGCTCTTGGAAAGTGCTCACAAACATCACCTGTGTTAATACCCTGTATCTCAGCTTGCCTCCCAGCAAACCTTACTCAGAGAAGAGAAACTGCATGGCAGCAACAACCCAGCCCCTCATCCAGTTGTGACAAAATGCTCAGAATTTCTGAGGCTCAAACACGGTCAGTTCATTTCCGTCATAGAATTCTCTCAGTTGGTTTGACTCATATTTTATGGAAGGTTCTTCCATTTTCATCCCAGGCTCCAGAGCATTCTGTCCAACTATTTTAAGGTTCACCAGTTTTATTTTCCAGGTGTTATTCCTCAATGGGCAGCTGATAAGCCCAAAGATTTGTTCAAAGACACCCAAACAAGTGTTGTCTCTGTGCACTGTGCCAGCCACTGCCACCAGCACCAATCCATGAGGGGACATGGCACATTTCAGGCCACTGGAATGCAAATTGGGGTTGAAAAAGAGACATTCTTCTTTCACCAAGGACAGCAGGCGCAGGCTCACCATGTCTGCACCCACGTATTGTTCCACGTTCTTTTCCAATGTGTTGTAGCAGAACTTCAGCTTGGCATCCTCCCAAAAATGCTGCGGTCCCCATGTTTCTTCAGATTTTACTCCCAAAGGGTGTTGAGAATTCAGGAGTTCAAAGTACCACTGGCAGAATTCTCCTCCTAGACCACCGATGTCATCTTGTGGTGACTTTTGCCCATTTGCATGACTCTGCAATCAAGCACAATTTTTTTCTTAGAACTATTTAGCAAGATTATCACTTAGAAAAACATCAAATCATGCACATACTTGTATTAAACCTTTTAAGTGTTCTGAGCCAGAGTGCCTGAAAAGAAACCCCAAAATAAAGAATCATGTATTTTTACAAACATGATTATCTTATCTGAGAACCAGGATATGTTCCTTGAATTACACCTAGAAAGTGGTTCAGTGTCTTAGGCTCTTTATAAAGAAAGAGGAAAACCCTAGTTCTACTGTAAAAGAGCATGGGAAGGATGTAAGATGACATTTTTTGGAACTAAACTTATAGTTACTTTGTAGGTATGATTTGACAGCAAGACTATTTTTAGAAGTAAATCAAATGTCAAGTTTGCTACCACAAGAGTCTAATGAGTATTAAATTGTGTTACAAACATTAGACAATTTCAGCATGAAAAGTTTGGAGATTTCTATACAGAAATTATGAGTATTTTTCACAAGTTGAAATTAATTTCCAATTCTGTTACAAAGGTTCAGGTTTCCCATTTCTTCAAAGTGGTGAGGGCCACAAGAATTAAGAGAAAAACTCAAAGGAAGATGTATGAGATAAATAAATTAACTGACTTTAATGTATGAATGTATTTTAAGTACTTCATTTATGTATCATCAACCACAGAACACTGCTAAAAGAAACTTTTTTTTTCCTAAATTATTCACAAAGAAAATTGTTTTGAAAGCAATTCCCAGCTAAATTGTAATTGTCATCAGTTAATCCCTGAGTGAAAGCTCAGTGCAACAGGTTCTCAACAGGGACAGAGCTCTCACAGCCCAGGAGGTGGGGCTGTTGCCCAAGAGGGCTCTGAACTACAGCAAGGTGGCCAATTACAACTACCAATAAACCCCTGAAAGTTCATTACCCCCCGAGGATTTGCTAAATGGCAAAGATTTTAACTTCAAAAGAACCCATTACTGCCAAAATACATTTCCTTACACTGTATTAAGTGTTAAAAATACCAAGGGGAAACAAATGACACCGACATACCACTGCTGGAATCTGTACATTTCAACAGTATATAAACACACTAAAATCACAAGGGCCTCTGCAGGATTTCTATGCCATTCACACTGTTTTCAGTTGTCCCTGAACCAACAAAACTATTTGTGAATATCTTCTATTTTCGCTTACAGGACAATTTAAAAATTCACAGCATGGAGGAGACCCCCACACATTATAGTTCAAATACTGTGGAAAACGAAGCAGACACCTTTAGATGTTGTAATTTAAAAACCACACCAACAAACCCAATTAAAACCAAAGCAACAAAGAGTTAAAAAGATTTAGGACCTTCCTCCAGGTGCAGAGCCACATTTCCACTGGTCATCCTGTGGAAGCAATGCTGAGCATCCTCAGGGATCCCAGCAAGCAGCACTCACCTGTGCAGGTGATTTCCTGTGCCCTGGCTCCGAGGCTTGTCCCGTGAGCTGCCCACTCCAGAGCTGCCTCACACGCTCAATGAGGAGGTGCTTCTCTGAGGAAGGAGGCACTGCAATTCCCTGCGCTGACAAATACTTAAAGATGATTTCTCTGTAGACCTTCCTGCGCCTCAGAAGTTCTTCCACATTCTGGCTGTACACCAGAATGGCGTGAATGGCCTCTGCAAGGAAAGAAACTGAAATCAGTTTCATAATTAAACCCCAAACCTAAGCCATTTCTTAAACTCCTGGCCTCCACACACAGTACAAGACAAAGTGACATGACATGAAGAGACTGAAAATTTGTTTGTAAACTGAAATCTGGCCTCATCATATCAGACACAGAGCACACCCAAACATGCAAACATGTTTCTTGAACAAGAATTCTAGTGAAGTGTTTCAACGATGTACAGTAGTTTATCAAAGTGAGGTTCCACCTCCTTCCTGAAGGCTGCTGGAAAGGGAATGAAATCGGTTTTATTTCCACACTAACATGATTACAACTCCCATGAAGAAAATGCATCCTAGCACAACAGCAGTGCATTGAAAGGCAACAATAAACAAAATTCAGCTACGAGGTACAATGAGGAAATACGAGAAACTTAAATTCACTTTTAAAGCAGTTGCAGCAGACAGTTTCCACCTTAACTGAGGCTGGTGCTTAACATGGGACATATAAAAACTCTAAATTTACGAGAAAGAAATAGCTAAAGTAAAACACAGGAATATTTTAATGTAATCTACAACTACTGCAAAAAGTAAATTAAAAAGTTAAGGAAAAAAACCTACAGGCAAAAGACCCTTTAAAGAAATGTGTGGAGCAAATCTTACAGGTCTTAAGCTACATCACATGAAACATACTCAACGCTTTGGGGGGAGGAGTATGTTTCAGGGTAATCAAGTGGCCTCAGGTAACTCACATTAAAAAATTAAGCTTTATGAAACAAATTTCAACAAAATGATGAGGGATGGTCACATCTGGAAGCGTTCTGCAACAGAAGTTCAATGTAGATTCGTGTTTTACCCTTTCAAAACCTGAATGCAAATGTGATTAACGCTAGTAAGAGACTCTTGAGCTTTCAATACTTGTAACCACTAAAATGGCACAGCCGTGCTCGCAGCTCATTGCAGGGCTCTAAGAGAGACCAAAGATGCGCTTGAGAGCTGAAGATCTGCTACGAGCCCGTCGCCAGCGCAACGATGGCCTGAGAAACCCCAAGGGCCGAGCAGCCAGCTCCCGGACCTGCTGGGCTGTGCAGAAGAAGGCTCCCGGCAGCGACCCTGGCACCGCCTCAGCCCTGCGAGCCCCAGCCCCTCCGGGGGACCCCCGACCGCCGCAGCCGCCGGGCCCGGGGAAGCGGGCTCGGGGCAGGGCCCGGCCCCCGCCCGGNGTGAAATTGTCCTGCTGGTCTCTGTGCAGTGAGATGCTGGAGAGCAGCACCATGGAATGGGATGTGTGAGTCCTGGTCCGTGGCCGGTGGATGGGAGCCAGCAGTGCCCTGCAGCCAGGAGGATCAGCCGTGGCCTGGGGACAGCAGGGACAGCGAGGGGATTGTCCCACTCTGCTCTGCACTAGGGCGGCCTCAGTTCAAGTCCTGGGGCACCTTTGGGCACCACAATATCACAAGGTTATAAAACCATTAGAGTGTCCAAAGGAGGTCAACAGCGATGGAGAAGAGCCTTGAGGAGAAGCCTGTGAAGAGTGGCTGAAGTCACTTGGTGGCTTCAGGTGGACAACAGGAGACCTCACTGCAGTTATAACATCCTCTTGAGGCAAAGAGGACAGACAGACACTGAAGCCTGCTTTGTGTGCCCCGTGGCAGGACGCAAGGGAACGGCCTGAAGCTCTCAGAGAAAGTTCAGGCTGGATATTAGAAAAAGGATCTTCTCCCCATCACCAGCCTGGCAGAGTTCAAGCAGCTGTGGACAATGCTCTCAGCACAGGCTGTGACTCTCAGGGTGTCCTGTGCAGGGCCAGGAGTTGGACTCAACGATGCCTGTGGGTCCTGTCCAGCTTAGGATATTCTCTGATGTCATTCTCTGATTTCTACCACATCTGGACCAAGCCACCTATGAATACCTGAGATGCAGCCCCCTGTGGGCAGCAATCAAGTCCTCCACGTGTGACTGAGGCAAGAACTACACATTGCCAAGCGACGCATGTCCCCAGGACTGGGAAATCCGACAGCACAGCACCTGCTCAAGGACATGAAGTGCTATAAGCTAAAGATGCTTTTTATTAAATGCAAGGTCTTAACCTTGTGCTGCTCTTCCACTCAGCAGTTTTTTCTCTGTCAGGGCCAGAACAAGCAGTGATGGACACGTCATAGAAGAGAGAAAAGAGAAAGGCGGAAAGATGAACAAGAAAGGGAATAGAAGGCACAGAAACTTCAGCTGAGCTCCATGCCAAGAAAAATAAAGGTGCAACGAGTGCTTGACCTCTCTGTGGCAGAAAAAGCCAACACTCTCCTCTACCCCATGCTTTAATGCTTATGTGTAAGGAGACCACCTTTTTGTGCTAAAGCTGCCTGGAATTCCAAAACCAAGAAGACTCGGACTCTGTAAAGACACACAGAAGAACCACATTAGAATTAAGGACAATAATTCCTTTGCACAAACAACTGAACTCATCATTACAGTGGGCTCTGTCCAGAGCTGTAGGAAGGAATACCTGCCCTCAAGACCTTCTAAAACTACGACAGAACAGTGATGGGAACAGATAATACTTTCCTACCCACCCAC